>QGSO01000216.1:2314572-2496473 GCA_011037825.1 Carya cathayensis | reverse complement strand
CGCCGAATGCCACAACCAAAAGTAAAAAAATTAGATGCTGAATGAAAATTAAATTCAAAGTTCTTAGCTTCCATCTTTAATGTAAAATGCTTCAACGTAAAAAAAAAATAATCGTCCATCTACCATCTGAATAGAGAAACAATAAAAATACAACAACTAGCCGCCTCCCACATAAGGTCTGGAATTCTATTGCAGAAGCTAAAGAAGAACCATTAAATTGATCTCTCCTGCTTCTCTAAAGAAATCCCAACGTAAAGAAAATAAAACTGAAAATAAAATGAGGCTGAGAAAACTAAGAAAATAAAATAAAAACAACAACTGTCCAACCTACGATATGAACGAAAAATAAATAAATTAAAACTCTACTTTACTGCACCTTCATCTAAACGAAAGTAAGAAAAAAAAATAAGCTGCTTCTCCAAACGAGAAGAAAATAAATAAAATTCAAGACTACTCTACTGCTATAAAAAAATAAAGAAACTCCGTCTAAAACTGAAAAAGAAAGAAAGGAAAAAAAAATTATTTTACTACCTCTAGCTAAACAGAAAAATAAGAAAACTCTAGTTGCCGAATGAAATAAAATGAAATTGAAACTCAAACTGAAAATTTGCCTCCGTATACTATGTAGAGAAAAAAAAAATTTGATCCGAAGTGTTCTCTCTTTTTTTCTGCTATGTAAACAATTAAATACATGGAAAAAAATTTTCTTCCATCCGGTCTGAAAACAAAAATAGAAAATAAAACTAACTATACGTATATTGCAGAAAATTAAACTGAAACTGAAAGCTAAAAAAAAAAACTGCCTCCTTTATCAAGTCTAAAATGTAAACACTAGAAATGAAGATTTCAATCAAACAAAATGAAATGCTGACTACTTCCGAAAAACCAACGTAAGAAAGGCATGAAAGAAAAAAAAAACTGAACTGACTCTTCTCCTTCCTACGTAAACTGAAGAAAAACAAGAAATAAACTGAAAACAAAACAAATGCTTCTGCTCTATGTAAACTGCAGAAAAAAAAATCCGTCTAAAACTAAAAACTCCACCCAAAGAAAAGAAAACAAGTCTGAAATGAAAACAGAATAAAAACCAGCCTTACGTAAACTTAAATCTGAAATGAAAACAGAAAAAATAATTTCTGCTGCAACGTTCAAGTATATGTAAATTCAGTCTGTGTTTCCTCTCTTTTCTTCTTCCCTTCTTCCCCTCCTTTTATAGAGTTTTCATGTGTTTCCTGCTGAATTGCTGCTGCTGGTTCCGTGATTGATGCTTGAGGTGCAGGTTTAATTTTCTTCTGCTGTCCGAGTGAGCTGCCGTGAATGATACTACTTTCTGCATGCGCTGTTTTCTGCATTAAGGTTTGCCGTGTGCTGCATGTTTTCCTGCTGTTGCAAGTTTCTTCATTTTCTCCCGTGATTGATGCATTTCCATTCTCTGCATGTGTTCTGCTTTTCTTCTGCATTGCTGAACTGCTTTGTTTGTTCTGCATTTTTCCGTGTGCTGCATGTGCCGTGGGCTCCAGCATGTGTGATGTGTAAGCTGTCCGAATGAGACCTGCATGTGTAAGAGTTGCCGTGAAAGACTTTCTGCTGCTTTGTTGCATGTGTGAGCTGTCCGAATGAGACCTGCATGTATAAGAGTTGCCGTGAAAGACTTTGCATTTGTGCTTGACTTTTCTTTGTTCTCTGCATCCGTGAATGATGCTTGCATGTGCTGGTTTGCCGTGAGTTGCATTGGGGTGCCATGATTTCAGTCTTGAGGTGAAGGTTGGTCCAAGTTTTCTGCTCTAACTGAAGAGAATCCGTGTGGTGTGCTGCATCAAGTTCCAGCCGAGTGATTGTGTGAGTTGCTGTCCACGTGATGCTGCTATTGGTTGAAAAATAGCACATGTTACAAGTTGCTGTCCCTCCACCGAAAATCATCTGCTCTTTCCACCGAAAATTCTGCATATTTCTCTGCATGTGCATGGCTTCTTTCTGCATCCGTGATCTGCATCATGTGCTGTCCAAGTCAAAGTTTTCTGCTGCATAAGAAAATCAACAAAAACTCAATCCCAACCAATCAAGCATGGCTTCTATATACACTGCCACCAAAAAGCTAATGTCTCCATTGGGAAGAAATCTGTATCCATTTAAGCATTAGTCAGCACACACTAGAACACTAAATAAGCATTTCCAGCAACATATTTCTCACTATGACATGCTTTCCCATAGACTCTCGCAAGATTGGACAACGTGGCGCGAGCTCAGGTGGATCAAATGTCATAATCACAAACCTAACCACAAGCTCTAGTTCAGAAGCCAGAAACCCATCTTCCAAAATGACTCCAAGCAATACAACCAACTTCTCCAAAACAGGAACTTCGACGTCACCCTTCAGTGCATGGAAATTAGATGCTCAAGAAACCCCAAGAGTGCAATCTGAATTGAAACCGAGGCTGTTACCCACAATGTCCAATCCAACAAGACATGCTCGACCATATCTGAATCTTTGCCTTTCATAATTCGAACCTCCCCCACTTCTCCGATAGATTCACAAAAAAAAAAAAACTCTCAAATCCTCATCCGAAGTATCACGGGGAATGCTGCCTATGTATACTTCATAACCATGCGGAGGAAAAGAAATGAACATGAAAGTCCCCTAGTCAAGCACGCACGGCTTCTCTAATCAATCAAGCGCCGAAACTATCCTTAATTTCTGCACCCAATTCCGTCTCCTTTTTACGTCCAACTAGCCCACCGAAAACACCCACAGACAACAAATGAAACTGCTTCTTGACTTTACGTAAAAGTTTAACCGTTTGATCTCGTGAATTTTATTTAAGCTGAAAATAAAGAAATAAAAATACATTCGAAATAAATTAAAAAGAAAGTAGATTATAAAAAAAAATATTATATATGTGAGAAAGTATTGTCCAATTAAATCATAGTTATAAAATTAAGCATAAACATGATATTAATCAATTAAAAATCATAACTCGAAGTTATGCTTATTAACTATTTTTTTCATCTAAAACCAATAAATAATGTCACGAAGCAATTGAAATACATTGGTTTTAAATAGCTAAAATATGCAATATTTCAGCTCAATCAGTCCGATGATGCTCCTCTTTGTGATAATATTCTGATTTCTGATATGCCAAATCTTAAATTGGAGGATTGTAAAGCTGGGTTGGGTTGGAATATGGATTTGTTTACTCGGTTGGTTTGGTCATCACAAAGCAGAGGACCTTATTTTGCAATTGGGTCAGATTAAAAACGGGAAGGATTTGTTGATTTGGCTTCCTACAACTGACGGTCTCTTCTCTACTAAAAGCGCGTGGAATTGTATTCGTATAAGAGCTCCTGTTTTTCCTTGGGCTAATTGGGTCTGGCATTCCGCTCTTCCCAATAATATTTCGATTACTATGTGGAAGGCCATTCATAATTGTCTTCCTGTGGATGACAGAATCTGTAATCTTGGTATTTCTATTGTTTCCCGCTGTGATTGCTGCTCTAATTCCAAATATGAAGATCTCAATCATTGTCTTGCTATAGGAGATTTTGCTGAAAAAATTTGGCGTATTTGTTCTGTTGTTCTTGGAATTCCTTGGATAGAAGGTAGTTCTTGGAAACAGAGGGTGGAGTGTTGGTATAGGCGGACAAAAAATTCTAATTGCCCGGGTCTTCTTCCGGCTATCATTACTTGGCGTTTATGGAGACGTCGCTGTAAAGCCAGAATGGAAGGGTTGATGGAATCGGTCCAACAGGTTTGGTGTTCTATTAAATATTGGGTCTCTTGGATCGGGTTAAAGCTTAAGGATGTCAACTTGCTCTCTCGACGTGACGAAGGTGTATTACATTGCTTTAATACGCCTTTAAATGTTACGAGGAAAGAGTTTATTATTCCAGTCAAGTGGAAGCTTTCTAAGCCAGGTTGGGTCAAATTGAATGTTGATGGCTCTTCTCTAGGCAATCCAGGCCCTTCGGGTGCAGGAGGCATCATTCGTGATGATAACGGCAATTTTCTTTGCGGGTTTGCAGCTGCCACTGGGCATAACTCCAAGAACTATGCAGAACTGATGGGTTTACTTCATTGGCTTCGTCATATTGGCCTGTTGGGTGTTTCATCTGTGGAAATCGAACTTGACTCCATGCTTGTGCTTAACTGGTTGAGGACTCAGAGATGTAGCCTGTGGTACATGGAAGATTATTGGGATGAGATCCATAGTCGTCTCGCAGGGCTCAATGTTTCTCTTGTTCACTGCTATAGAGAATGTAACTCGGTTGCGGATGGGCTTGCTAAAATGGGTGCTAAGGGCCATACCCTCTCATGGTTTTCTTTATCTGATCTACCTGCTTCCATAAGAGGCAATATTCGGCTAGACAAAGGGGGTCTTCCCTACATTCGAAAAATCCGAAGACGATGTTAATGTGCCTCGGTCGATGGTTTTACCTTCAGGTATGTCTTTTTCTTTACACTCAATTTTTTCTATTCTTACTTTTTGTCTGTGCAGGTTGTTTCTTGCAGGTTGTGGTTCTGCGTCTTTTTTTATGTTTTTTTTTGTGCTTTGTGGTTGTGGTTGTGGTTTCTTTATGGTTTTTTTAGGCTTGGGTTTTGGTTTTTATTTGTAGCCCCCAGGCCAAGGGTTGTAACCACGGTATTCCTCTACCACAAGTGAGGGCTTTTTTAATAAACTTGGGACGGGGCTGCTATGTGGGTGGCTACCAGCTCTTCTAAAAAAACAAAAAAAGTGAAAAAAAAAATTGCAATCGGGCACATTGAGCGGTACATCATAGGCGGCATACTAGCTTTATTGATAATAAAATATATATATATATATATATATATAAAGTCGTATATATTGATAAATTAAAGTCATGCAAAATTTGTAATAGATTGATCCGGTAGCAAGGAATCAAAGTGGGGGGTAAATTAGGAGGCCTTTTGGTTATTTTCCCTTAAATTCTTGAAAAATAATTTATATAATTTATGAGTAATGGTACACATCACACTCATTTTATTTTTATCCCACTATATAAGATGTGGCACATTTATCACTCTTACATAATAAAAAATTGTTTAATAAAAGATCATTCAATGGTGATAAATGTGTGATATCTTATATAGTGGAATAAAAATATGATGATAATAAGTTGTATAGAATTTTTCAAAATTTATAGGGATCTAGGAGATGAGGTTTGTGGAAGTATAAGCTGATATAACTTCCTTGAACACGAAGGAGTTAACATAAAAGTTAACGTTCGAACGACCATTGAATGGCTCGAACGGAAATTTTGGTGGGTTTGATGAATAAATGTTTTGGGGGAGTAGAAAATATGTTGGAAAGCTTCAAGCTGTATGCTCGAATAGTGGTAGGATTTTTATAAATTTTAATTGCAAAAAAATACCTTATTAATTAGTTATTGGTAAATATTTAGTTTATATAATAAATATAGCATTTAAATAATATAAATAAATAAAGGAACTCAATAACTAATTTAAAAAATGAAAAGAAGATTCAGATTTAAATTAATTATACAAAACACAAATAGCTAGTGTCCATACAAAAAATAACAAAAAAATACAAATAAATGATATACACTCTGGCCCAGATCTCGTAGCAAAGCCTCGACTCCACCAAGGCATGCATGCAACTTAGGCACAACATTTCCTGTACGCAACTTCCAAATGCATGCAACTTCCAAGACTAAATTACTTCTAGTGATAAAAGCTATAAAGAAAACTATTAGCTAGTTTCTGACCAATGCGAACAGCTGAATTTGTATCCAAATGCAGGTGATCTGCTAAAAGCAAACCCCTCACCCAAATGTCATTGTCGTTGCATATAATCTGTCACAAATTGCTATTTTTCTTGTAGTGTCATAAGATATTTAATTGGTCAATATGGATCAGTTAGTTTTGCCACTTTGATCATGGGTACGTAAGAATTTCATTCCGAGATTTATTAGTTTTGTATTAACATCTGGACAACTTCGTAGTAACCATGGGATTGACTTTCAAGCATCCCACTAGCGCCATCTCAAGATAAATGTATTTTTTTATTAATAATTTTATCATTCTAGATGTTGTCACTTTCAAATACATTAATAGCTAATATATCATATTTTGAGTGGTTGTTAATTTAATTAAGTGGTTGATATATGAAACAATTTAAAATATAATTGATCTAGACTGCATGACTAAAAATGTCGTGCGCGCAACCAATGGAAATCGTAGATGATAATGGAGAAACATGCATGCTGATCATAGATTCCAAGCAACTTAGGCACAACATTTCCTATACGCTTAATTATGATTTTTCCCCGGTAAGTACTACTCATGATTCCATGCATGCATGAGTTTTAATTCTCATGATAGTTCAAATATTTCTCTAGTTACCAAAGGGCAGCATATTAGCTAGAGTACTACATCATAATCAAACGAAATAAAAACATTAACATAGAAAGAAAGAGCAATATTAATGGATCATATATACGGCATTTCTCTCCCATTTCACATGATCGATACAGACACAATCATCTTATTTACTTAGATTATTGAGTTCCAACAATCAACCAGGTTTAATTACTGGCTTAATTACTTCTAATGGTTAAAGTTGTTTAGAAAACTATCAGCTAGCTTTTGACCAATGCTAACAGCAGACTTTGTATCCAAATGCAAATGATCTGGTAATAGGGTGAAGCCCATGGCATCAACGCGCACAACATTCTTCAAGTTTATATTCAGCTGAGCATCTCTTACATTTCTTAGGAAGTTTCCTTCTCCAGCAGAAATTACAACCTGCAAAAAATACGTATATATATGTTTAGAATTTTTATAATGATTTGCAAAGATGCGTTATATATATATATATGTTGCGCGTACTCTAACCAATTTTGTGAAAGGAGAAATGATTTAGCCAAAAAAAGCTTCCAAAAAAAGCTTTCGTTAGATTGTAAAGTTAATTTTATTATAAGCTAGATATATCTAACGTATCATATATGGCATGAAACTATGTCACTCTGTAAGTTTAAAACCATATATAAAATTAAGAAACTCTACACAAACATAAATTAAGAAACTTTACACAAACATATTGAACTAAGAAAGTAATAAATAAACAAAAGAAAATACCAAGATAATAGGGAGGTCAGGAGAGTTGAGATCTTGTCGAACATCTTTGAAGAACTTCTCCAGCCTTCCCTTATAGAGCACGGAGTCTTGCTCTCCACAATCACTCTCTCCTTGATACCAAAGCAGTGCACGAATATTTCCACCACTTTACATTGCAGTTCTTGCCCTATCCACCAACTGATTGTATAGTATAGTACCCTTTTGCCACTCTTCTATCTTTGTTCCTCCTACTGCACAAGGGACCAGACCAATCACTCCAAAGTCTGGACGTTTTGCCAATATTTGGTTGGAAAAGGGCATGCCTGGTCCCACCCCGCAGGTCTTCAAATTATCAATTTCCTTATGGAGAGGTTCACTAGCTATCTCCCAAGTCTTGATTAAAGATAGTGTGAGGATGTTGTGAGTGGGAATGCATTGTCGAGGAACTTGTCCATCCCACTCAAGCAAGTTGGTTTTGGTGTCATTGTAAACGCCTCCACGTCCAGCCATGTTGCTTTGTCCTGCTAAGAGGAATATGTTGTTGGGTTTGAGCCCTTGGGGCTTAACATCACAATGAATAAATATGCAGAAGATGAAGCGAAAAAGCATCCTATTTTCTTGTCTCCTAGATGTTGCAGGAGTGTGATAGTTGTGCAGTGATGGAAGAGAAGCAGGTTGCATCTTATATTTATATGACTTGGAAATCCATTTTAGGTGGCGTACAGAGTGTATGATTTGTTTCTAGCCCTCAACTCTCTAACCAAGAAAACAAATTACAAGTACTCAACATCAAGAGTTTTCGACCACCAAAATGATAGCGTGCATATTCGCTTGTCTTGTGATTTTTTTATTTTAATTTAGGAAAATGATTGAGGCATAATATTTTTTATTACACTTTTACTACCCATTGAGGCTATTCTCGTAAATATAGTACTCCTTTAGTCACGCCACCGTGTACCATGGGAACCTTTTAACCTAAATCCATAATTATAAGAAAGCTTAAATACAATATTTCCTAAAAAACCATGTACTTAAAAAAGTTCTTTCAATGTAAAATAAACTAAACTCTACTACACAGTCTCTAAAATCTCACCAATCAACCTATGCCACTTGACACTTATCTTAAATTTATCTAATAATCCTGTCACATGCCATCTATTCCAACTGTTAGAACTATCAAAGTCATCTGATAAAAAAATAGTGAAGATAAACAGGTGAGTCCATCAACTCAGAGTGTGTAAACATGAGCAAGGAGGTACATAGTGTTGATTAAAAAAGAATATCAAAATAACAAAGCAATATTTCGTGAACATGTATTTACAATAACAATATAAACAAATGACTTTTGATATAAACATACCTGAAACAACGTCATAATAATTACAAAGGTCATGTTTAAAGCGGTAACTGTCATGAAGTACAAGAAATGAGAAACTAGTGGATGGAAGTAATAATGAATAAATTAGTAGCAACTACCAAAAAGTGCACGAGACGAGAAGCAGGATAAACAGGTAATCAAGTGGCAAGAATATGATGGGCATTATTACGACCTTTCTTCTTCTTCTTTTAAATGAGAGTGAAGGGTTTCGAACTAGGTTTTTTATTTGCAGAATCGCGTCATATGTCATCAAGCTTTTGGTATATTATTACAACTTTTTTTGGCTAATTATGCCTCACTCATATTTGATTGGTGAGTGCTGTATGGCTATCAGGACATATATATGGCCGACTTAATTTGGACAATATAAATGATTTGTATAATTTTTAAATAAATAAGTCTTAAACAAGTCTATATATATAAAAAAAAAATCATTATTTTTTAGTGAGACTCACCTTTTTTACGAAAGGCATAGGCGAGACTTGTACCTAGCATTACTCATAGACTCCATTTTTCTTTTTAAATGGAGTGGATGGAACTTGCACACTCTAGTTAGGATTGTATCTAACATTACTCTAATAATTGATTTTGGGTAAATAGTCCATGTAAGTACTCTTAGGAGTCGAAGAAAGTTATATTGATTATAACCTCGGGAAGTGGCTTCCAAACATGCATGCAGCCAAATTTTAATTTAATTTTTTGGTATTATTATGATAATTTCCTTTTGGTTAAAATAAATTAGCACCTGACAACTGGTACAGAGCATGTGATGTTCACAACTTCCTCAGAGAATCAATGACTTTCATGATATAACAATAATCAAATTTTACAAATACTGAGAACTGGTTTGTTTTCTAAGTTATAGAGATGAGGCTAAAAATGAAGTGTAGGTACTATCTTTTCGGTGGTTGAAGATTCTTGATATTGAGTGCTAGTTTGTTTTCTTGTTTAGAGAGTTGAGGGCTAGAATCAAATCATACACTCTGTATGCCACCTAAAATGGAGTTCCAAGTCATATAAATTTAAGATGTAGCCTGCTTCTCTTCCATCACTGCACAACTATTACCCCTGTAATATCTAGAAGACAAGAAAAAAGGATGTTTCTTTCCGTCATCTTCTTCGTACTTGTTACTAATGTTGGATCTGTTATGCCGACTAGAGAGCTCAAACCCAAAAACAGATTCGACTACAATAAATTCGGCCTTTCCCAAGGGGGAAATTCATGTCAAAAAGTAGACTTTTTGTCGGAAAAACCATTTTCCCACAAAATGTTATTGTGGGAAGCTTGTGGTGTAAAAATTTCCTCGAAAAGTATAAAGACCATGAAAGGTTTAATTCGTGGCCAATTCCTATATTTTCCCATTACTCATCTCGCAGTAAGAGCTGATGAAGCTCGTCGCAAAAGTATGTCCATTTTCGTTTTTGCTCATGGGAAGAAGAGCAATTACCACTAGAGGTACTGGTGGGTATCAGTATTATCCACTAGAACATTTGCGAGAAAAAGCTTCTCTTGCCAAAAAGAAAGTCTTCACAGCAAATACTAAAAGAATTCAGAAAAAAATAATTGTAAAAGCATAAAAGATGAGTCTGAGCCAAAAATGATCATAAAGCATTGTCTAATATAAACTAAAAAATTATATACAAACCTCAAAGATTCAAATTGACAGCAATAACAGTTCCAAAAAAAAAAAAAAAACTAGTTAATTGTAGTAACATGGTTACAAGAAAAACCTTGTTGCCCATGTAATCCAATCCAACACAAATGTAAATATTTTATCCACTTGAGTTCAACACAATAAATGACACAACTGTGTAATCATAAACCAAATTCACATATCACTGGACTGGTCTGCTAAATAACTGGATATCTTCCTTTAATCCACAGGACCCAGTTCAAGTTAGATGGAAGGACTCTCTTTCGGGACTAAAGGTATTCAAAATAGAGGCTGAATAAGGGAAGGAATATAGAAGACTGAATTAAGTGTATTGAGTCATGTTTAGTAAAAACATAATTACAGGTGAGGGGATGAGAACCATGAAGCCTTGATTTGTATGACCATGATATATTGTACAATAAATCATTCAAAAAGTGGAGCTTTAGACTTTCACAAAAGATAGCTTCATTTTTTAAATACACATGCTCAAATTTACCAACTTGGAAACTCATAAATGCACAATAGCCTGAAAATACCACCACACACACACTTCAAGCAAAAGCAACCACACCTTCAGGCAATTAAAACAACCCAACCAGCCATGCATACTAGCCTAAACAACCACATATAACAACCCAATTCACTTTATAACAACCACGTATAACAACTCAATTCACATTGACCTGGCACTAATTACGAAAGCAGTTTCTAATTTAATTAAGTTAAATAGACCAATTCACATTTAACAAAATGATCATGATTGAAGCAGAACCCTTTCCACTAAAGCAAATGAGACATACGGTAGTTACTAATCATTAGATTTTGCTTCAAGGAAACAGAGGTCAATAGAATGAGAAGAATAATCACAGTGAACTGAATTAAAAACCAACAATGTAGTGAAATAAAAGAACAGTTCCCTAACTAGTGGCAATTTACTCCACAATACCTTTGGGGCACTTCAACCTTCAAAATCTAACACATAACAAGAGAGAAAACTAAGGCAAATAAAGGGAACCTACTCTTAGTGGTGCAGTGGAATATTCTTGGGTTGTTGCCATTGGGGGCCTCGGTTGGGTCTCACCATCTCATGGTGGAATATTCATAGCAAGGGAGGGACGGCGTTGTCTGCTTGATGGAGGCGTTGGGGGTGAGTGTGGGTGGATCGACGATGTTGTCACCTTGACAGAGGTGGATGGGTGACCATGGTGTCGTGCTGTGGAGGTGGTGGCAGAACCTTAGTCTAGAGACAGAGATAGAGAAGAGAATGGAAGGGAGAGAGGTCTGAGAGAGGGAGAGTCAAACCGAGAAGGATGAGTGGTGTTGCATTGTGGTGGTGGTGCGTTTGTGGTGGCGGTTGAGAGAGAGAGAGAGAGAGAGAGAGAGAGAGAGAGAGAGAGAGAGAGAGAGAGAGAGAGAGAGAGATTTTTCAATTTTTCGGGAGGGAGAGGGGGGGGATATGGCGTTTGGAGGGAGGGGGAGATTGAAGAGAGGAAATATGGGAGGGAATTAGGGATCTAAGTGATCGGAGGGTGGAGATTTTTTTTTTATATATATAACAATAGAAATATCATTAATCCAGGGAAATAATGATTACAGACAATCATCAAGCCATACGGCTTGTGAAATACAGTTTGGAATACAATCCCACCAAATAGCAATATTATCAATCCTAGAAACATTCTGAGCTAGCATGTGCGCTACCTGATTGCCCTCCCTATAAACATGGGAAAATTCACAACATTCAAAACTGCAAGCAAGGTTTTTAGTTTCTAAATATAACCCCCCAAGCATAGGGTGATGCATACTATTATTCTGGAGAGCTTCAATACATAACAAACAATCACTCTCCACCATAAGCTTGGGAATTCCCATAGTAACACATAATTGAAGACCTCGGAAAATAGCCATTAATTCTATAGGTTCTGAACCATCTGCCTCCACTTCAACTCTACTAACAACCATTATCACCATACCCAAATGGTCCCTCAAGACAGCTCCCACACCAGTTCTGCCCAAACTAGAAAAAACAGCCCTATCAACATTTAATTTCAACCAACTTGGACCAGGGAGTTTCCATCTATAATGATGACGCGGGTCCCTCGTTAGCTCCTGTCTCTGACTGAAACTGCGCAACATAACTAGAGCATGGTCTGCAGCATGCTTGGGATGGAGTACTACCTGATCATGCCCAAACTTATTTCGCCAAAACCAGAAACTCCAACCCAAAGCAAAGAAAATAGAAAGGTCATCATGCATAGGTTTTTCACAAAGATCCGTAGCCATATCCAAAATAGTACTATTACTATGAAAATGAAAGCTAGGAAAATAAATGGAGAAGAGATCATGAATAGAAGGACAGGTCACCAAATAATGAGTAATAGTTTCGGGGGCAGACATACACAGTTTGCAAGTGGCATTAGATAAGACATGTTTCTACACTAAGTTGGTCCCCGTAGGTAGCCCATTTTTGCATGCAAGCCAGGCAAAACTTTTTATCTCATTTGGTACCTTCATTTTCCATAAATGCTTCCAAAGGAGATTCTACCCATGTCTAGTTGACGATTCAGGAAGAGAAATGCCCAACTCATCATGAATGGCCCGATAACAACTTTTAACACTAAAAAGCCCATTTCTTTCATGTGACCACACCCTGCGATCTTCCATATCAACTGAACATAACTGCACCTTAAGAACATCATGCACCACATTTGGATTGAGGAGAGCCCTAAGCTTGGTTATATCCCAAGCCCTTTCATTCTGCAGGAACAAGGAATGGACTGAAGCCATGCAATCTTCCTCCCGCGCCACTACCCCTTCAGCAACAAGTGACTTATGCCCAGGAATCCACTGATCTGTCCAGATATTGACAGCTAAACCATTCCCTATTCTCCACTTGCAACCAGCCACTAGCCATTTCTTCGACGAGTAATGCTACATACAGTCGTGGAATGTGCAAATTCCGCGCAATCGCTTTGAAAAAGAGTGGGGTTCACGATTAAAAAGTTAGTTTTTTTTTTCATATGGGTCCCATATTAATTCACTTTTTTCAAAGCAACTGCACACCGCTTGCATAACCACGACTGCAAATATCATTTTCCTTTCTTCGACTCCCAAATACCCCCCCCCAAGTGTAAGAGGGACAGTGACCCAAACTAGCGTGCATGAAAGTTGTATGAGGAAAGTATTTAGCCTTAATTATTCTATGCAGTAAGGAGTTTTCATCTTCAAGTAAACACCAGCCTTGCTTTGCCAATAAGGCTAAATTAAAATTTGCAAATCTATAAAGCCCATCCCACCTTGAGATTTCCTTTGACATAACTTCTCCCAACTCAACCAATGAATTTCCTCTCACTCCCCTTTTGTTCCCACCAAAATCTAGACATCATCCCCTCCAAGTCAGAACATAAACTAGAAGGAAGGAGAAAAGAACTCATGGAATAAGTTGGAATGGATAAGGCTACAACTTTCAATAAAATTTCCTTTTCGTCTTGTGACAACAACTTTTCCTTCCAAGACTGTAATTTGTTCCAAACTTTCTATTTAATAGATTCAAATGCTCGAGCTTTGGACCTCCCAACCATAGGTGTTTGCCCAAGGTAATTTTCATACTACTGAATTTCTAAGTGAGGCCACAAACTCTTAATCTCAGTCCTTGAAGCAGCACTAACATTACCACTAAAAACAATAGCAGTTTTTGCCCTATTGATTTTTTCCCCTAGACAGCTTCAAACCTCTCCAACAACTGCCAACTGCTGAATTCGCCTATTCTCATCTGCATGAGCCCGACAAAACACAAGACTATCATCCTAAAAAAGAAGATGATTAATGGTAGGGCCCCTCCGACCTATGCACAGTCCAGAGATAGACTTGTCCCGCCGAGCAATATTTAAGAGAGAAATTAAACCTTCGGTACAGAGTAGAAAGAGATAAGGGGATAGCAGATCCCCTTGATGCGGCCCTCTAGTAGGAATAATAGGACCCTTAGGCTCCCCATTTATTAACACAGAAAAGGAAACCGAGCGAACACAACACATGATCAGCTCCACAAAACGATGATGAAACCCCATAATCTCCATAACAGATTGTAGAAAGCTCCAATCAACCTGGTTGTAGGCCTTACTCCTATCAAGCTTTAATGACATATAGCCCTTTTTCCCATACCTTTTCTATTTGAGGTAGTGTACCAACTCATATGCAATTAAAACATAATCCGAAATAAGGCGCTCAGGAACAAAAGCACTTTGGCTCTCACTAATGACACTTGGTAAGACAATTTGTAGTCTATTAGAAATGACCTTTGCAATGAGTTTATAAACCACGTTACACAAGCTAATCGGGCGATAATCATCCATCTGAGCAGGACACTTCTTTTTTGGTATAAGTGTAATATGAGTGAGATTAAGAGAAATAGGGAAACAACCTGAATGCAAAGCTTGAAGAACTGTTGAGGTTACTGAATCCCCAACAACATGCCAATATTTTTGGAAAAAGATAGGTGACATGCCATCGGGGCCAGGGGCTGACATAGAATCAATTTGAAATAGAGTGGCCTTGACCTCTTCAGCCTGGAAGTCTCTCGTCAAATCAACATTCATTTTCGTAGTAAGTTTCGTAGAAAAAGGGGCAAGGAAATCCATAGAATGACCAGAGACAGTAAGAGAAGAGCTAGTAAAGAGAGTCTGAAAATACTCAAGGACAACTCGATCTCTATGAAGTCCTTCTTGCCACTGCCCCTCTCATCCTGGATTCGAAAAAAGCCATTCTTCTGTCGCCTCTGAGATGCTTTCATATGAAAATAACGAGTATTATTATCCCCTTCCTTAAGCCAAACTGCCTTAGAACACTGTCGCCATAGAATTTCATGTCGTAACCAACATTGCACCACATCGCGCGCTAAAGTAATAGCTTTAAGATCAACTCTGGCATGGTCAAAATCAGACAGCAGTTGTAAATTCCTTTGTGCTTTTACAAGCTGAGTTTGGACATTACCAAAAGAGTGCCTGTTCCATTGCCCTAGATGAGTCCCACTGTCTTTAATCATCGCAGCTACTGAATTCAAATCCGACTGAGTAGAAACTCTGCCCCAAACACTTGTAATAATATCCTCACAAGCAGGCTCACCCACCCACATGGCTTCAAACATAAAGGGCATTTGAATCGTTGAAGATGCAACTTCACCCTCCAACGTTACCCAAATAGGTAAGTGATCAGAATAGGCAACCACTCCATGTGTAACCCGAGCACGAGGGAAGCAATCCCACTTGGTGGTATTGACCAAAATCTATCAAGTCATTCACTAACTCGATATGGAATAGCCCTTGGATTACAACATGTAAACTATGGAATAGCCCAAGTCACGCAGATGACATTCCTCTAGAACGCCCCTAAAGGTCGATAATTGTTGATTATGTCGTGGCTTACCCCCTCTTTCTCATGTTGGTACAACAATTCATTGACCCATAACCAACCAAGCCTCCCTAGACTGACAACATAACAATCAAAGTAACGCCCAAGAATGAGAGCGCATATGTGTTTCAGGAAAGCCATAAAGAGGAGTTAAATACCAACGCCCCAAACGCGATTTATCATCAGTAATAATAGCATGAAAATGATTAGATGAGTAAGATATAAGAGATAGATCAATATCACGACCCACGATAAAGCAATTCCACCCTTCCTACCACTAGATCCAACATCTAAACAATTTGGAAAATCTATGATGTACTTAGAAGAATCAAATTCCCGAGAAGAGAGTCTGGTCTCCTGCAAGAACAGTATATCAGGTCCTTCCCTCCATATTAGATTGCAGAGGGTATGAATGCCTCGTGGGTTCCCAAGCCCACGGGTAATCCAGCTTAGCAATTTCATGGCTGCCGGCGAGGTTGCCACCGCCGATAAAGGGGAGTCTTGGGCCACTGATGCAACATCGCTACCAGACGAAACATGCGACCACTTTGTAAATCTCTAGGTTGCGATATGCACTGTAGAAGACCCCTTACGCTTCTTAACAAAAACCATTTGCAAAACCTTCGAAGAAGAAGGAGCTGGGGAAACAACAGGAGTCAGTGCTTGAATAGACGACAATGGCTTCCATTTCTTACTAGTAAGCCCATCGGGTTTCGAAGGAGTCAAATCCAGATCAACTAACAACATCCGCCCAAGCGGCCCATCAAGCCCAGTGACCAAAGCATCAGTCAAATTGTGCCCCTCAGAAACGGTTCCCTCATTTACCCCATAGGCTAACTCCTGCGAAAACATTCCCATATTACACGCAACAGTTCTGCAACCGTGTTCACTTCACCAACTGTCTCACCCTTTTGCCCCATGTCACCGGCAACTACTTCTGTAACTTTGGTTTTATCAACCAAGAATCAAGTACCTTATCCACTTGCACGAAGCCAAACGCCATAAGGCGACACAGTTCAGTCTGACACAGCATCACTGGCCTTAATAAAAGAGCACTCTTTCTCGCTATGTCCAAGACGGCTGCATAGATAGCAGAAATTTGGGTGGCGCTCATATGAGAAGCGGACCCAGACAGCTTCAACTCCTCCAATGGCATAGAACTGCATAACAGTGGTTGAGATACCTGCAGTGATACCCAAAGTCGCAGATATTCATCCTATGCTATGTCCTCCTCATCCACATCGACTTCTTCCACCACTCCATTTCTTGCCATCAGTGGTAAATCATGGAGCCTATCCCAAAACGTTGCAGCAGTTAACGTAATATAATGCACTTGTTGCCAGCCATCAACCTCCTTCAGCAAGACCAAATGTTTATCGAAAGACCAGGGGCCTTCACGAAGAACTTTTTCCTTATCTAAACGGTCTTCAAACTCTGAAAGCATGAGAGTAGAGTTTAAATCATGAAACTTAACACCTCATACCAGCCTTCATGCTTTCCTCATCGTATTCTTAAAAACCATCTTATTATAGTGTCGCACAGTAAGCAAATGCAGTATCAGACATTTACCACCACAAGGGCTAGCAATCTATAGGTTCTCAGGCGCTACCACAACCTCCTCAGTCTCCTTTTTAGTCAAGGAGAGACGTTGGTAAAGATCATGAAGAGAAGACTCCGTAATTCCAACAACAGGAATCAAAGAAAGAGATAGAAAAAAACTGCACCAGAGGCAGACGAAAAAACCTCTACGTAGGTAAACCTAAAGAGGGATAAAAAGCAAAAGTTAGAAATATGCACCAACGCCTGCTTAATTAACAAGAGATTTAAAATATCAAAAAATACATATTTATGGCAACATGATTATGTGGTAAAATGTGATTTTTCTTCACAAATTTTTGATCGTTGAACTTGATTACGTGGTAAAATGTTATTTTCTTTTTCCACAGATGTTGTTTGTGACATCAGGGAAGTATTTCCCACAAAGTCTTGCACATGGACATGATCTTGTGGAAATATGCATATGTTTTTCACACGAGCAATTTTCATGTCATAGGCTAAGTATTTGCCATGGATGTAGAGCTTGGAAAAAAAAAAAAAACTCATTTGAAAGCCCATATTTCTTGTAGTGTTCCTCTTAGCAGGACAAACCAACATGGCTGGAAGTGGAGGCATTTACAATGACCCCAAAACCAACTTGGTCAAGTGGGATGAAATGGTTCCGAGCTCCACAAAGCACTCCAACTCCCAACATCCTCACACTATCTTTAAACAAGACTTCGGAGATAGCTCATGAACCTCTCCATAAGGAAATTGATAATCTAAATACCTGTAGGGTGGGACTAGGCATTCCCTTTTCCAACCAAACATTGGTAAAACGTCCAAACTTTGGAGTGATTGGCCCAGATCCTTTGGGCAATTGTAGGAACAAAGATAGAAAAGTGGCAAAAGGGTACTGTGGCGCCCCCAAAATCCCCACGTACGGATACGGGGAATTCGAGGCGCCCGGATGGTGACATCACGGGTCACCACCCTATCGAAGAGTGCCAAGTGTGTGCAAGCGACAAATGTGCACAAGAAGATACGCAGCGGATAGCAAAGTCAAATACTAAGTACCAGAATTTTTCTTAAATAAAATACAAAACGGTTCAAAGGTACATGATAAAATATTACATGAAGCATGAACTCCAACTCAGATCTCCGGCGGAGCCGCATCCTCGGGCTCAGCCTCCTCCTCCTCCTCGAACACTGCATCAAAATCTACGGTACCAAAAATGGTGCCGCAGGTAAGTAAAATCCAAACACCACTAGATAAAAGCATATTAAACTCAACCAATATGCATGAATGAATGTCAATGCTCCAAAACTCAAAAATCATATTTTTCCACACACACCAAGAACCCAATTGGCTTAAAAACATAACCTTTAAAACCGAGCCTCGCCATTATCCCAGAAAATGGCCCAAACCACCATTTTCCCAGAAAATGGATCACAAGACCATCGCCATTTTCCCAGAAAATGGCCCATATCCGAAAACCATGAAAACCAACCAATTATGCATGCACCATGATCTCCCCTAGGGATCATCCGCACACTCTGGCTCTGTGCCACACCGCAGGTAACGTCTACGCGTGTGACACCTACACGAGCGATGCCCAGACTCGCGCCTCCAACTCGCGCGTACCTGGCCAGGCCATCCTCTAGTCCCCGCCACTAAAAGGACCACGGAGTCGACACGACAGCGTTACCGTATCGTGCGATCCGGTCGTCGCCCGGCGACAACCCAGGGGATGTCACTCAGTATTATCCACTCCCGAGTGACCAGAGGAGCTCCACCGAGATAATAACCCATCCCGGCTTGGGCTCGTGATACGCACACTCCCAAAAATCATTTACGCCAATAAAACATGATTTTTCCAATAAAATAAAATACAAGTGCATGCATCATGTAAATGCCAATTTCAATGCTCGACAAATAAATTCAACCATAGCACAACAAATCAAGCAACTCCGTCCTCCATCCATCCGACCCCCGAACTCCTCGGACTCAGTCCGGAATCAGCGAACCAACCAAATAATTTATTGAAAGAGTAAAATACATTTAAATCTAAAAGTAGCGTTTGGAAAATACTTACAGCGCTATATAGGATTTTTAGAAGGTTCGGCGCGAAGCGAACGGCGATGCGAAAGCAACGTAACAGTGCAAATGCACTGTTCCCGTGGGTCGCAAAATACCCACTTTTGACCGGGGACAAACCAAGACACCAAATTGATAGGGAAAGGTCTAGAGATGTTTATGAAGCTAGTGGAAGTGAGTTTTGGCCGTGGGTGGCGGCGAAAACGCCGGTAGGGGCGGAAAAAGGGCAAATCGGAGTTGAGCTCGTGGGAGCCGCTCCGGTGACCGTCTGAGGCCGGGGATGGGTGGGTTAGGTCGGTAAGGAGTAGGGGAAGAAGTGGTGAAGAGGTGGTGGCCGGAGGTGGAGCGACGGCGGCGGATCGAGCCACAAACCGTGCGGCTTGAGGAGCTTTTTCCGGCCAAACGGCCGGCCGGTTGGGGCTGGGAACGGGAGGGGATGGTCACCGGCCGGAGGGGAAGCGACCGGTGGGGGCGGTGAGGGACACGGCGCCGGCGAACGGCGGGGCTGGGCGGTTGATGCCTCACGGCGTGGGTGAGGAGAGAGAGAGAGGAAGAGAGACGCGGGGAGAGAGAGAGAAACCGAACGGGAAAAAGAAGAAAAAAAGAAAAAAAAAAAGAAAAAAGAGAAAAAGAAAAAGAAGAGGAAAAGAAAAGAAAAAGAAAAAAGATGAAGAAAATTAATGAGGTCCAGTCCTCACGTCGGAAGTCCGAAGACTGATCAGCCGAAAACGGTGTAAAAACATAAAACGATTAAAATAAATTAACACTACATCAAATAAATAAATAAACACCAATAAAATATTTTAAACACATCAATAAGCTAAAATAAAATAAATAACTAGTAAAACCAATTATTTAAATTTTTAAAACCAAAAACAAGCCAAAATAAATTAAATCACAATTTAAATTCAACAGCCAATAAAATCTATTTAAAACTCGATAATTTAAAATAAAAGCACTATAAAATATTTAATTAAATTAAAATATTTCTTCAGTGAAAATACACATAAAAGCGGGTCATCACAGGTACTATATTATACAATTAGTTGATGGATAGAGCAAGAGCTGGGAGGCAAAAGTACTGGTGGTAATATTCATGCACTACTTTGGTATCTGGGAGAGAGTGATTATGGTGAGTGGGACTCTAGGCTCTATAGGGGAAGGTTGGATAAGTTTTCAATAATCTTCGACATGATATTTTATGCACTGTTTCTTTCATAAGTAACCTTACAAACTGACATGACTTTATATGATACGTTAGATCTAGTTTATTATAAAATGTGACTTTACTATTTAACGTGCGACATCAAGCCACGTTAGTTTGTGAGTTTACTTTTGTGGGATGTCATTGTTAATAAAACATTTTTCCTTTCACAAATTGGATATAGTTCCATAATGCATCTTTTCAAATTAATCATTATAAAAATTCTAAAAATATTTATATTTTTTGCAGGTTGTAGTTTCTACTGGACATGGAAAGTTCCTTAGATCTATAAGAGATGCTCAGCTGAATATAAAACTGAAGAATGTCGTGCATGTTGATTTTGTGGGATCAACCTTTTTAGCAGATCATCTGCATTTGGATATAAAGTCTACTGTTCTCCTTGCTCAGAAGCTAGCTGATAGTTTCTATCCAAGTTTTACCACTAGAAATAATTAATCCAGTAAATGAACCTAATAGATTGTCAAAACTCATTGAGTTAAATAAATAACATATGTTCGTATGGGAGTCATATACTTAGAGATAGTTGTAGAGAATGCAAGTATTGCGAATTCTATTTCAAAAAGAATAAGGCCCACCATTAAAATATGGAGTGCGCAAGGCTTGTACGCCCCAGGACTATATGACCTAGCCTTATTCATTTGTATTATCTTAAATAACGTAAGATTGAACAAGGGAAATGGGTGAGAATTATTCCTACTGATCGTTGTTCCATTGCTCTTTCTTTCTATGTTTGTGATGTCCTTTGTTAATGTTTTTATTTGTTTTGATTATGATGTACTCCTCAAATATGCTGCTAGGACCTTTGGTAGCTAGAGCAATATTTGTACTGTTATGAGAAAACATTGTTCCTATGTTGCACGAAATCTCTCAACATGCTTCTCCATTATCCTCGATATAGAAAGGGAAATGAAAGGCACACCGAGAAAGTGTACCTGTCATTTGTACCGAATTGTGTATTTTTTGTTTTTATTATGTTTTAAATACACAAAAAATGCTTTAAAAAAAATACAATACGCTAATTGATATTGTGAAATTTTTTGGTTGCACATCAACTTTTGTGTTACGTATTTTTATTATTGATTTTATCATTCTTAATTATACAAGTTAATGAAGAATGTTTAAATGATTTCTTAAGTCAACCACTAAATTAACTAACTCAAAATATTAAGTATTGGCCAATATGTCTGGAAATTACAAAATTCAGGATGAAAAACATTTATCCTGTGGTGGATCTAATAAGATTATGCTTGATAGTCTATCCTGAGGTTACTTCAAATTAGTTGGATTAAGTAGAAATTAAAAAATGTTACTCTAAATCTGACTTTGTTCCGAGTTAGAGTTGGAGATTTTTTCACTTGAAAAGTTGGAGTCAGAGTCAGTTCGACTATGACTCCGACATATTGTTTCTGCCTTCAACTTTGATTTTGCCCGCCATCTCCGCCTCCGATATTGCACATATATTATAAAAGAACATTCATTATGTACTTTATAGAACTACTATAACTTATATAGTTATTTAAATTCAATAATAGCATGAGCTAATTATTATAAAATAATATACTTTTACTATAATATAAATAGACTAAATTGACTAATAACAGTTTAGTATATGACATTATTTCTACATCTCAATCAAACGTGATGATGATAATTTCTAGGGCTCATTTCCTTGTAGTAAAGTTAGTTTTAGGTGCTCAACTGCACTCTGATCCCTTCATGTCATGCTGATATTTAACGATGGCATGTTCTCTGTATTGATCTTTACTGTCACATAATTGGAGAAACGGGTTTATAGAATTGGATCTGAAAATATGCACAATCATTTTAACAATTTAATGTTAAGAAAAAGCTATTGGGAATTCCTTCTTTTATTGGCAAGTTTTGATGTAATTGACCTCTGGAACTACCGTTTGAGTCAAAGCTTAATGGCAGTCAGGCTGCCCTTCTTGAACCATTCATATGTTCTCCATTGAGCCTATGTTACTTGTACCATTGTGTTTCGGAAATTTGGAAGTCTGGCAGATAGTCCTTTTACCGCAATTTATACAGAGTGGGTTGTGAAGTCCCTCATTTCTCACAATGATTATATTAACAATGATATAATTTCCCCTTTCATTCATTGGTTTTTGACTGTTGAATTACTCTCTAATTTTTTACTAAATTTTAATTCCTAGTTTTGAATTTAACAGATATGACATGCTTTCACATCAGCAGTCTGTCTAGCATATCTATAAACAAGCTTGCAAATAAATTGTCATTAATTTTATAGATGAATCCTTTATGTAAACTTGCCTCAACGATGGAGTCAGAGTTATAGTTCTTTTAGGGATTCGACTCGGCTATCCAACATCAAGTTTAGTGAGGTAAGTTCCTTGGGCATATGTATAATTAGTTGTAAAATGTATGTGCGATGCACAATATTAAATATGTACATTTACTAATGTTAGGTTTGGATAGTGAGTTTATCTGCTGAGATGAGTTGATATGAAAGTTGAATAAAATATTATTAGAATATTATTATTGTTTTGAGATTTGAAAAAATTGAATTGTTTATTGTGTTTTGTGTTTGAATTTGTAAAAGTTGTAATGATGAGATGAGATGGCACTACAACAAATGCTAGCTTTTCCCACAAGCTCTATTTTCAAGACAGAAGATCATGGCAAATAGTGTTCGATTGACACCAAAAATATTCGGGGGAACAAAACATGCTTTTTAGCAAGATATTAGATCATTGAAAATAATGTAGTGGTAAAAGTAATACGAAGAAATTTTTTTTTTCACCACTTTGTGTTAATTGGAAAGAAATTCACATTAAGACTTGGTCCTCATGGGTTAAAACTTTTAACGTCACAATTTTTTATTATTTTTACATCGAATTGATATCGTCACAAAAAACTTGGCCGATTACAAGATCGTTCTTCATGAGTAAATATTTATTTGCCATGTGAGTATTTATCTTTTGCCACGAAATTAACTGACTCAATTTAGAATGTGCTTCCAAGTGCAGAAGTGTCAAGTTGTATCAAGGATAAGTCCAGGATCGTATTCCACAGGGACAATGGGTTATCAAAGCGTATAAAGGATCTGTAAGGAACAAATGAATCGAGTATGTGAGATGAAAATAAAATTAAAATGCTATGCCAAAAAAAATAATTGAAATTGAATTTAGAGTTTCTAAAAAAACAAATTAACAAACACTTGGGTTGGGTTTGAGATTCTTTTTATCTCGGATTCTAAATAATTTCTCGATTAACAATCCAGTCAAGGAATTGATATTCGGAACATAAAAATTAAGCTCAAGTATTTGCAATATTTTCTCAAGAAATTCTCTAATTTACTAGCCAAATTTATATTCATAAACAATCGAAAGAGACCTTGATAAATTCAAGCTTTTGTTGTGCCTTACGTCAACAACAAAACAAGAGCAAGAGCCGCAATCTATTTTCCATTTGAATCCGACTAGTAATTTAGTGAAATCAACATTAAACAATAATATATTGCATCAAACTAGAATCTAAAATAAATTAAATCTCATTCCACAACCCAAGCTTTAGTAATTAGTTACACATGATATTTTTAGTAACAAAAATAAATCTAAGTGGAATCATATCAAAAACTAAGAAAATATAAATAAACTTTAGAATGAAATAAAAAATAAAAAGTCTATAATATCAACTCGAAGAAATAAGACAAACTAAATTAAAGTAATAAAATTGAAACCAACACTAGGTAATAAACTTGAAACTATAACAAGGTAATAAAATTGAAACTCCAAAACTTATAACAAAGTAATAAAAACTGAAACTTATAACAAGGTAATAAAAACTGAAGCTTATAACAAGATAATGAAAACTGAAACTTATAACAAAGTAATATAAACTGAAAACCTTAACAAAGAAAACTAAAAACTAACTCTTAACAAAGTAAAAAAACTGAAACTCTTCACAAAGTAATAAACTCAAAACTCCAAAACTAATAACTTAAAAATTAACCCCGTAAATAACTTGCAAAATACAAAGGAAATAACTTGCAAAATACAAAGGAAATAACTTGCAAAATAACTCCAACAAGGTAATAAAATTGAAACTCCAAAAACTCTCCACTGCCTTGATGCCCTTTCTCTTCTGAGCTCTCTCCTATTTATAGGAGAGAGCATCCTACCATTTATCAAGAGTGGGTGGCCAAACTTTGAAGAATGGTGGAGTGGGTGGCCTAACTTGGGAGTGGGTGGCCTAACTTTGAAGAATGGTGGAGTGGGTGGCCTAACTTGGAAGTGGGTGGCCTAACTTTGGTGTGTGCTGTCCATTTTTCTTCTGCATATGCATGTGCTGCATCTTCTCTTTCTGCATGTGCTGATTTTCTGCTTGCTCCCTTGAGTTCCAGCCGTGAGTTCCATTCTCTTTTAGTATTTTCATAAATGCCCTGCAGTACATAAAAAATGTATTTCTTTCAAAGGCAAATATAGAACTTTATGTATATAAAATATTGACATCAATTAATTTGCATTCAATATTAGAATTTGATGCATAATTAAGTGTTCAATCTTTATTTGATAAAATAAATCACCCATTTAAACAACTTAATTATGCAATTCTAACCTTTTATCATTAACCTATTGTAAAAGATAATAAAATAAAACCCCCCCTTCATCCCCGCGATACTCCTCTCCATTACTTTCTTTCCTTTCTTCCCCAAACCCCTCCCCCCCCCCCCCCCCCCAACCTCATTATAATCAATTATGTCCATCTCCCTATGACTGAGCCACCTCTAGAGGTCTCTGCTTACACAAATGCTCTTTCGTGCTCTACTCCTCTCTCTCTCTCTCTCACTATGTTCATTTTCCCCATTTCCAGGAAGCCCAAGCCCTAACCCAAAAGCCCCTTGCCTCCTTGTTTTCCTATACATATTGTGATTTTGATCATATCAGCTTGTCTTATTTTTGATCTTGTTGTTGAATGCAGGTTTCATCAGCTGTTGGGAACCCTAGGAGAAGATCTAGGGTTGCAACCTCAAGCAAACCTTTCTCATCTACTACCAAACGAGGCTTTGAGAAAAAAAAGGTATGGCATTCATCACTTGTTTTTGGTTTCCTTCGTGCGTCTCTCCCTTGGCTTCCTCCCCAATTCTTCTCTTCATTTCCAAAGGGTGGAACCCTAGCCTAAATCTCCTCAAGGAGAGGGATAAACATAGGTAAGCTTCCAATTTTTGGGGATTTTGATTCTACATGAAATGGCAACCTAGGGTTGCTTTGAAAATTTTGTTTTGCTTCCAACCGAGAGGCCTCCTCCATTCCTTTGGATCACACACTTCTACTTCCCTTGTTTTGATGTGTAAATTCAAACCTTGGGAAGAAGAAGAACAAGTCAGGTGACACTCTTAGTTCCTAAAAATCTCGCGGTTGGATTTATGCTAAGCAAATCGTGGCATGCTATATAGTTTTCTGAAAAATCTACTGTTGGCCGACTGTGTGTAGTGGCTTCCAAATTTGACTTCACATTTATTTTCCTCTGATGCTTGTTTAGTTGGGTGTATAACATAGTAGAGGAAAGGTGGATAGAGTAAAAAATCATGCAACCATAGCTTGATGTGGTAAAATGGAATTTTCTACCCAGTTTACATTGTAGTTATGTAGCTTTGGAAAAAAAAAATTCTGTTATGGCTATTGACTCAGCTTATAATGTTGTCTTCCAAGCATAGAAGCTGTCAAAGTAATACAAGGGTAAGTCCCAAGATCGAATTCACAGGGACAATGGGTTATCAAAGCGTTTGTGAGATTTTCTTTGTGTAAAAGATGTATCGATTATGAAAGATGAAAATGGATGTGGATCTATGTTTCTAAAATTACTAAAACTAAGAGACTTAGAGAAAGTGTGTAGCAAATGAATTAAATTTGCAAGAAACAATAAACCAAACACTTGGGTTGGGTTTGAGATTCTTTTTATCTCGGATTCTAAATAATTTCTCGATTAACAATCCAGTCAAGGAATTGATATTCGGAACATAAAAATTAAGCTCAAGTTTTTGCAATATTTTCTCAAGAAATTCTCTAATTTACTAGCCAAATTTATATTCGTAATCAATCGAAAGAGGCCTTGATAAATTCAAGCTTTTGTTGTGCCTTACGTCAACAACAAAACAAGAGCAAGAGCCGCAATCTATTTTCCATTTGAATCCGACTAGTAATTTAGTGAAATCAACATTAAACAATAAAATATTGCATCAAACTAGAATCTAAAATAAATTAAATCTCATCCCACAACCCAAGCTTTAGAAATTAGTTACACATGATATTTTTAGTAACAAAAATAAATCTAAGAGGAGTCATGATAAAATCTGTAGAAAGAAATAAAAAAAATGAATAACGCCGAACGAAAGAGAACTAAAGCTAAACTTTCCAAGAACAAGATGAAAATGAAAATGGAAAGTAAAGTAAATTAAATGTTAAACTAGACGAAGGAAGAAAGAAAGAGAAAAAAAAAAGCTAAATGAAGTAATCGTAAACAAAAAAACGAGAATGAAAATAAAAGCGAGCGAGTTCCCTCTACCAAAATGAAACCAAAACTGAAAATAAAATAAGTAGAACTTAAGACCGAAACAATTAGAACACGTCTTCCACAAAAAAAATAAACTTAAGACTAAAAATAAAACAAAGAAGAAAAGCAACTAACGAACAAAATAAAACAGAAAAAACTGAAGCAAAATAATCTGCTACTTCCGTCTACGGTTTGGAACTTTCTTCCCACTAGCCGAACAACTACAGCAAGCAAAATAAAACAAAACATGAAGCTGCCTCTGCCCTACGTAGTAATTCTGAAACAAACGGAAAAAAACTGGAAAAACAGCAAACTAAGAGCTGCTGCAACGTCCGAAGAGGGATTCCCTTTCTCCCGTCCAGCTCTGTCCTTAAAAACAAAAAGAAGAAAGTAAAAAAGAAAAACAGAATCCACGTTCTGCATATGCATCCCCGTGGATCATTCCGTGAGTTCCAGCAACCATGTGATGCATGTGTGAGCTGTTTCTCCACGTGAAAAAATATTCCAAGAAGCTAGCTATCTGTCCGAATTCTTTTTTGCATTTTCTGCATGTGCCGTGAGCTACTTCTTCATTTTCTGCATGTATATGTTACTTTCTACATTATTTTTCTGCATGTGAAGTTGCTGCCGTTCACTTTCTGCATGTTACTTTCTTGCATTTTCTGCATGTGCCGTGAGCTACTTCTTCATTTTCTGCATGTGAGTTGCCATGGTTGCTGTTTCCTGCTTATGTGTTTTCAACTTTCTGCAAGTGTGAGCTGCTTTGCATGTGTGCTGTCCGAGTGATGGTGTGAGTGTGCCGTGAGTTGTGAGTTCATGCATGTGCTTCCTTCTCTGTTTTCTGCATGTGCACTTCCTGCCGTGTATGCATTTTCTGCTGCTGCTTTTCCTTTTCCTTTTCTGTTTTCTGCATGTGCTTTGCTTCTTTTATTTTTCTGCATCCGTGCTGTTTCTGCATGTGCCTCTTGAGTTCCAGCCGTGAGTTTTCCTGCATGTGCATGAGCTGTGTGAGCCGTGAGTTTCTAATTCCTGCATTTGCTGTCCTGCCGAGTTCCACTTTCTGCATGTGTTGTCCATGTGCCAGCCGTGAGTTTCTAATTCCTGCATTTGCTGCTTAACTTTCTGTGTGAGCTGCCGAGTTATTGGTTTTTATGCATGTGCTCGGTTTGCCATGTCCCAAGTTCCTGGTGTGTGCTGCCCACTTGCCAAGTTGCTGCATTAGTCGGCCCCACATCAAAATGCATGCATCTATGTTTAATTAGGGGTAATATATTGTTTCGCATGTTAAAGAAAATTAATTCACATTATCTAACTAATACTCTTATTTTAACTCATAAAGCACTTTTACTCAAGATATTTAAGAGTATTAATGTCACATAATTGACCATTTATCACACCCCCCAACTAGCTTTTTGCTAGACTCTAGCAAATGAAGCGAATGAATTCATGCAAAGGTGAAATTACCAACTTGAGAAATCTGAGAATCACATGCCATGAAATAGATTTGTTGAGTTTAAGAACACTGGAGATAGATTAATCTGAATTTTGTATCAACTGAGAGATTTATACACAATTTAGTTAATCAACCAAGGGAATTACATGTAACAAAGCTTGCTTTCTTTTAAGTGCATGGAAATGGGGTTAGAATTCCAAGATTGACTACCAAGAGGCATTAATAGTTTCAATCACAACAACTAATCTGAGAAAACCACATGGTCTTACTCTAATTCAAAACCATTGTAGTGGCGGCTTTCACGCTATTACACTTTGAAAGGCGCCTACTTCTTTTGTAAGGACCCCGGTAATAGGCAGCCTTTTCCAGTACACAAATGTAATTTTTGTTTTTGTTTTTGTTTTTTTTTTTTTTTTTTTTGATCCCTGGCTTGTCCCTTTTCTCATTTAATTCAAATTTCTTCCTAAGCCATTAGGATATGGTTCATTAGAGTCTCAAACAATTGAAGTGTAAATCAACCAACAATGACTCAATGTAGTCTTTCTAGGCCTTCCGGGTATGTGTTGTGTGTGTTTAAGCAAAACTCTTAACATCTTTCCCTTGGTTTAACAACTAAATAAAATGGATAAGTCACTCTTTTGACATATACTCATATTTGCACTACATTCCACATGTTCCATGACTTCAACAAATCTTCTTCTTTTTTTTTTTTTTTTTTTTTTTGAAAACCCTTCCCAGCATGTAAAATTCAAGAATGGGGATTTTAATCTGCTTTCAACTCATTACTAGTACTCCCCAAGATGGACCAAAATGTGTCTAAGGCATGCAAACAGAGAAATAAATTCTCTTCCACCCCCCAACTAGATTGTAGCATTGTCCTCAATGATGCAAGAGAAATGAAGGAAATTACACAAAGAGAGCAGTTAAGGGGCCAAACAATTAAAAGAAGAACCGAAAATTCAAAGAAAAACTGAAGGAAAGAGGAAAAGGAAGTACCTGGACGGCTTTGAAATGAATGCAATCAAAATAAAAACTGAAAAACAAAAGAAAACAATGAAAAGAACAGGATAAATCAAGAACCATCAATTAGGATCAAGCAAATGTAGAGTAGATTCCTCAGGTGCAAAGTTAGAAATAAAAGGCTTGAGCCTTTGACCATTAACCTTAAAAGCATTTCCATTTTGAGGATTGACAACCTCAATAGCACCATGAGGGAAAACTGTTTTAACCACATAGGGGCCACTCCATCGGGATCTTAACTTGCCAGGGAACAAATGAAGTCGAGAATTGTAGAGTAAAACCTGTTGATTAGGCTCAAATGATTTTCTTTGAATATGCTTATCATGGAAAGACTTCATACGTTCCTTGGACAGCTTAGAATTATCATAAGCATCCCTCCGAAGTTCCTCTAATTCACAAAGATGTAATTTCCTCAAAGATCCAGCTTGATCAAGATCAAAATTAAACTTTTTGATGGCCCAAAATGCACGGTGTTCAAGCTCAACAGGGAGGTGACAAGCCTTACCATAGATTAACCGATAAGGAGACATACCCAAAACAGTTTTATATGCAGTCCTGTATGCCCATAATGCATCGGTTAATTTCAAAGACCAATCCTTTGGTTCGGACTCACAGTTTTTTCCAAAATGGTCTTAATTTCCCTATTAGCAAGTTCAACTTGGCCATTCGTTTGAGGGTGATATGGGGTAGAAATTTTGTGGTGAATGCCATACTTATGCAAGAGGGCAGCAAAAGGCTTGTTGCAAAAATGGGTGCCGTTATCACTTATGATGGCCTTAGGCATGCCAAATCTAGCAAAAATATTTTCCTTCAAAAATTTAAGCACCACCTTATGGTCATTTGTTTTACATGGTATGGCTTCGACCCATTTTGAAACATAATCAATGGCCACTAAGATGTACAAATAACCAAAAGAAGAAGGAAATGGCCCCATAAAATCAATTCCCCAACAATCAAAAATCTCTATGACCAAAATGGGTTTTAAAGGCATCATGTTCCTTTTCGTGACAGCACCTAATTTCTGACATGACTCGCAAGTCTTGCAGAAACTATATGCATCTTTAAACAAATGAGGCCAATAAAAACCACTTTGTAAAATTTTTGCAACTGTCTTATGTGCAGAAAAATGACCCCCACACGCCTCACTATGGCAAAAAGAAAGGACAGCTTGCATTTCATGCTCAGGCACACATTTTCTAATGATTTGATCAGGACAATACTTGAAAAGGTAAGGATCATCATAAAAGAACGATCTCACCTCATGCATGAATTTTCGTATATCTTGAGCGCTCCAATGAGGTGGTGTTTGTCCTGTCACCAGAAAATTAACTATATCAGCAAACCAAGGCAAATTTTCAACCAACATAAGATGTTCATCAGGAAAAGAATCAAGAACAGGTGTTGGTTGTTCAGTTTCAGCAACTGTGAGCCTAGACAAATGGTCGGCTACCACATTCTCTACTCCTTTCTTGTCCTTGATGATGATATTGAACTCCTGGAGTAAAAGTATCCATCTAATCAACCTTGGTTTTGCATCTTTCTTTGTCAATAAATACTTGAGAGCTGCATGGTCAGTAAAGATGACTATAGGAGAACCAAGAATATATGCACGAAACTTCTCTAAAGCAAATACTACAGCAAGTAATTCTTTTTCAGTAGTAGAATAATTTTTTTGAGCAAAATTCAAAGTTTTACTTGCATAGTAAATGACATAAGGAAGTTTGTTCTTACGCTGTCCAAGAACAGCTCCTATAGCAAAATCACTTGCATCACACATGATTTCAAAAGAAAGTGACCAATCAGGAGGTTGAAGAATCGGAGCAGTGGTTAGCAAAGTTTTAAGCCGACAAAAAGCTTCTTGACACTCGGGTGTCCAATCAAATTTTACATCATTCATCAATAGCTTACATAGAGGCTTAGAAGTAGAGCTAAAGTCTTTGATAAATCTCCTATAAAAACCCGCATGCCCAAGAAAAGATCTAATGTCTTTCATTGACTTAGGTGTAGGAAGTTTAGAAATCAAATCGATTTTTGCTCTATCTACTTCAAGTCCTCTAGATGAAACAACATGTCCCATAACAATGCCCTGTTGCACCATAAAATGGCACTTCTCCCAATTAAGTAGCAATTGCTTCTCTTCACACCTGGCCAAAACAGCTTGTAAATTGGTTAAACAAACCTCGAATGAATCACCAAATACAGAAAAATCATCCATAAACACTTCTAGAGTGTTCTCAATCATGTCACTAAAAATGCTAAGCATGCATCTTTGAAAAGTTGCTGGTGCATTGCATAAACCAAAAGGCATTCAACTAAAAGCAAAAGTACCAAAGGGACAAGTAAAGGTGGTCTTTTCTTGATCCTCCGGTGCTATTTCCAATTGATAGTAACCGGAGAACCCATCTAAGAAACAATAAAAAGCATGTCCAGCGACTTTTTCTAACACTTGATCAAGAAAAGGCAAAGGAAAATGATCTTTCCTAGTGGCGGCATTCAACTTCCTATAATCAATACACATGCGCCAACCAGTAGGAATTCTTGTAGGAATCGATTCATCTTGATCATTTTTTACAATGGTAAGCCTAGATTCTTTTGGAACTACATGAATAGGACTTACCTACTTGCTATCCAAGATGGGGTAAATGATACCCACATCAAGCAATTTTAACACCTCATTTTTAACCACTTCCTTCATTGTGGGATTCAACCTTCTTTGCATTTCCCGAGAAGGTTTTGCATCATCTTCTAAATAAATCCTATGGGTACATTCCAAGGGACTTATACCTTTTATATCAGCCATTGTCCATCCAATAGACTTTTTATGCTTCTGAAGCACATCTAGCAATTTATCTTCTTGTTCACTAGTTAAGTGAGAAGAAATTACCACAGGGAAAGTGCTTTGTGGTCCTAAGAAAGCATACTTCAACTCCAATGGAAGAGGTTTGAAGTCCAAAGTTGGGGATTGCTCCTCCGAAGGTTTGAGAGTTGATGTCAATGGTGGAAGTTGCTCAAATTTTGGCCTCCATGGTGGTGTAACTTGCTGACCTATTGAGGAAACAAGAGATGAGTCATTAATATTATCAAATATTTTCAAATCTTCTTCAAATTCCTCTAAAGAATCAATAAGTTGAAAGTAATGTGCTGGATTTTCATCAATGAAATTTTCCAGCAAATTCACTTCATGAACTTCTTCAACTTCTTGCGGTTGCCTGCAAAGATTAAAAATATTTAGCTCCAAGGTCATATTTCCAAAACTCAATTTTAAAACTCCACTTCTACAATTTATGAGTGCATTAGAAGTAGCCAAGAAAGGTCTTCCTAAGATAACCGGTGCTTGGAAAGTAGAATGATTAGTCAATTGCATGTCGAGTACGACAAAGTCTACTGGATAGTAGAATTTGTCTACTTGAACCAAAACATCTTCCACAACACCTCTAGGAATCTTTATAGACCTATCAGCCAACTGCAATGTGATAGAAGTAGATTTCAGCTCACCCAATCCAAGTTGAACATAAACATTATAAGGCAATAAGTTCACACTTGAACCTAAGTCTAATAATGCTTGGCCTATTTTTGAGTTCCCTATCATGCAAGCTATGGTAGGGGATCCTGGATCCTTGTATTTGGGAGGAGTGTTGGTTTGGATAATAGCACTAACATGCTCAGTAAGAAAAGCTTTCTTTTGCACATTCAATTTTCTTTTTACGGTGCATAAATCCTTTAAAAATTTAGCATAGGTAGGAATCTGTTGAATAGCATCCAACAATGGTATATTTATCCTAACTTGCTTACAAATTTCAAGGATTTCAGCGTGATGCTTATCTTTGTGCAAAGGGATTAACCTTTGAGGAAAAGGTGCAAGTGTAGTGCTTGGGACACTTTTAGATTCCAAAGGATCATGTGCCTCATTTTCAGAAGGAGGGTTATAAATGTTACCATTCTTTTCTACCTCTTGATCTGGGATGCCGATCACCTTACCACTTCTCAAGATTGTAATAGCCTTGACTTGCTTGACATTTGGATCTCCTGCCATACTTTGAAATTGTTGGTTTTGGCCTTGTGGATTAGGCTGAGATTCTGCAGGGAACTTCCCTTTCTCTTGAGCGTTCATGATTGTGGTCAACCTTGTGACTGACCCTCGAATGTCAGCAATGGCTTGAAAATTTTGACTATTGATAGCAGCTTGGCTTTGCATGAATTGCTGAAAATTGGTTGACAGCTGCTGAAAGTTGGTGGATAATTGCTGGAAATTGTCTTCAAGGTTCTTTTTCTAAACTGGTAACATGTGGTTGGCATATTGAGATGGTCCTGGACCTCCTGGAGTAGTGTAGGGTACAATTTGTGAAGGACCAGCTATGTTGGGTGCAGGTAAAGCAGCTTGATCACCTCTCCAACTGAAATTGGGGTGATTTCTCCATCCCGAATTATAGGTGTTGGAATAAGGACCTGAAAAAGATTTAGCAACCATATTAACAACATTAGATTGATCCAAAAGAACCTCTTTAAAAGCTGGAATGGTTGGGCAATCATTAGTTGAATGCCCTTGGCCCTCACAAATATTACAGCTCAAAGTAATCTGAGGTACAGTTTGTACTTCATTTACTTTCTTCAACTCAATCGCCTCCAATTTTTTTGACAATAAGCAAATTTAGCTTTCAAATCATCTTCTTCATTTAAAACATATTTACCTGCCCCACTTACAATCCTCAATGGTTCAGCTCTATCATAGACACAAGAAGTGTCCCATGATTGAGCGTTTTCAGCCAAGTAATCAAAATATGCAAATGCTTCTTCTGGTTCCTTATTAAAGAATTCTCCATTACACATAGTTTCAACAAATTGTCGCATCTTAGGTATCAAAGCTTCATAAAAAAAACTAATAATGCGCCAATTTTCATAACCATGGTGTGGACAAGCATTTAAGAGATATTTGAATCTTTCCCAACTTTGATAAAAAGTTTCAGTTTCCTTTTGAGAAAAATTCATGATTTGTCTCTTTAAAGCATTGGTGCGATGCATTGGAAAATTTTTTTACAGAAATTCGGCTTGCATTTCTTGCCATGTTCCAATGGATCTTGGCCTCAATGCATTCAACCATGTTTTTGCTTTGTCCTTAAGAGAAAAAGGAAACAACTTCAATCTAACAATCTCCTCAGTGCAATTTTGATCCAAGAATGTGGAGCATACTTCCTCAAACTCCTTGAGGTGCAAGTAGGGATTTTCAGAATCCATCCCATGAAAATGAGGCAATAATGGTATCATTCCAGGTTTAAAATTGAAATTATGAGCATTCAAAGGTGTAATGATACATGATGGAGTGGTGGTCCTAATAGGATGCAAATATTCTCTAAGTGTCTTGTTGGGATTTGCCATTTCTCCATCATTGTGTCCTTCTTCTTCATCCATGTTACTATGAGTGTCAACTGATGATTTAAGAGAAACAGATGATGCATTCGATGATGAGGTCGATGATTCAGTCCTAGCAAATCTATGTGTGCTATCTCTAGCCCAACCAGACATGCAACTTCAACACAAAACAAGATAACAGTAAACCAGAAAAATGAGAGGTAAAGATATCACCCAGGCTGTGAAGAGGTTCACAGCTCCATAAACATCCTCTCAGAAAGAAAAAAAAAAAAAAAAAAACTACTCTGATAAACACCAGTTGTCCCCGGCAACGGCGCCAAAAACTTGACTCAGCTTATAATGTTGTCTTCCAAGCGTAGAAGCTGTCAAAGTAATACAATGGTAAGTCTCAAGATCGAATTCACAGGGACAATGGGTTATTAAAGCGTTTGTGAGATTTTCTTTGTGTAAAAGATGTATCGATTATGAAAGATGAAAATGGATGTGGATCTATGTTTCTAAAATTACTAAAACTAAGAGACTTAGAGAAAGTGTGTAGCAAATGAATTAAACTTGCAAGAAACAATAAAACAAACACTTGGGTTGGGTTTGAGATTCTTTTTATTTCGGATTCTAGATAATTTCTCGATTAACAATCCAGTCAAGGAATTGATATTCGGAAGATAAAAATTAAGCTCAAGTTTTTGCAATATTTTCTCAAGAAATTCTCTAATTTACTAGCCAAATTTATATTCGTAATCAATCGAAAGAGGCCTTGATAAATTCAAGCTTTTGTTGTGCCTTACGTCAACAATAAAACAAGAGCAAGAGCCGCAATCTATTTTCCATTTGAATCCGACTAGTAATTTAGTGAAATCAACATTAAACAATAAAATATTGCATCAAACTAGAATCTAAAATAAATTAAATCTCATCCCACAACCCAAGCTTTAGAAATTAGTTACACATGATATTTTTAGTAACAAAAATAAATCTAAGAGGAGTCATGATAAAATCTATAGAAAGAAATAAAAAAATGAATAACGCCGAACGAAAGAGAACTAAAGCTAAACTTTCCAAGAACAAGATGAAAATGAAAATGGAAAGTAAAGTAAATTAAATGTTAAACTGGACGAAGGAAGAAAGAAAGAGAAAAAAAAAAGCTAAACGAAGTAATCGTAAACAAAAAAACGAGAATGAAAATAAAAGCGAGCGAGTTCCCTCTACCAAAATGAAACCAAAACTGAAAATAAAATAAGTAGAACTTAAGACTGAAACAAGTAGAACACGTCTTCCCCAAAAAAAATAAACTTAAGACTAAAAATAAAACAAAGAAGAAAAGCAACTAACGAACAAAATAAAACAGAAAAAACTGAAGCAAAATAATCTGCTACTTCCGTCTATGGTTTGGAACTTTCTTCCCACTAGCCGAACAACTACAACAAGCAAAATAAAACAAAACATGAAGCTGCCTCTGCCCTACGTAGTAATTCTGAAACAAACGGAAAAAAAACTGGAAAACAGCAAACTAAGAGCTGCTGCAACGACCGAAGAGGGATTCCCTTTCTCCCATCCAGCCCTGTCCTTAAAAACAAAAAGAAGAAAGTAAAAAAGAAAAACAGAATCCACGTTCTGCATATGCATCCCCGTGGATCATTCCGTGAGTTCCAGCAACCATGTGAGTTGCCATGGTTGCTGTTTCCTGCTTGTGTGTTTTCAACTTTCTACAAGTGTGAGCTGCTTTGCATGTGTGCTGTCTGAGTGATGGTGTGAGTGTGCCGTGAGTTGTGAGTTCATGCATGTGCTTCCTTCTCTGTTTTTTGCATGTGCACTTCCTGCCGTGTATGCATTTTCTGCTGCTGCTTTTCCTTTTCCTTTTCTGTTTTCTGCATGTGCTTTGCTTCTTTTATTTTTCTGCATCCGTGCTGTTTCTGCATGTGCCTCTTGAGTTCCAGCCGTGAGTTTTCCTGCATGTGCATGAGCTGTGTGAGCCGTGAGTTTCTAATTCCTGCATTTGCTGTCCTGCCGAGTTCCACTTTCTGCATGTGCTGTCCATGTGCCAGCCGTGAGTTTCTAATTCCTGCATTTGCTGCTTAACTTTTTGTGTGAGCTGCCGAGTTGTTGGTTTTTATGCATGTGCTCGGTTTGCCATGTCCCAAGTTCCTGGTGTGTGCTGCCCACTTGCCAAGTTCCTGCATTAGTCGGCCCCACATCAAAATGCATGCATCTATGTTAATTAGGGGTAATATATTGTTTCGCATGTCAAAGAAAATTAATTCACATTATCTAACTAATACTCTTATTTTAACTGATAAAGCACTTTTACTCAAGATATTTAAGAGTATTAATGTCACATAATTGACCATTTATCAGCTATTTCATTGCCTTTTTTGAGTTTCAATCATGTTTTGACAATGTTTAACCTTTATTTATATGTGTTAAACTAGTGGAGATGAGAATGCATTTTTGTAACACTTTTCTTCAAGATTAATAGCCTAAGTAAGCAACCAAGGATTTTCTTCAAATTAGTAGGTTCGATTATAATTTTCTGGTTTGTCGAGAGGTACTCTTGCTGTTTATACTATGCTTTCACAAAAAAAATAATAATGTTCTTCTCAAGTTTTCTTCAACTCTAGTATGCTTGGTTTATGTAGTTGAGATTGTGGTTAAATGAGGGATATTTAAGATCATGAATGTACTAAAGCTGCTAGTTGTCCAAGGTAGTGTAGAAAATTCTGCCAGGCACTTTGTTTTGAGGCTACAACCAATCCATTTCATCCCCATTTTTCATTTGCATATTTTGCTCAACAAAAGTTATTTGTTTGTATAAAAAACTATTGAAACTACAATGGGCATAAAGGAAGCAATTTACCTTGTTTAACTGCAAATTTTGTGTATGAAAAAGGGTTGCAGTAGCATGTGATGTGGCATGCCATACTCTAAATGCCATTCCACTTGAAACTACAAAACTTGTTTGTTTTTTAAATAGGATTGAAGTAATTTGTTTGTTTTTGAAAAATGATTGTTTTTGTAAAACTTGTGTATGAAAATGGGTTGCTGTAATTTTTTTTTTCCCAGTTCTTTTCAAACAACCTATAAATTGTTGTTTGTATTTCAATATTTCTCATTTTATTTTGATTGAGCTCAACTTTAGACTGATTGGCATAAGAACTTGGACAGGGATGAGAACACCACAAATTGCAAGGGTAACATTGCAAGTTTCACAACAGTTAAAGAAGCACAAACTATGTATTGTGGTCCATCTTTAGAAAACTAGTGTAAGTGCTTGTTGTTAATTAATTTTTGTCTATCCCTTTTTTTAAGTGTCTATCCTTATTAGTTAATTATCCAATTTGCATCTCTTGTATAAGCACGTTTATACACACGTAAGATGCATATCTACTGCCATTAGTTTCCTGCATTCATAATAAATCCTTATTTTGACATTGGATTTTGGATCGTGTCCCCTCCAAAAATATGGTTGTGCAATCATCCATATTTGTTCTGCCTTTACTTATCACAAAATGATTCTTGCTGAATGTATGTTGAAATAATTATACTTCTCCTCCTTGTTTGGTACATAAGTTAATTACCTACTTGTATGAAAAGTCTAGCTAGTTAAACTCTACAACTGTTATTTTTATTAACTTATATACAAAACATTATTTCTCCCGTAATTGAGAGGAGGGGAAACCGAAGAGTTATAAAAGTGACTTTAATTTGATGTGGGTTTAGTTCCAATTCTGATCAATTTTACAACTACTGGGACTGTTGTTACAATACTGGATTTTGATGTGGGTTTAAATCCAATTCTGGGAACATCTTTTTTTGGATTTTGATATGCTGGAGAAGTAGTGAAAAGTCTTAGCTGCAGTAGTACATGAAAAGTATTGATCTTAAATTGCAATTACTAGCTAGCTAGCGAGAACCTATACCAGACATAGTAACCTCATTTAGAGATTTCATTGATGATTCTGGTTTAGCTTCAGTGTATAATTGAGATGGTGTTGCAAGATCATTTTTAATCAATCCTAATTCTGGATTTTTGGAAGTAGTTGCAAAAAAATGCAAGTTGTGAGGGTGCTAGGAAGATGCTTGGAACTTTAGTCTATTTGTAGGAGCTTCTTGAACACATGGTAAACTGATGTGAATGCATTTCGAAACTTCATGTCCTGCCCACTGATCACCCAAGGTTCGATCAATCAACTCCAAACTTGTTCCATTGGCCCAATGTTGCCATGCCTGTGTAAATTAGATGAATCATAAAATTAATGTACTTAATCTTCCATGGATTGATCCTTGTAAATTAGATGAATCATAAAATTAGTGTACTCAATTTGATAGATTTCAATAATTTTGCTCACCTTTTCTTTGAGTGAGTAGATAGCATAAGTTTTTGGTTATTTGTGTCTCTTCTAATAATATTTTAATTATATTTACTCTTCTTTATTGTGAGTTGAGACTCATGTTACTAGTTATTTCTATTAGGCATAGTGGGAAAAACCATTTGAGTTTTCTGCCACCAACAAAACTGATGTTAAAAGAAATGGTTGCAATCATATAAGCTGGTGGGCAACAAGTTTTTGCAACAAATGTCATGGCAAATAAAGCATATTTGTCAAAAAATTTAATCATCACAAAACCAACTCTTGTCAAGATGTAGTTAGTGGTAACAAACTATATGCCACTAAATAAGTTTTGCCAACTATTGGTTTCACAAATAATGGCCTATTTGTTGTCACCGCAACGGAATGGTTGGCAACAGAATTTTCCATAGCCAAAAACATTTATTGCCACAATGGAATCTCGTGGTAATAAGAGGAATATGTTGTTGGGTTTGAGCCCTTGGGGCTTAACATCACAATGAATAAATATGCAGAAGATGAAGCGAAAAACATCCTATTTTCTTGTCTCTTACATGTTGCAGGAGTGTGATAGTTGGGTAGTGATGGAAGAGAAGCAGGCTGCATCTTATATTTATATGACTTGGAAATCCATTTTAGGTGGCGTACAGAGTTTATGATTTGTTTCTAGCCCTCAACTCTCTAACCAAGAAAAAAAATTACAAGTACTCAATATCAAGAGTTTTCGACCACCAAAATGATAGCGAGCATATTTGCTTGTCTTTTGATTTTTTTATTTTAATTTAGGAAAATGATTGAGACATAATATTTTTTATTACATTTTTACTACCCATTGAGGCTATTCTCGTAAATATAGTACTCCTTTAGTCACGCCACGTACCATGAGAACCTTTTAACCTAAATCCATAATAATAAGAAAGCTTAAATACAATATTTCCTAAAACACCAAGTACTTAAAAAAATTCTTTCAAAGTAAAATAAACTAAACTCTACTACACAGTCTCTAAAATCTCACCAATCAACCTATGCCACTTGACACTTATCTCACATTTATCTTATAATCTTGTCACATGCCATCTATTCCAACTGTTAGAACTATCAAAGTCATCTGATAAAAAAAGATAGTGAAGATAAACAAGTGAGTCCATCAACTCAGAGTGCGTAAACATGAGCAAGAAGGTAGATAGTGTTGATTAAAAAAAATATCAAAATAACAAAGCGATATTTCGTAAACATGTATTTACAATTACAATATAAACAAATGACTTTTGATGTAAACATACCTGAAACAACGTCATAATAAGTACAAAGGTCATGTTTAAAGTGGTAACTATCATGAAGTACAAGAAACCAGAAACTAGTGGATGGAAGTAATAATGAATAAATTAGTAGCAACTACCAAAAAGTGCACTAGACCAGAAGCACGATAAACGGGTAATCAAGTGGCAAGAATATGATGGGCATTATTACGACCTTTCTTCTTCTTCTTTTAAATGAGAGTGAGGGGTTTCGAACTAGGTTTTTTATTTTCAGAATTGCGTCATATGTCATCAAGTCATCAAGCTTTTGGTATATTATTACAACTTTTTTTGGCTAATTATGTCTTGCTCATCTTTGATTGGTGAGTGTTGTACGGCTATCAAGACATATATATGGCTGACATAATTTGGACAATATAAATGATTTGTATAATTTTTAAATAAATAAGTCTTACACAAGTCTTTATAAAAAAAAAAAAAAAAAAAAAGAGCAGGCTCTGCCTTAAAAACATGTAAAAAATCATTATTTTTTAGTGAGACTCGTACCTAGCATTACTCATAGATACCATTTTTCTTTTTAGATGGAGTGGACGGAACTTGCACACTCTAGTTGGGATTGTATCTAACATTATTCTAATAATTGATTTTGGGTAAATAGTCCATGTAAGTCCTCTTAGAAGAAAAGAGTCGAAGAAAGTTATATTGATTATAACCTCGGAAGTGGCTTCCAAACATGCATGCAACCAAATTTTAATTTAATTTTTTGGTATTATTGCGATAATTTCCTTTTGGTTAAAATAAATTAGCACCTGACAATTGGTACAGAGCATTCGATGTTCACAACTTTCTCAGAGAATTAATGACTTACATGATATAACAATAATCAAATTTTACAAATACTGAGAACTGGTTTGTTTTCTCAGTTATAGAGATTAGGCTAAAAATGAAGTCTAGGTACTATCATTTCAGTGGTCGAAAATTCTTGATATTGAGTGCTAGTTTGTTTTCTTGGTTAGAGAGTTGGGGGCTAGAATCAAATCATACACTCTGTATGCCACCTAAAATGGAGTTCCAAGTCATATAAATTTAAGATGTAGCCTGCTTCTCTTCCATCACTACACAACTATTACCCCTGTAATATCTAAAAGACAAGAAAAAAGGATGTTTCTTTTTGTCATCTTCATCGTACTTGTTACTAATGTTGGATCTGTTATGCTGACTAGAGAGCTCAAATCCAAAAACAGATTCGACTACAATAAATTCGGCCTTTCCCACAAAATGTTATTGTGGGAAGCTTGTGGTATAAAACTTGCCGTGAAAAGTATAATAGACCATGAAAGGTTTAATTCGTGGCCAATACCTATATTTTCCCATTACTCATCTCGCAGTAAGAGCTGATGAAGCTCGTCGCAAAAGTTTGTTCATTTTCGTTTTTGCTCATGGGAAGAAAAGCAATTACCATGAGAGGTACTGGTGGGTATCAGTATTATCCACTAGAACATTTGTGGGAAAAAGCTTCTCCTGACAAAAAGAAAGTCTTCACAGCAAATACTAAAAGAATTCAGAAAAAAATAATTGTAAAAGCATAAAAGATGAGTCTGAGCCAAAAAATGATCATAAAACATTGTCTAATATAAACTAAAAAATTATATAGAAACCTCAAAGATTCAAATTGACACCAATAACAGTTCCAAAAAAAAACTAGTTAATTGTAGTAACATGGTTAGAAGAAAAACCTTGTTGCCCATGTAATCCAATCCAACACAAGTGTAGATATTTTATCCACTTGAGTTCAACACAATAAATGACACAACTGTGTAATCATAAACCAAATTCACATATCACTGGACTGGTTTGCTAAATAACTGGATATCTTCCTTTAATCCACAAGACCGAGTTCAAGTTAGATGGAAGGACTCTCTTTTGGGACTAAAGGTATTCAAAATAGAGGCTGAATAAGGGAAGGAATATAGAAGACTAAATTAAGTGTATTGAGTCATGTTTAGTAAAATCATAATTAAAGGTGAGGGGATGAGAACCATGTAGCCTTGATTTGTCTGTGACTCATCTTATAATGTTGTCTTCCAAGCGTAGAAGCTGTCAAAGTAATACAAGGGTAAGTCCCAAGATTGAATTCACAGGGACAAAGGGATTATCAAAACGTTTGTGAGATTCTCCTTGTGTAAAAGATGTATCGATTATGAAAGATGAAAATTGATGTGGATCTATATTTCTAAAATTACCAAAACTAAGAGACTTAGAGAAAGTGTGTAGCAAATGAATTAAACTTGCAAGAAACAATAAAACAAACACTTGGGTTGGGTTTGAGATTCTTTTTATTTCGGATTCTAGATAATTTCTCGATTAACAATCCAGTCAAGGAATTGATATTCGGAAGATAAAAATTAAGCTCAAGTTTTTGCAATATTTTCTCAAGAAATTCTCTAATTTACTAGCCAAATTTATATTCGTAATCAATCGAAAGAGGCCTTGATAAATTCAAGCTTTTGTTGTGCCTTACGTCAACAACAAAACAAGAGCAAGAGCCGCAATCTATTTTCCATTTGAATCCGACTAGTAATTTAGTGAAATCAATATTAATCAACAAAATATTGCACTAATCTAGAATCCAAAACAAATCAAATCTCATCCCACAACCCAAGTTTAAGAAATTAGCTACGCATAATATTTCTAGCAATGAAAATTAATCTAAGCATAGCCATATTAAAATTATAAAAAAATCTGAATGGGATGAACTTTTGAGTCCAAAAAAAAAGGCTTCCAAAATTCGGTCCAAAGGATGAAACGGAAACAACCCAGAAGAAAAAAAAAACAAAAAAAACCGACCGAACATAAATGAAAAGCAAGATGAACAAGCCTCTGAAAACTAACAAAAGAAAAACATAAAAGAAATCCGAAACGAGGGAGAGCTTCACGCCGACTCCCAGGTTTCTTTCTACTCGTGTGGTCTGAAACAGAAAATAATAGCAAAAATATCAACCAGCCGAACAAATGGTCTGAACTAAGAACAAAAAAAAAAGAACAACAAGAAGGAAAGAAAAGAAAAGAAAAACTGAAAACCAAAACAAACACAGCTCCTCCTCCTTAACGTCCGAAGAGAGCCCCTGGTTTTATAATGTCTGCAACGTCCGAAGAGCGGTTGTTTCTGCATGTGGGTTGTGTGCAGCTTCTTCTTCTCTGCATGTGCTGCTGCAGCTTTATGTGTTGTTGCTGTATGTGTTGGTTTGAGCTGCTTTGCCGAGTGACTTTCTGCTGCTTTTGATCTTTTATTTTTTCTGCATGTGTGTGTCCATCCTTCTGTCTGTGTGAATTATTTTCTGCATGTGTTTTGCTCGAGTTCCAGCCGTGTGAGTGGCTGGCTGTGGTCCAGGTTTTATGCATGTGTGAGCTGTTGTACGTGGTCCCAAGTTTCCTGCATGTTCCAGCCGTGAGTTGCTTCATTTCCAGGTTGTGCTTTGCTTTTTCTGCATGTGTTTTCTGCACTTTCTTTTTGCTTTTCTACATGTGCCGTGAGTTTCCTCTTCATTCTGCATGTGTGTTGTGTTTCTGCATGTGCCTCTTGCTTTATTTTCTGCATTGAAGTGCTGCTGTGCGTGGTCCCAAGTTTCCTGCATGTTCCAGCCGTGAGTTGCTTCATTTCCAGGTTGTGCTTTGCTTTTTTCTGCATGTGCGTGAGTGTGTGCTACCTGAGTGGTTCTTGAGCTGCTTTGCTTCATGTCATCTGATCAGTGTGAGGGGTGTACACCAAAGAATTCTGAAGCAGGCAAGTGCATACAGGACCATCTTTGGTTTGTACAATATGAGCATGACCCTCGGATAAAGAACAATTCAAGTGAGATTCAACATTCTTCTTACACGAAAATAGCACAGAATTAACGCAAGGCCAATCAATGATCACTGGTCTTTGAGGCTTTGCTGTGGCTGGGAGCAAAAAATATTCAGTCTCAAGTCCCAAAATATCTCCATCCATATGCTCGTTTAAACTTTTCAAGTCATGATCAATAAGAACTCTTAAAAGAGTTTTCTGAAACCTTCTACACAAAAGGACCTGATCTGTGGTGAGATTAATCTCTCCTACATATTTCAAGTTCACTATCAAACGACCCCTGTCAACATGCAAGTCAAAATGCAAGCTTCCAAGTTCAGCTTCTAGTTTATTTCTCAGGACAAGAACAATATCATGAACTTGACTATCGTAAACAAATTTCTGCTCCAGCTCAATTAAGTAGTAATGATGCAATATATTCGAATTCTTTGGAAGATGATCGATGACTCCAGTTTATAATTTACTGCATAATTAAGTGTTCAATTCATTTTTTAGTTAAATAATTTAATCACTTTAACAACTTAATATTGCAGTTTTAGCACTTTATCAGTCTGACCATGATATATTGTACAATAAATCATTCAAAAAGTGGAGCTTTAGACTTTCACAAAAGATAGCTTCATTTTTTAAATACACATGCTCAAATTTACCAACTTGAAAAGTCATAAATGCACAACAGCCTGAAAATACCACCACACACACACTTCAAGCAAAAGCAACCACACCTTCCGGCAAATAAAACAACCCAACCAGCCATGCATACTAGCCTAGACAACCACATATAACAGCCCAATTCACTTTATAACAACCACATATAACAACTCAATTCACATTGACCTGGCACTAATTACGAAAGCAGTTTCTAATTTAATTAAGTTAAATAGACCAATTCACATTTAACAAAAAGATCATGATTGAAGCAGAACCCTTTTCACGAAAGCAAATGAGACATACGGTAGTTACTAATCATTAGATTTTGCTTCAAGGAAACATAGGTCAATAGAATGAGCAGAATAATCACAGTGAACTAAATTAAAAACCAACAATGTAGTGAAATAAAAGAACAGTTCCATAACTAGTGGCAATTTACTCCACAATACCTTTGGGGCACTTTGAGCTTCAAAAGCTAACACATAACAAGAGAGAAAACTAAGGCAAATAAAGGGAACCTAGTCTTAGTGGTGCAGTGGAATATTCTTGGGTTGTTGCCATTGGGGGCCTCGGTTGGGTCTCACCATCTCATGGTGAATATTCATAGCAAGGGAGGGAAGGCGTTGTCAGCTTGATGGAGGCGTTGGGGGTGAGTGTGGGTGGATCGACGGTGTTGTCGCCTTGACAAAGGTGGATGGGTGACCATGGTGTCGTGCCGTGGAGGTGGTGGCAAAGCCCTAGTCCAGAGACAGAGATAGAGAAGAGAATGGAAGGGAGAGAGATCTGAGAGAGGAGAGTCAAACCGAGAAGGATGAGTGGTGTTGCAAGGTGGTCGTGGTGCGTCTATGGTGGCGTTTGAGAGAGAGAGATGGAGAGATAGTTTTCAATTTTTTGGGAGGGAGAGGGGTGGGGGGATATGGCGTTTGGAGGGAGGGGGAGATAGAAGAGAGGAAATATGGGAGGGAATTAGGGATCTAAGTGATCAGAGGGTGGGGATTTATTTTTTTAATAACAATAGAAATATCATTAATCCAAGGAAATAACGATTACAGGCAATCATCAAGCCATACGGCTTGTGAAATACAGTCTGGAATACAATCCCACCAAATAGCAATAGTATCAATCCTAGAAACATTCCGAGCTAGCATGTGCGCTACCTGATTGCCCTCCCTATAGGCATGGGAAAATTCACAACATTCAAAACCGCAAGCAAGGTTTTTAGTTTCTAAATATAACCCCCCAAGCATAGAGTGATGCATACTATTATTCTGGAGAGCTTCAATACATAACAAACTATCACTCTCCACCATAAGCTTGGGAATTCCCATAGTAACACACAATTGAAGACCTCGGAAAATAGCCATTAATTCTATAGGTTCTGAACCATCCGTCTCCACTTCAGCTCTACTAACAGCCATTATCACCATACCCGAATGGTCCCTCAAGACAGCTCCCACACCAGTTCTGCCCAAACTAGAAAAAACAGCCCTATCAACATTTAATTTCATCCAACCTGGACTAGGGAGTGTCCATCTATAATGAAGACGCGGATCCCTCGTCAGCTCCTGTCTCTGACTGAAACTGCGCAACATAACTAGAGCATGGTCTGCAGCATGCTTGGGATGGAGTACTACCTGATCATGCACAAACTTATTTCGCCGAAACCAGAAACTCCAACCCAAAGTAAAGAAAATCAAAAGGTCATCATGCATAGGTTTTCCACAGAGATCCATGGCCATATCCAAAATAGTACAATTACTATGAAAACGAAAGCTAGGAAAATAAGTGGAGAAGAGATCATGAATAGAAGGACAAGTCCCCAAAGCATGAGTAATTGTTTCGGTGGCAGACATACACAGTTTGCAAGTGGCATTAGATAAGACATGTTTCTGCACTAAGTTGGTCCCCGTAGGTAGCCCATTTTTGCATGCAAGCCAGGCAAAATTTTTTATCTCATTTGGTACCTTCATTTTCCATAAATGCTTCCGAAGGAGATTCTACCGGTGTCTACTTGAAGATTGGGGAAGAGGAATGCCCAGCTCATCATGAATGGCCCGATAACAGCTTTTAACACTAAGAAACCCATTTCTTTCATGTGACCACACCTTGCGATCTTCCATATCAATTGAACATAATTGCACCTAAAGAACATCGTGCACCACATTTGGATTGAGGAGAGCCCTAAGCTTGGTTATATCCCAAGCCCTTTCATTCTGCAGGAACAACGAATGGACTGAAGCCATACAATCTTCCTCCCGTGCTACTACCCCTTCAGCAACAAGTGAAAGGGCCAGATATTGATAGCTAAACCATTCCCTATTCTCCACTTGCAACCAGCCACTAGCCATTTCCTCGCCTCCCAAATTCCCCTCCAAGTGTAAGAGGGACAGTGGCCCAAACTAGCGTGCATGAAAGTTGTATGAGGAAAGTATTTAGCCTTAAGTATTCTGTGCAGTAAGGAGTTTTCATCTTCAAGTAAACACCAGCCTTGCTTTGCCAATAAGGCTAAATTAAAATTTGCAAATCTTTAAAGCCCATCCCACCTTGAGATTTCCTTTGACATAACTTCTCCCAACTCAACCAATGAATTTTCCTCTCACTCCCCTTTTGTTCCCACCAAAATCTAGACATCATCCCCTCCAAGTTAGAAAATAAACTAGAAGGAAGGACAAAACAACTCATGGAATAAGTTGGAATGGATAAGGCTACAACTTTCAATAAAATTTCCTTTTCGTCATGTGACAACAACTTTTCCTTCCAAGACTGTAATTTGTTCCAAAATTTCTATTTAATAGACTCAAATGCTCGAGCTTTGGACCTCCCAACAATAGGTGTTAGCCCAAGGTAATTTTCATACTGCTGAATTTCTAAGTGAGACCACAAACTCTTAATCTCAGTCCTTGAAGCAACACTAACATTACCACTAAAAACAATAGCAGTTTTTTCCCTATTGATTTTTTGCCCCGAGACAGCTTCAAACCTCTCCAACAACTGCTGAATTTGCCTATTCTCATATGCATCAGCCTGACAAAACACAAGACTATCATCCAAAAAAAGAAGATGATTAATGGTAGGGCCCCCCCAACCTATTCGCAGTTCAGAGATAGACTTGTCCCACCGAGCAATATTTAAGAGAGAAATTAAACCATCGGTACAGAGTAGAAAGAGATAAGGGGACAGCGGATCCCCTTGATGCGGCCCTCTAGTAGGAAGAATAGGACCCTTAGGCTCCCTATTTATTAACACAAAAAGGGAAACCGAGCGAACACAACACATGATCAGCTCTACAAAACGATGATGAAACCCCATAATCTCCATAACAGATTGTAGAAAGCTCCAATCAACCTGGTCGTAGGCCTTACTCATATCAAGCGTTAATGACATATAGCCCTTTTTCCCATACCTTTTCTATTTGAGGTAGTGTACCAACTCATATGCAATTAAAACATTATCCGAAATAAGGCGCTTAGGAACAAAAGCACTTTGGCTCTCACTAATGACACTTGGTAAGACAATTTTCAGTCGATTAGAAATGACCTTTGCAATGAGTTTATAAACCACGTTACACAAGCTAATCGAGCGATAATCACCCATCTCAGCTGGACACTTCTTTTTTGGTCTAAGTGTAATATGAGTGAGATTAAGGGAAGCAGGGAAAGAACCTGAATGCAAAGCTTGAAGAACTATCGAGGTTACTGAATCCCCAACAACATGCCAATATTTTTGGAAAAAAATAGGTGACATGCCATCGGGGCCAGGGGCTGACATAGAATCCATTTGAAATAGAGCGGCCTTGACCTCTTCGGCCTAGAAGTCTCTCGTCAAATCAACATTTATTTCCGTAGTGACTTTCCTAGACAAAGGTGCAAGGAAATCCATAGAATGACCAGAGACAGTAGGAGAAGAGCTAGTAAAGAGAGTCTGAAAATACTCAAGGACAACTTGATCTCTGTGAAGTCCTTCCTGCCACTGCCCCCTCTCATCCTGGATTCGAAAACAGCCATTTTTTTGTCGCCTCTGAGATGCTTTCATATGAAAATACCGAGTATTATTATCCCCTTCCTTATGCCAAATTGCCTTAGAACACTGCCGCCACAGAATTTCACGTCGTTCAAACCAACATTGCACCTCATCACGCGCAAAAGTAATAGCTTTAAGATCAATTCTGGCATGGTCAGAATCATACAGCAGTTGTAAATTCCTTTGTGCTTTTACAAGCTGAGTTTGGACATTACCAAAAGAGTGCCTGTTCCATTGCCCCAAATGAGTCCCACTGTCTTTAATCATTGCAGTTACTGAATTCAAATCATACTGAGTAGAAACTCTGCCCCAAACACTTGTAATAATATCCTCACAAGTAGGCTCACCCACCCACATGGCTTCAAACATAAAGGGCTTTTGAATCGTTGAAGATGCAACTTCACCCTCCAACGTTACCCAAATAGGTAAGTGATCAGAATAGGCAACCACTCCATGTGTAACCCGAGCACGAGGGAAGCAATCCCACCTGGTGGAGTTGACCAAAAATATATCAAGTCATTCACTAACTCTGTATGGAGGAGCCCTTTGATTAAAACATGTAAACTTGGGACTCGAGAAGCCCAAGTCACGCAGATGACATTCCTCTAGAACGCCCCTAAAAGTCGATAATTGTCGATTAGGTCGCGGCTTACCCCCTCTCTTCTCATGTTGGTACAACAATTCATTAACCCATAACCAACCAAGCCTCCCTAGATTGACAACATAACAATCGAAGTAACGCCCAAGAATGAGAGCGCATTTATGTTTCAGGAAAGCCATAAAGAGCAGTTAAATACCAACGCCCCAAATGCAATTTATCATCAGTAATAATAGCATGAAAATTAATAGATGAGTAAGATATAAGAGACTGATCGATATCATGACCCCACGATAAAGCAATTCCACCCTTCCTACCACTAGATCCAACAGCCAAACAATTTGGAAAATCTGAGATGCACTTAAAAGAATCAAATTCCCAAGAAGAGAGTCTGGTCTCCTACAAGAACAGTATATCAGGTCCTTCCCTCCATATTAGATTGCGGAGGGTATGAATGCCTCGTGGGTTCCCAAGCCCACGGGTAATCTAGCTTAGCAATTTCATGGCTACCGGCAAGGTTGCCACCGCCGATAAAGGGGAGTCTTGGGCCACTGATGCAACATCGCTACCAGACGAAACATGCAACCACTTTGTAAATCTCTGGGTTGGGATATCTGCTGTAGAAGACTGCTTACGCTTCTTAATAAAAATCGTGTGCAAAAACTTTGAAGAAGAAGGAGCTAGGAAAACAACAGGAGTCAGTGCTTGAATAGACGATAATGGCTTCCATTTCTTACTAGTAAGCCCATCGGGCTTCGAAGGAGTTAAATCCAGATCAACTAACAACATCCGCCCAAGTGGCCCATCAAGCCCAGTGACCAAAGCATCAGTCAAATTGGGCCGCTCAGAAACGGTTCCCTCTTTTACCCCACAGGCTAACTCCTGCGAAAACATTCCCATATTACACGCAACATTTCCAATAGTTACCTTCGGAATGTTTGGTGGATGAAGGACACCAGAATCCTGCACTGCAACCGAGTTCACTACGCCAACTGTCTCACCCTTTTGCCCCATATCATCGGCAACTACTTCTGTAACTTTGGTTTTATCAACCAACAATCGAGTACCTTATCCACTTACACGAAGCCAAACGCCATAAGGCAACTCAGTTTGGTTTGACACCGCATCACTGGCCTTAATAAAAGAGCACTCTTTCTCGCTATGTCCAAGACGACTGCATAGATAGCAGAAATTTGGGAGGCACTCATATGAGAAGCGGACCCAAACAGCTTCAAATGCTCCAATGGCAAACATAGAACCCGTAACAGTGGTTGAGATACCTGTAGTGATACCCAAACTCGAAAATATTCATCCCATGCCATGTCCTCCTCATCCACATCGACTTCTTCCACCACACCAATCTTTGCCGCCAATAACCGACCCACCACTCCATTCCTTGCCATCAGTGGTAAATCATGGAGCCTAACCCAAAACATTGCAGCAGTTAATGTCATCAGTTAACCCAAATCATAGAACTTCATCTAGAACTTCATCTAAAACTCACTCAATAAAATGTCAACAGTTTTAGGCTATATTGTAGTAACCCATATATAATTTTCGGCAGTCTTTTGTTACCACTCACTTTCCACAATAATAATTAATAACAATATTATATCTTACCATGATTTAGAGAATATGACCCAACTCGATATTTAAGTACAGCCCCATGACCCTGTGACATACTCTATGACCACAACTCCAATTAAACCTATAACTTGTTTTTTAATTTGGAGTGGGAAAAAGCAAACAAAAATAAAAGCCACAACTTACATAAACATTAAACATACATAAGTACTGAAAGGAGCAAGAAATCCTACTAATTTAGTCATTTAATTTGGTTAACATATGGATGTTTTTTAGTCTACCATTTAATTCACGCTAATCAAAGCCATTTAATTTTGTTAACATATGGATGTTTTTTACTGTTTACTGTAGAAACAATGATGATTTAATCTAGTTTTATCCTAAACAGGGGCTGGACTATTTCTAGTTTGATCCTGATTTGTTGAGCTCTTGCTCCTACCCATTTGCATTTTAACCATGCCTCTGTTCTGAATGCTTGATTGTGTTTATTGTATTATATGCTATTAAGTACCTTCTCAATATATTAGTCAATTTGTTAAACTTAACTGGGTCTAAGAAGCATATGCCCAAGACAAGCATAAAAAGTTCCATATTTATTTTATACATTAAAAATTTATGCTTTATTTTGCTTTACTCTTACAATTAAATATTTTCCGTACTATGTTTTAAGTTATTGATTATCTTGGATTCTTATTCAATTTTGTTTTCATATTTATAATTTAGTTAAGCTATGGACAAAAGTTGGATGAAAAAACCTCGACATACAAAAGAGTATGTCAATGGTGTCGATGAGTTTTTGAAGTTTGCATGCGAGAATTGTGCTACAGATTCGTCGATTTGTTGCCCATGTAGAAAATGTGGATTACGTAAGATGTTCATGCCCAACGTGGTATATGATCATTTGATTAGCCATGGAGTTTCTCAAGGTTACACCATTTGGCATACTCATGGGGAAAGAATAGGGGAGGCATCTTGCCATGCTACTGATGCCCAAAATAATAATGAGCCAATACATGAAGGCTCTAGTGGGATGACAACCATGTTACATGACGTTTTCCCTATGTTTGATCCTAAAATAGTTGAGGGTGGGCCTGAAATAGGTGTGGATGCTGGAGTGCAAAATGAAAATCGACAAGGTTCTAACGAAAGAGTTAATAAATTTTACAATATGTTGAAAGATGCTGATGAGCCATTATATGAAGGAGGCACAAAACATAATAAGTTTAGTGCTATCGTATGTCTGGAATATGAAATGTTTGGGTGGATTGAGTAATGGCATATTCACAGAACTGCTTGAATTTGTGAATGAGTTGCTCCTGCCAGGAGCATCATTGCCTAAAAATACGTACGAGGTGAAGAAGTACATGAATGAGTTAGGTCTTGGATACGAGAAGATCTTAGTATGTCCCAATGGTTGTATGTTATTTTGGAAGGACAATGAGAATCTGGAAACATGCGTGGTATGCAGAGCATCATAATGGAAGCAAAAAGAGTCTCTGGATGATAGGTCTAGAAAAGGGAAAAGAAGTCCAGCAAAAATATTACGGTGGTTTCCGTTAAAGACAAGGTTGCAAAGGCTTTTTATGTCAACGAAGACTTCTTCACAAATGAAATGGCATGCTATAGGCCGCAATATTGATGGGGTACTAAGGCATCCAGTAGATGGCATGGCTTGGAAGATGTTTGATTCACAACATAATGATTTTGCCTCTGACCCCCGCAATGTTAGGCTTGGTTTATCTACAGATGGCTTTAAGCCTTTTGGTAACATGAGCATTTCCTATAGCACCTGGTTGGTTATGTTGGTACCTTATAATTTACCTCCTTGGATGTGCATAAAACGATCAAGTTTCATGCTATCGTTGATTATACCGGGACCATCATCACCTTTAATGAATATAGATGTATACTTAGAGCCTCTAATATCAGAATTAAAGGAATTATGGGATGTTGGAGCACCAACCTATGATGTTTGCTCCAAAGAGATCTTTACAATGTGGGCGGCTTTAATGTGGACGATAAATGATTTTCCTGCGTATGGTGATTTGTCTGGGTGGAGTACGAAAGGTCATTTAGCATGTCCTTGTTGTATGGGTAACACACGATCTAGATGGCTGAAACATGGAAAAAAGTTTTCTTATATGGGGCATAGACGATTCTTGCCAAGTGATCATAGGTGGAGAATGATGGCAAAAACATTTGATGGTACACGAGAAATTGATCCTTCACCTACTGTGCCATTGCCTGATGAAATTTTGGAACAATTAGATGATTTAAATTGCAATGATAGAACAGATCGTAAAAGAAAAAGAGTTGTGGGGTCAACTAATGTTAAGGAACACTCATGGAATAAACGTAGTATTTTCTTTAGTTTGCCTTACTAGAAAGATAATTTATTGCGTCATAATCTTCATGTGATGCACATCGAAAAAAATGTGGTGGATAATATTGTTGGCACACTGTTAAATATTGATACAAAATCAAAAGATGGCATAAAGGCACGACTTGACTTACAAGAGTTGTTTTTTAGACCACAACTTCATCCGGTAATAACAGCTGTAGAGAAGACATATTTGCCTCTAGCTATTTTCACAATGAGTAACAAAGAGAAAGAATACTTGTTGAAGGTTATACAAAATGTAAAAGTACCAGATGGTTATTATTCAAATGTTTCACGTTGTGTCAAGCTTCAACACCGTACTATAGTGGGCATGATGAGTCATGATTGCCACATACTGATGCAACAACTCCTGCCAATTGCATTATGTGGGTCATTACCTAAGAAGGTAATAGAACCATTAATCGAGCTATCTGGATTCTTTAGGGGAATTTGTTCCAAAACGTTGCAGCTTGAAGATTTGGACCAATTGGAATCTAGAATACCTTACATATTGTGCCAATTAGAAATGATATTTCCACCATCATTTTTCACTGTTATGGTGCACTTGACCATACATTTAGTTGCAGAATGTAAGCTTGGAGGACTTGTTCATTATCGATGGATGTATCCTGTTGAATTAAAAACACATAAATATCAGTTGAATGAGAACATTAAAAAAAGAAATAGTAAAAGTCATCTAATCATTTATGTGGCAGGTACTTACACCGACTTAAGTTTCATGTGCGTAACAAAGCTATACCAGAAGGTTCCATTGCTGAAGGATATTTGTTGGAGGAATTATTGACATTTTGTTCTTGTTATTTAGAATCCCCTCAAACGGTTTTCAATAGCCCATCTAGAAACCCTGATGATTCTAAAGGGAAAGTTGTTGACGTCCGACTCGATTTTATGTCGTGGACCCAAGCACATCGCTATATTCTCTTCAACTCTGACGATTTCACTCCATTCCACATGTGAGTTGCAATGCTTAGTACGTAATCAAATTACATTTCATTTATATTTGTGTAATTATAACAGACATTTGTGATGTCGTGAACATATATAGGATGCACCTGGAAATAATGAGGAATACAGTTGATGGGAATCATTTATGGAATGACGAATTATAAAAGAGGCACGAAGACCAATTTTGTAATTGGTTCCAAGACTATGTATGGATTACACCCAAGACCAATTTTATTATGCCTCTGTAGCTTTTTTTTGTCATTTTAGTCAATGCTAATAATCCAACCTTTCAGGTAATGAAAATGGATGACAATGGAAGAAGTGAATTGGGCCATAAAGTTGTAATGCATTCTAAAGGTCCCATGCAAATTGCCAAAGAATTTCAGCGAATTGTCATTAATGGCACAAAATTTCGCACTAGGAATCATGAAAATGGAAAGAAAACTCAGAATTGTGGCATTAGTGTGTGTACTGATCAAGATAGCCCTGCTTGGTATGGCCAATTAACACGCATAATTGAGGTTATATATTATGATGGGTCCCGATATGTGTTATTCAAATGTGATTGGGCAGACGTTGCTCGGGGTAGAGGTTTCAAGGTGGACGAGTTTGGATTTACTCTTGTAAATTTTTCTCATTTAGTACACACTGGTAGTCGGATAACTGATGATCTGTTTGTTCTATCTTCCCAAGTATCTAAAGTATTTTATGTGGCAGATGAAAGATGCCCAAATTGGGTTGTGGTTGTTAAGACAAAACCAAGAGACGTGTATGACACTGTTGAAGAGGAAGTGACTGACGACGATGAAGATGAATATTTTGTCAACGAATATTGTATTAACACTTCCAACCATGAAGCTATTGAACCTGGTATTGACAATGTTGTGTGGACGTGAAATGAAATAGATGGAATGACGATCGAAACTCCTCAATAGTGTTGAGTAAGAAATATATAATTTTAAATTTGTTAACATGATATCTCTTATCACATAAATCTATCTCATATCATGCTCCGAATATGTCATTTTTCTATTGATTTGCATATATGTAAATTTGTTTTTGTATAGGTACAATGGGTCCAAAAAAAAGATGCAAAGATGTCCATACCACAGTTACGAAGACAATCTACAAGACTACAAGCTGTCTATAGTGTGCCACAATCTGATCGTGAGCCACAATTTGTCAATGGACAACCCCTTTCCGTTGATAGGATGGTGGAGTCACCACCTTCTATAGATTGTCTTTCCCAACCATCAATATCTTCACAGCAAGGGACTCAACCTTCTATAGAACTGATTGAGCTAAGATATTGCATATTTTAGCTATTTAAAACCAATGTATTTCAATTGCTTCGTGACATTATTTATTGGTTTTAGATGGAAAAATAGTTAATAAGCATAAATTCGAGTTGTGATTTTTAATTGATTAATATCATATTTATGCTTAATTTTATAACTATGATTCAATTAGACAATATTTCCTCATATTTAATATATTTTTAATAATCTATTTTTTTTTTCTTGTTAATTTATTTCGAGTGTTATTTCCTTATTTTCAGTTTAAATAAAATTCAAAGGAGATCCGATTCTGAGCCACGGCGCATGCTATATGAGTTTTTCAAAGCAGTGGATTTGGGCAGCCGAAAATGTTGAAAGAATTGTCGGAATGAAAATCATGGAGCCACGGCTGCTGGGTTAACTTTTCGGAAAGGAAGGACAGATGCATAGGCTTTAAACGAAGAGGGACTTCGTCTGGGTTTTATCTCACTTCACGGAAAAGGAGTTGCTGGTGTTTTACGGAAAAACAAGAAGGGACGAACTGAAGGGTGGCTGGTTCACTTCGTCTGGCTTTTGGAAGAGCTACGGACGGACAGAGATGGAAAGGAGATCAAATGAAATAGGAAAGGAGTTGCTGGACTGCAGCAGATGACGTGATACGGAGAGGCTCTTATGAAAAAAAAAAAATTGGAAGACGGAACGCTTGGAGGGGCTAGCACAGTTTACGTAACATGCTGCTTCTTTGATCACACCACACGGAATTCTCTTCACTTGGACAGCAGCAACTTGCAGCAGATAACAGAAAGAAAAGTTGGACAGCAAATCATGACACACTTACGGAATGACAACAATGCAGAAACATGGAGCCCATAGCGCATGCAGTTCAGAAAACCAGAAAATTAAACTCACACATGTACCTGGACAGCAGCAAAGAAAGCAAAGTCTTTCACTACACCTCAACACTCAAAGCTGCAACCCATCACAGCAAACCAATACATGCATCAGTCACGGAAAAGAAAAGAAAGAAAACAAGCTGGAACTCCAAAGCACATGCAGTTCAACTTGCACCTGCAGGAAGACACAACCACATGCAGAAAAATGAAAATAAAGTAACGCAACTCACGGGAGAAAAACCAGAAAAGTTAGACTCACACACATGCAGACAAAACAGCACACTTGCAGCAGATAAAACAGCAGCAGCATCCACCGAAAGCAATGCAGAAAGCTAACAAATGCAGAAAATACACATGCAGTCCACGGAAAAATGATGCAAAAAAAAAAACAGATGCAGAAAAATAGATCATGGCTGGAATTTATGCACCGAAAACATGCATAAATCACGGACAGAAATTTCTCATGCAGACTCTATAAAACCAGGAGAGACTTACGGACTGAAGGGAGGAGGAGACAGAACTTTCTGCTTAGTTTTCATTTTCAGTTTCATTTTATCTCATTCGGCAGTTGTTGTTTCATTTTACTTCATTTTCAGTTTCATTTTTTTGTTTTATTTTTCATTCAGCAGCAGTTTATAAAACTTATTGTTTCCGTTTAGTTGGAGGCAGCACAGTAGATCTTTAGTCCTATTTCTTTTCTTTTTGACGCTAGCAGCAGCAGTAAATTAGTCATTAGTTTTTTTTTTTTTTCCTTGTCCGTTTGGTAGCAGACGTGAAAGGCAGCTTATTTTATTCTTCTTGCTTTCGTTTAGACGAAGGTGCAGTAAAGTAGAGTTTTAATTTTTTTTTTTCGTTCATATCGTAGGTTGGACAGTTGTTGTTTTTATTTTATTTTCTTTGTTTTCTCAGCTTCATTTTATTTTCAGTTTTATTTTCTTTACGTTGGGATTTCTTTAGAGAAGCAGGAGAAATCAATTTAATGGTTCTCTTCTTTAGTTTCTACAGTAGAATTCCAGATTTTGTTGAAGACGGCGAGTTATTTTTTTTTTTTTAAGTTGTTGTTCTTATTTGGTTCATGTTTCATTTTTACGTTGGAGACAATTTTTCTTCATTCTTATTGTTCTTATTTTCTATTTACATTTCCTTGCAGCATTTTAATTACTTTTAAGTTCAGCGTTTCTTTTCTTTCGGATACTTTTCTATTTTATTTTATTTTTTTGAGTAGAGCATCTTTATTTATTATCTTTTCTTTCACTTTTATGTTCTTGTGCTATTTTCGTGTATTTTATTTTTGTTATAGACAATGTTTAATTAATTTTCATAACTTTGTGTTGAATCTTTAATTTGGGGTTTTATTTTCAATATTCAGTGCATGTTTTGTCATTTACTTTCTAATCTAGTTTAAATTCTTAATTTGGTTTTATTAATTTCTGAATTTAATCTATTAGTCATTTACATTCCAATCCGACAATCAAAAAATCTAAAAACATGAATCTAGTCCATGACTAGTAAAATTTCCATCCATTGCACATACCATTTATTTATTTTTTTTCTTTGTGAAGTTTTTCACAATTTTTCAACGAGTTTAAATTTTGAGTAAATTTTCCCTAAGGAGACAATCTAGGAATTTATTCCTTATTATTACACGACATCCTCCTGCACTTGGGATAGCATTAGTGCTACTCATTTTTTAAGTGAGTCAAGAACCATCATTATCTTCACAGCAAGGGACCCAACTTTCTATAGAACCATCATTATCTTCACAACAAGGGACCCAACCTTCTATAGATTGTCCTTCCCAACCATCATTATCTTCACAGCAAGGGACCGAGCCATGTACATCTGTACCAATAGCACCTACTTCGGAAGCAGAAGATGTTGACTTGTGTTCTGACATTGGAGATCGCTTTCTCATCATCGTCGGTATGTTTTTGTTTTTCTTACTTATTATTTACTTCACTATGACTGCAGATTTACAAAATACTAACAATGTAACTAAATCTATTTTTGCAGATAGTAATGGAAATCAAGTAAAGAGACTATTGCACTCTATTCATGACATTTGGCATCTTCCTGAAGGGGAGCGAATTGAAATGGAGCTCAACAATCTTGGTCAGCCCATCAAAAAGCAAGACTCAAAGTTGGTAAGGTTTGGTGGTCTGATAGTGAGAAGTAATAAGTTGGTTCCAATAATTTACAAAGATTGGAGGTCAGTACCTAAAACCATAAAGGAGGAAGGGTGGGGTCCTATAAAGGTATATATGATTTTTCATATTAAAACATTATTATTAATGAAATAGGTATATTTTGAAAATTTTGTTAGAAAGCTACTTACTCACCTTTGTAAATTTATTTTGACTGTAGGGCAAGTTTAAAGTTCCTGATGACAAATTATACGTATTCAAAAAATGGATCCTAAAGGACTTGGGAAAGAAATGGAAAGACTACAAGCATGAATTGAAGAAAAAATTAATTGAGGAAAAAGACACATCTGCAGCACAAGTTGTGGCAAGGGCAAGTCCTGATATGGTGGACTTAGAGCAACTAGCAGAGTTGGCCAATCTTTGGTTTGATCTAGAATATATGGTAACAATTCACATATTTCTGTTATAGATTTATAAAGTCAACCAACTAGTTATTTTAATTATAATTCTCAAAATATTTTACATGTTGTAGTCAAAATGTAATAAAAACAAGGAGTGTCGTAAGAAGCAGGTGGTTGTTCATAGTGGTGGATCAAAAAGTTTAGCAAGATATGCCCATGATGTGGGATTTATTTAATTAATATTTATTTATTGTTGAATATTTGTTAGTTCTTTGTTTTCGATATATGTGTTTAATCTAAAATGTTGGACATAGAAAAAATCAACTGGGGCAATGCCAACTCGAGCCCAGTTGTTTGTCAAGACCCATAAGAAAAAGGATGACACACACTACAATGATGACACGAGGAAGAAAGTGGTATGTTTATTATCAAATTTATAACTTTTTTAATTTTAAAAGATTTATAAATGAAGAATAATGTGTATTTTTTATTATCTATTACAGGTTGAGATGGAGGAACTTTTAACACAAGACACAAATTCTATAGAAATGGGGTCTGGAGGAACCATGACTTGGGCATCAAATGATGTTTATTCGAAAGTTATGGGCCCAGAACGGCCTGGACGTGTGCGCGGTTTGGGGTTTGGGCCAACCCCTACAAGGCAAACTTGTCAACATTCACTACCGACTTCAAACCAAGAAGACGGTATATCAAAGGAAGAGTTTGGGAAAATGCGGAACGAATTAACTGAATTACGGAATTTAATAAACACATTCGTGCATGCACAGGTGAGAACCCCACATATGTTTAGTTGATATAAATCAACTTTATATTAAAATTTTTGAACCCTCATTTGAATTTATATTCAGGCTTCAGGACAAAAATGAAAAGAGAATGAAGAGGAAGAGAAAGATGAAGAAGAGGAAAATGCTGAAGAGGAAGAAGATCAAGAGGAAGATGAAGAAGAGGAAGAGAATGAAGAGGATGATGATTGAGGGTCGGGATTATAAGTGAGAGTATAATTGAGACTATATTTATGGTATTTGCAATATATCTACGTTTGCTCTGTTTTGGTGGTATTCACAAATTTTCTTAATTGAGACTATATTTATGGTTATGCCATATATCAACATTTGCTATGTTTTGCTAAGTTGGAATTAGGATGGATTATGAAAGGAGAAGTGCTGGATTATGCATTATTTTTACTACTCTTTTTGGGAGTTACAATCTTAGTATGATGTTTAACATATTTTGTCATAAAGTTCGGAAGCACCACATTCTTTTTTAAACAAGAATAAATATGAAATCCATATTAAAAGATTAAATTTTAAATAATGGACTCTATTTTTTCCAAAAGGAATTTTGTACGACACTTGTGCAATTTTTGGGTGTATTTTCGTATCATTTAAATAATTTTTATTTTATTTTATTTTATTTATTTTACTACCAATAAATATATAATAGCTTACCGGCGTTCATTGATCAAATTTTGACATTTTATAAGCGTCGTCAATGTATATAATTAATTCCGGCGTAACAATATAAACGCCAACAAACTACTAATTTACCGGCGTAAAATTAATCAATGGCCGGCATTTGTTTAAATGATATAAATATCGAAAAACTCAATACTTTACCGACGTAAACTCAATCAATTGTCGGCATTTTGTGAAACGCCGCTGATGTTATATGTTATTACCGGCGGTATATTAGCAACGCTACAAAACACAGTTAATATAACGACGTATAATTAATAAATTAGTGGCGTTTGTTTAAACGTCACAAAAAACATATATTATTACCGGCGTAATAATATAAATGCCAGGAAACTACTAATTTCCTAGTGCATCATTACTATATTGGCGGCATTGTTCTAAACGCCGCCAACGATATATATTATTACCGACGTAAAAATTTAAACGCTAGGAATCTCAAAAATTTACTGGCAGAAAAATTAAGCGACGGTAAATTTATGTATCTACCAGCACATAAACATACGCCGCGCGTATAAACACCGCCAATTTAGCCTTTTTTGTAGTGTAAGTATTTGTCATGGATGTAGAGCTTGGAAAAAAAAAAAAACTCATGTGAAAGCCCATATTTCTTGTTGTGTTCCTCTTAGCAGGACAAACCAACATGGCTGGACGTGGAGGCATTTACAATGACCCCAAAACCAACTTGCTCAAGTGGGATGGAAAGGTTCCGAGCTCCACAAAGCACTCCAACTCCCAACATCCCCACACTATCTTTAAACAAGAGTTGGGAGATAGCTCGTGAACCTCTCCATAAGGAAATTGATAATCTAAAGACCTGTAGGGTGGGACTAGGCATTCCCTTTTCCAACCAAATATTGGTAAAACGTCCAAACTTTGGAGTGATTGGCTAGATCCTTTGGGAAATTGTAGGAACAAAGACAGAATAGTGGCAAAAGGGTACTATACTATACAATTAGTTGATGGATAGAGCAAGAGCTGTGAGGCAAAAGTACTGGTGGTAATATTCATGCACTGATTTGGTATCTGGGAGAGAGTGATTATGGTGAGTGGGACTCTAGGCTCTATAGGGGAAGGTTGGATAAGTTTTCAATAATCTTCGACATGATCTTTTATGTACGCTTTCTTTCATAAGTAACCTTACAAATTGACATGACTTTATATGATACGTTAGATCTAGTTTATTATAAAAAGTGACTTTACTATTTAACGTGCGACATGAAGCCACGTTAGTTTGTGAGTTTACTTTTGTGGGATCTCATTGTTACTAAAACATTTATCCTTTCACAAATTGGTTATAGTTCCATAATGCATCTTTGCAAATTAATCATTATAAAAATTCTAAAAATATTTATATTTTTTGCAGGTTGTAGTTACTACTAGACATGGAAAGTTCCTAACTGAAGAATGTCGTGCATGTTGATTTTGTGGGATCAACCTTTCTAGCAGATCATCTGCATTTGGATATAAAGTCTACTGTTCACATTGGTCAGAAGCTAGCTGATAGTTTCTATCCAAGTTTTACCATTAGAAGTAATTAATCCAGTAAATAAACCTAATAGATTGTCAAAACTCATTGAGTTAAATAAATAACATATGTTCGTATGGGAGTCATATACTTAGAGATAGTTGTAGAGAATGCAAGTATTGCGAATTCTATTTCAAAAAGAATAAGGCCCACCATTAAAATATGGAATACGCAAGGCTTGTACGCCCTAAGACTAAATGACCTAGCCTTATTCGTTTGTATTATCTTAAATAACGTAAGATTGAACAAGGGAAATGGGTGAGAATTATTCCTACTGATCGTTGTTCCATTCCTCTTTCTTTCTATGTTTGTGATGTCCTTTATTAATGTTTTTATTTGTTTTGATTATGATGTACTCCTCAAATATGCTGCCAGGTCCTTTGGTAGCTAGAGCAATATTTGTACTGTTATGAGAAAACATTGTTCCTATGTTGCACGAAATCTCTCAACATGCTTCTCCATTATCCTCTATATAGAAAGGGAAATGACAGGTACACCAAGAAAGTGTACCTATCATTATGTACCGAATTGTGTATTTTTTGTTTTTATTATGTTTTAAATACACAAAAAATGCTTTAAAAAAAATACAATACACTAGTTGATATTGTGAAATTTTTTGGTTGCACATCAACTTTTGTGTTACGTATTTTTTTTATTGATTTTATCATTCTTAATTATACAAGTTAATGAAGAATGTTTAAATGATTTCTTAAGTCAACCACTAAATTAACTAACTCAAAATATTAAGTATTGGCCAATATGTCTGGAAATTACAAAATTCAGGATGAAAAACATTTATCCTGGGGTGGATCTAATAAGATTATGCTTGATAGTCTATCCTGTGGTTACTTCTAATTAGTTGGATTAAGTATAAATTCAAAAATCTTACTTTGAATCTAACTTTGTTCCGAGTTAGAGTTGGAGATTTTTTCACTTGAAAAGTCGGAGTCAGAGTGAGTTCGACTATGAATCCGACATTCTGTTTCTACCTTCGACTCTAATTTTGCCCGCTAACTCCGCCTCTGATATTGCACATATATTATAAAAGAGCATTCATTATATATTTTATAGAACTACTATAACTTATATAGTTATTTAAATTCAATAATAGTATGAGCTAATTATTATAAAATAATATACTTTTACTATAATATAAATAGACTAAATTGACTAATAACAGTGTAGTATATGACATTATTTCTACATCTAAATCAAACGTGATGATGATAATTTCTAGGGCTCATTTCCTAGTAGTAAAGTTAGCTTTAGCTGCTCAATTGCCCTCTGATCCCTTCATGTCATGCTGATATTTAACGATGACATGTTCTCTGTATTGATCTTTACTGTCACATAATTGGAGAAACGGGTTTATGGATTTGGATCTGAAAATATGCACAATCATTTTAATAATTTAATGTTAAGAAAAAGATATTGGGAATTCCTTCTTTTATTGGCAAGTTTTGATGTAATTGACCTCTGGAACTACCGTTTGAGTCAAAGCTTAATGGCAGTCAGGCTGCCTTTCTTGAACCATTCATATGTTCTCCATTGAGCCTATGTTACTTGTACCATTGTCTTATTTTTGATCTTGTTGTTGAATGCAGGCTTCATCAGCTGTTGGGAACCCTAGGAGAAGATCTAGGGTTGCAACCTCAAGCAAACCTTTCTCATCTACTACCAAATGAGGCTCTGAGAAGAAAAAGGTATGGCATTCATCACTTGTTTTCGGTTTCCTTCGTGCGTCTCTCCCTTGGCTTCCTCCCTAACTCTTCTCTTCATTTCCAAAGGGTGGAAATAGAACAATTCACATTTAACAAAAAGAACATGATTGAAGCATAACCCTTTTCACGAAAGCAAATGAGACATACGGTAATTACTAATAATTAGATTTTGCTTCAAGGAAAAGGAGGTCAATAGAATGAGCAGAATAATCACAGTGAACTGAATTAAAAACCAACAATGTAGTGAAATAAAAGAACAGTTCCCTAACTAGTGGCAATTTACTCCACAATACCTTTGGGGCACTTCAAGCTTCAAAAGCTAACACATAACAAGAGAGAAAACTAAGGCAAATAAAGGGAACCTACTCTTAGTGGTGCAGTGGAATATTCTTGGGTTGCTGGCATTGGGGGCCTCGGTTGGGTCTCACCATCTCATGGTGGAATATTCATAGCAAGGGAGGGACGGTGTTGTCGGCTTGATCGAGGCGTTGGGGGTGAGTGTGGGTGGATCGATCGTGTTGTCGCCTTGACAGAGGTGGATGGGTGACCATGGTTTCTTGCTGTGGAGGTGGTGGCAGAGCCCTAGTCTAGAGACAAAGATAGGGAAGAGAATGGAAGGGAGAGAGATCTGAGAGGGGGAGAGTCAAACTGAGAAGGATGAGTGGTGTTGCATGAGGGTGGTGGTGTGTCTGTGGTGGCAGATGAGAGAGAGAGAGAGAGAGAGAGTTTTCAATTTTACAGAAGGGAGAGGGGGGGAATATGGCGTTTGGAGGGAGGGGGAGATAGAAGAGAGGAAATATGGGAGGGAATTAGGGATCTAAGTGATCGGAGGGTGGAGATTTTTAGTTTTTATTTTTATAACAATAGAAATATCATTAATCCATCGCCTTTGTCTCATGTTGAGATTCTTCTGAGAAAATAAATGCTTTAGACTCTTGTGATTGGTGTAGACTTCGCAAACAGCCCCATATAAATAGTGTCGCCAAATCTTAAGAGCAAATACTATTGCAGCCAACTCTAAATCATGTGTCGGGTAATTCTTCTCGTGATCTTTCAGTTGACGAGATGCATAAGCCACAACCCGTCCTTCTTGCATGAGAACACATCCCAAACCAAATTTAGATGCATCACTAAAAACTACAAATGGCTTATGTGGTTCTGGAAGTGCTAATACTAGCGCAGTTGTCAATCTGTTCTTCAATTCCTGAAAACTCCTCTCACACTTGTCCGACCAAACAAACTCTGCATTCTTTCTAGTCAAAGCGGTGAGAGGTCCGGATAATCGGGAAAATCCCTCCACAAATCTTCTATAGTATCCAGCAAGTCCCAAGAAACTTCGAATCTCGCGCACAGTCGAAGGACGCGGCCATGATAAAATAGCTTCCACCTTACTGGGATCAACTGCCACACCGTCTCGGGAAATTACATGCCCGTGAAATTTAACTTCTTCCAGCCAAAAATCACATTTGCTAAGTTTCGCATACAGCTGGTGCTCTCGTAAGTTCCCAAGCACTAAGCGAAGGTGATAAGCATGCTCTTCCATATCCTGAGAATAAATTAAAATATCATCAATGAAGACCACCACAAAGGAATCCAAGTAAGGCCGAAAAACCCGATTCATCAGATCCATGAAAGCTGTGGGGGCATTAGCCAACCCAAAAGGCATCACTTTAAATTCATAATGCCCATATCTCGATCGGAATGCAGTCTTGGGTATATCTCTATCTCTTAGTCGCAACTGATAATATCCCGATCTCAAATCAATCTTTGAAAAGATAGCTGCTCCTTAAAGCTGATCAAATAAATCGTTGATTATTGGGAGAGGATATTTATTCTTGATGGTCACTTTATTAGGTTCTCGATAATCAATACACATTCTAAGTGTGTCATCTTTCTTTTTAACAAATAAAACTGGTGCACCCCATGGCGACGTGCTTGGCTGGATAAATCCCTTGTCTACCAACTCTTGCAACTGGACTTTCAACTCCTTCAACTCAGCTGGTGCCATACGGTAAGGGGATTTATGGATAGGAGCCGCTCCAGGTTCCAAATCAATAGCGAACTCCAACTCACGGACTGGAGGTAACCCCGGCAAATCATCTACAAACACATCGGGAAATTCTTCTACAACTGGAATATCTGCTAAAGATTTTTTCCCAATCTGTGTAGACACCACTTGAACCAAAAAGGCATCCGCTCCACAAGCAATATCTCTCTTCGCTTGAATTTCCGATATAACCATCGGCTTCTCTTTTAATTTACTCCCCATAAACTCTAGATAATCACTATCTGTGAGTTGAAAGCTGATTACACGACTTCTACAATTAATACTTGCACAATACCGATAAAACTAATCCATGCCGAGAATAATATCAAATCCCAACAACTTGAATACAACCAAGTCGGCATCAAGTGTTCTTCCACCAAAATCCAAGGGACAACCCAACGCAACTTTAGAACAACAAACCATTTCACCATTTGGAAGACTCACCACTAATGATTTTGGTAGGGGTCCCGTAACCAAATTACATATCCGTGCGAACGTAGAAGACACAAACGACTAAGATGCACCCGAATCAAACAATGTGCAAGCATAAAAATCATACAACCGGACTCTTCCTGAAACAATCACATATACCCATGAAATCCATAATAAAGAAAAACCATACCACACCAAACATCAAATCCCAAAAATTAGTTTAGAACCATACTTGTAATCACTCCAGCATCGCGGGTCGCTGGTGCCTCATCATCCACCTCTCCAGGGGTAACAGCATATACTCGAGCCTGTGCTACTTGCCTCTGATTAGTCCTTCCACCACGTCGTCCTCCACGGCTCTCTTGAACTCTACTAGCACACACGCGAGCTAAATGTCCCTCTTGGCCACAGCGGTAACACTGGATCCTACCACCTTGCCAACACTCCCGTTCATGGGCTCTATTGCACCTTCCGCAAACAGGCATCCGACCTCCTATACGTACTCCTGAGGCTGCTTGTGGTCGAGCCCCGGTCCGCTGTATGAATTTCTGAGGTGAGCCAGAGCTACTTCCTTCTCCAGTAAAACTCCACCTTTTCTGACTTGTAGGGGAGCCCATGCTCAAATTAATTTCTCGTTCTGCAATGATAGCCAAATCAACCAATTCTTGGAAAACAGTAATCCGGAGGCAAACCAACATCCGGCATATCTCGGGTCGCAGACCCTCTTGGAAGCGCTCAGCTTGCATCTCCTCCGTGGCGATCAGATGAGGAGCAAATTGCCCAAGCTCCACAAATTTTCGGGCATATTGTTCTACTGTCATATTTCCTTGAACCAAACTGGAAAATTCTCTAGCTTTTTGCCGCCTCACATGTGCAGGAAAGAACCGATCATTAAATTCCTTTTTAAACCGCTCCCAAGTCACTGCGGCGAAGGATCCCAATTCTAGCATCAGCATTTCTCTTTTCGTCTCCCACCATTCGGAAGCAGTACCTTGCAACAAATAACTTGCATAGAGCACTTGTTGTGCCTCCGTGCAGCCACAGACTTCAAATGTTTTCTCTATATCTCTGATCCACTTCCCAGGTCTAAGTGGATCTTCTTCTCCTGTAAAAGCAGGGGTACGGTGCGCTAAGAAGCGCTCATAGGTGCACCCAGCCTACACCGCTCTACTCTTTTCCCCTCGCTGCAGATATTCAGTCAATCTGTTCAATTCACTGGTTTGAGCCTCTCTACTTTGCTCGCCTCGTTGTAAATATTCCGTCAAACGGTTTAACGCTCGAGCCATGGCGAAATTCCCATCGCCTCTCGGTAACTCATCCTGAGGTTCTCCAGAAGGCCTCCGTGGTCTCACCATTTCCTGCCAAAACACAACCTACCCGGTTTAAACATTGGATAAAACAACAACATAAAAGCAAAACCAACCAACGATAAAACAAGCATATATATATAAGATAACTAAAAAAAACAAGAACAAGCTTCAAATAAAACAAACCTTAAAAAAAACACAACTAAAAAAAACATTCTGGTACCGCTCCTATGGGACATGTGGTTTTACCCAGAGCCAAACCGCTCTGATACCACCTGTGACGCCCCCAACTCCTAGATACAGCCACGCGAAAGTCGAGATGTCGGGATGATGACAACACGGTCCCACATCCCTTCGCCAAGTGTCCAAAGTGTGTGTACAATTAAAAACACGCAGCGGGCAGATAAGTCATAAACTGAGTACTAGAATTTTTCTCCTTAACTTAATACAAACCAGTTCAAACATACATACTAAAATATTACAAGTTCAACGTCGTTTCAAAACCAAATACATATTAATAAAAACATCGTCAAATATAACATACTTAAAGGTCATCCAGCTAGTCCTCCGACGGAGCCGCCTCCTCGGGCTCAGCCTCCTCATCATCAAGATCTGCATCAAAATCTACGGTACCAAAAATGGTACCGCAGGTAAGTAAAATCTAAACAACGCAAGATATAAACATATTAAAACCCAAACAATATGCATGAAGTATGCACAATGCACATGTCCCCAAAACCATATTTTTCCACACACGCCAAAAGTCCCATTTGGCCCAAAACCTTTCCTTTAAAACATATCTTGCCATTATCTCACGTAATGGCCTAAAATCAATCTCAAACCATTTTTCCATTTTTCCTTAATCGAATGCACCATGACCTCCCCTAGGGGTCATCCGCAAGCCCTGGCTTCATAACAAGCGATGCCCGGTTCTGCGCCCTGCGCGTACGTAGCCAAGCATCCTCAAACGAGCGATGTCCAGTTCCGCGCCCCGCGCGTACGTAGCCAAACATCCTCTAGGCCCCGCCAGCAGAGGGGCCACGGAGTCGGTGAGTAGGGCGATGCCCGGTTCCGCGCCCGGCGCGTACGTAGCCAAGCACCCCCTAGTCCCGCTCCCGTCGTCGCTCAGCGACAACTCAAGGGACGTCACTCAGTATATTACGCTCCCGAGTGACCAGAGGAGCTCCACCGAAATAATAACCCATCCCGGTTTGGGCTCGTGAGACACACGCACCCAAAAATCCGTTTACACATGTAACACCATTTTTCAATAAAACGCGCATGATCATGTATGCTCAATGCCGTGCAATTAAAATCACATAAAATAACCAACACAACCCGAACATCACAAACAGCTCCGTCCTCAATTCCAACCGACCCCCGAAATCCTCGAACTCAGTCCGGAATCAACAAACCAACCAGATGACAAAATAAATTATTGTAAAGGCAATAATATATTTAAATCTAAAACGAAGCTTGGGAAAATACTTACAGCGCTAAAAAGGATTTTTAGAAGGTTCGGCGCATAGCAAACGACGAGCGAAAAGCAACGTAACAGTGCAAATGCACTATAGCCGTGGGTCGCAAAATACCCACTTTTGAACGGGGACGAACCAAGACACCAAATTGATAGGGAATGGTCAAGGGATGTTTATGAAGCTAGTGGAAGTGAGCTTTGGCCGTGGGTGGCGGCGAAAACACCGGTAGAAGCGAAAAACGAGCAAATCGGAGTTGAGCTCGTGGGAGCTGCTCCGGTGACCGATCGAGGGCGGGGATGGGTGGGTTAGGATGGCAAGAGGTAGGGGAAGAAGTGGTGAAGAGGTGATGGCCGGAGGTAGAGCGACGGCGCCGGAAATGGCTCAAAACCGTGCGGCTTAGATGTGTTTTTCCGGCTAAACGGCCGGCCGGTTGGGGGAGATTTTCGGTGGGGTGGTTCACCGGAGGGAGGGGAAGGTTTTGGTGGTGGCTGTGCCGGCCACGTGGGTCTGGGTGGTTGCGCGAACGGTGGGTCTGGGTGGTTGGACGGTGACGCCGTGGGTGAGGAGAGAGAGAGAAAGAGAGAAACGCGGGAGAGAGGCCGAACGGGGGGAGAAGAAAAAGAAAAAAAAGAAAGAAAGAAAAAGGTAAGAAAAGGGAAAAGAAGAAAAAAAAGAAAAGGAAAAGAAAAAGTTCAAGGAAAATAAATGAGGTCTAGTCCTCACTTCGGGAGTCCAACGACTGATTCAAAAAAGATAACTTTAAAAGCGATAAAACCAAGAAAATATATTTAAACACATCGATAAGCTAAAATATATAAAATAACTAGTGAAAACCAACTATTAAATTTTAAATCCAAAAACAAGCTAAAATAAATTAAAAAGCAATTTTAAACTCAACAGCGAATAAAATCTAATTAAATCCGATTATTTAAAATACAAGCACTATAATATTAATTAAATTAAAATATTCCTTCAGTGAAAATACACGTAAAAACGGGGTGTTACAAAAGCTGGTTTGAGCTCAAAGTTGTTGGCATTAATAGTCTGGTGCCTTATACTCGAGTAATTTCCATTCACTACTGGCCGAACATAGTCCTTCAAGGTGCGTGGTAGTGCCTCACGTTCTTCTTCAGCCATGGCTAGTATCTTATTTCTTCTTCGTGATCTAAGAGTTCTTTCAATTTCAGGATCAAAAGGAATAATAGCACGAGATCTAGCACGACGCATCCAACGTAAAAAACACACCTGTAGAACAATAAAAATATAAGAATGACTTAAAATAAAATTCTAAATTAAAACCAAGATTACTTAGTATCGATATTGACAAAAAGAATAAGAATAAACCAATCCCCGGCAATGGCGCCAAAAAACTTAATTGGTGTAAAACTGCAAGTGCACAGTATCGTAGTTTTATAATAAAGTGGTAAGAAGAGTATCATCCTCAGGGATTGGTACCTTACTTATGCCAAATACCAATATTATACTAATCTCGATTTTATTTAGAGGAATCACTAAGATTTTCGTAGTTGCAATTTAAACTAAAATTTACTCAAGAGAAATAAGCAAATGAAATAAAACTGACGCTCGAAGATCAGATTAATGGGAAAGAAAACTTCTAGGAAACCGATTTCACCTAATTCTTCACTATGCTTTTCTCATCCAACTAATTTAATTTAATTCTTTTTGTCTATTAGCAAATCTCTAATTCATCTAAAAGCCTCTTTCGATAGTCAATTGGAAATTATTCTTGTTCATCAATTCACACAAGAATATGAAAATTAAATAATCAAGAATACAATAATACCAATGATTTATTTACTACATAGGTTCATACAAGTCTTTCGATCTCTATACTTACCTATACTGAAATATTCAAGATCTACCCTATGATTCTCTCTTTCGATAGCAAATCACAAGATTAAAAATCATCTAATCAATGGCCATTTAATTAGAAGCAATAAATTCATAATAAATCAGATAAACAAAGAGAGAATCGCCTTAAATTAGCAGACAATCAAGCATAGTTCGGAATTAGGTTACATCGTTTTCCTAGAATAAAGAAAATTTAGCTCATTCTAGAAATTGAATTCAACATAAACGAATTCACCATAATTTTTTTGAGAATATTGGAAGAAAATAAACGCTGAAAAATACTCCTTGCAGCCACAACTCGTCTTCAAAAACTCAAGGAATTGATTCAAGGCTTTTCTCCCGTCTGTGCTGTGTATGATTCTAACGTACGTGCAATATGTGAAATTCCCTCTTCAAAACGGATGATTTGAATTCTTCTAGATGTGTTTTTCTCTCCCAAAATATGTTCTCCAGTCAAAAGGTACGGTCATAAAGTGAAAATTCACTTTTATATGGTGTGACGGCGGAAAACCCTAGATCTGTCAAAATACGATGTTCGCTCGAGCGGGGTGTCGAGCGAACATCGAGCCGTCGACTCTGCCTAACTTTGCTCGAGTGACTTGTCGAGCGCACCTCGAGCGATCTTTGTATTCCCGCATCCCGCTCGAGCTTACTGTCGAGCGGCAGTCGAGCGTTTGAATCTGCCTGAGTTCGCTCGAGTAGCCAAAAGCCTTCGCTCGAGCGAAGTTGTAAATCTGCAACATGAAATTTTGCAAGTTATCAAGACCCCTTGTGCTTCTTAATAGAAACCGTGTGCAAAACCTTCGAAGAAGAAGGAGCTAGGGAAACAACAGGAGTCGGTGCTTGAATAGACGATAATGGCTTCCATTTCTTACTAGTAAGCCCATCGAGCTTCGAAGGAGTCGAATCCAGATCAACTAACAACATCCGCCCAAGCGGCCCATCAAGCCCAATGACCAAAGCATCAGTAAAATTGGGCCCCTCACAAACGGTTCCCTCCTTTACCCCACAGGCTAACTCCTGCAAAAACATTCCCATATTACATGCAATCATTCCGATAGTTACCTTCGGAATGTCTGGTGGATGAAGGAAACCAGAATCCTGCACTGCAACTGCGTCTGCTCCGCCAACTGTCTCACCCTTTTGCCCCATGTCACCGGCAACTACTTCTGTAACTTTGGTTTTATCAACCAAGAATCGAGTACCTTATCCAGCTGCACGAAGCCAAACGCCATAAGGCAACTCAGTTCGGTCTAACACCACATCACTGGCCTTAATGAAAGAGCACTCTTTCTCGCTATCTCCAAGATGACTGTATAGATAGCAGAAATTTGGGAGGCGCTCATATGAGAAGGGGACCCAGACAGCTTCAACTCCTCTAATGGCAAACATAGAACCGCGTAACAGTGGTTGAGATACCTGTAGTGATACCCGAAGTCGTAGATATTCATCCCATGCCATGTCCTCCTCATCCACATCGACTTCTTCCACCACACCAATCTTTGCCCCCAGTAACCGACCCACCACTCCATTCCTTGCCATCTGTGGTAAATCATGGAGCCTAACCCAAAACGTTGCAGCGGTTAACGTAATATGATGCACTTGTTGCCAGCCATCAACCTCCTTCAGCAAGACCAAACGTTTATCAAAAGACCAGGGGCCTTCACGGAGAACTTTTTCCTTATCTAAACGATCTTCAAACTCCGCAAGCATGAGAGTAGAGTTTAAATCATGAAACTTAACACCCCGTACCAGCCTCCATGCTTTCCTCATCATATTCTTAAAAACCATCTTATTATAGTGTCGCACAATGAGCAAATGCAGTATCAGACATTTCCCACCACAAAGGCTTACAGTCTGTAGGTTCTCAGGTGCTACCACAACCTCCTTAGTATCTCTTTGACATCCCTTCATGTCATACTGATATTTTACCATGACATGTTCTTTGTATTGCTTTTCACTATCACATAATTGGAGAAACGGGTTTACAGAACTGGATCTGAAAATATGCACAATTATTTTAACAATTTATTGCTAAGAAAAGGCTATTGGGAATGCCTTGTTTTATTGGCAAGTTTTGATGTAATTGACCTCTTAATCTACTGTTTGTGTCAAAGCTTATTGGCAGTCAGGCTGCCCTTCTCAAACCATTCATATGTTCTTCATTAAGCCTATGTTACTTGTACCATTGTGTTTGGGAAATTTGCAAGTTTGGCAGATAGTCCTTTTACAGCAAATTATGCAGAGTGGGCTGTAAAATTCCTCATTTCTCAGGATGATTGTGACGCACCCAACTCCCACGTACGGGCACATGGAAATCGAGGTGTCAGAATGATGACAACACGGGTCACACATCCCATCGCCAAGTGCCCAGTGTGTGTACATGCAACACGACTACAACAAAATAATGCAGTGGAATAAAAGTCTTACAACTAAGTACCAGAATTTTGTATAAATACAAATTCACTTAAAAACCAACGTAGTAAAATATTACAAGTTTCAACACTGTTTTAAATCCAAATTACATAACATAAAAACAAGTGAAATAATTTTAAGAAGTAAATCAACTCCAAATCAATAATCTGGCAAAGCTGCCTCCTCGGGCTCAGCCTCCTCCTCCTCAACCTCTGTATCAAAATTTACGGTACCAAAAATGGTGCCGTAGGTAAGTAATAAACCAAACACCACAAGATAAAAATATATTAAACTCAACAATATGCATGAAAAGATGCCATATGCATGAGATCAAACATAATCTTTCTCAAAAATATTTCTTTTCCAACTCACGCCAAAAATCAGATTTGGCCAAGAAATAGTTCCTTTAAAACTCACGCCAAAAAACACATTTGGCCCAAAATAATTCCTTAAAACCTTTTCCTTGTCATTTTCCCATAAAATGGCCAAAATCCCAGTCTCAAATATATTTCCATTTTTCCTCAACTGAATGCACCATGACCTCCCCTAAGGGTCATTCGCACACCATGGGTAACTACCATGCTTGTGACTTCGTAACGAGCAATGCCCAATTCCACGCCTAGCACGTAAGTAACCAAGAATCCTCTAGCCCCTACTAGCAGAGGGGCCATGGAGTCGGTACAGTATGAGAGCGTTACCATCCCGCCCACTCCTGTTATCGCCCAGCGACAACCCAAGGAACGTCACTCAGTATATTGGGCTCCCGAGTGACCAGAGGAGCTCCACCGAGATAATGCCACATCTAGGCTTGGGGTTGTCATACACAACTACCCAAAAATCCATTTACGCATGAAAACCCAATTTTTATTATTCACACATGTACATGTATGCCATTATGTGAAAAAATCCAATTTTTCCTTTTTAAACATGAACATGCATGCTCCATGAAATGCACGCATCAAGATACAAATTATCCAACAAATCTCAGCACCAACAACAAACAAATAACCCTTTCCTCAAATCCATCCGACCCCCGACTACTCGGACTCAATCTGTAATAACCAACCAGTCACAATTTATTGTAAAAGTAATAATATATTTAAATCTAAAATGAAGGTTGGAAAATACTTACAGCGCTATATAATAATTTCCGAATGATCAATGGGCTGCAAAAGGCGAAGGAAAAACAATGTAGCAGTGTAAAAATACTGTGGTTGTGGGTTGTAAAATACCCACTTTTGAATAGGGACGAACCAAGGCTTGAGATTGATAGGGAATGACTTAGAGGTGTTTATGAAGCTAGCGGAAGTAAGGGTTGGCCATGGGTGGTAGCGAACACGGCGGTGGAAGGCCAAAAAGCCCAAAATGGAGTTGAACTCGTGGGGCTGCTCCAGCGACGGATCGGAGCTAAAAATGGGTGGTTTAGGTCGGCAAGAGATCTGTGATGAAGTGGTGAAGAGATGGTGGTCGGAGGTGGAACGATGGCGGCAATGGAACAAAATGAAGCCATGGCTTGGAGGAGCTCGTGGTGGTTAACGACAGCTCGGATGGGAGTGAAATTTGTTGGGGTTGATCATCAGCCGAAGGGGATGAAAATGAGGTGGGCGGCGAGATGCACGGCTGAGGCGACCGGTGGTCCTGGGCGGCTTGAAGAAAACAACGGTAGGGAGAGGAAGGAGAGAATGTGCGTGGGAGGAGAGAGAACTGGAGGAAAAAAGTGGAAAAAAAAGAAAGAAGTAGAGAAAAGAAAAAGGAAGGAGGAAAAGAAAAAGGGAAAAAGAAAAGATGGGGAAAAGAAATAAGGTCCAGTCCTCACCTCTAGGGTCTAAAAATTGATCCAATGAAAGCAATTTTAAAAGCTATAAATCGAATAAAATAATCTAAACACAATATCTTGCTAAAATATAATAAATAACTAGTAAAAACTAACAGCAAAATTTTAAATCAAAAAATAAACTAAAATAAATTAAACAGCAATTTAAACTCAAAACAATAATTAATATTAAGAAAGCTCTACAAAATAAATTTCATAATTAAATAAATCTAATTAAAATTCAATAATTTAAAATAAAAAAATCAATATTTTAATTAAATTAAAATACTCATTCAATAAAAATATACGTAAAAATAGGATATCACAATCATTGTATTAACAATGATATAATATCCCCTTTCATTCATCGGTTTTTGACAGTTGACTTCCTCCCTGATTTTTTACAAAATTTTAATTCTTAGTTTTGAATTTATCAGATATGACATGCTTTCACATCAGTAGTCTGTCTAGCATAAATATAAACATCCTTGCAAATAAATTTCTTTCATTAATTTTAGAGAGGAATCCTTTATGCAAACTTGCCTCAATGATGGAGTTGGAGTTATAGTTCTTTTTGGGATTTGACCGGCTATCCAACATCAAGTTTAGTGAGGTAAGTTCCTTGGGCATATGTATAATTAGTTGTAAAATGTATGTGCAATGCACAATATTAAATATGTACATTTACTAATGTTAGGTTTGGATAGTGAGTTTATCTGATAAGATAAATTGATATGAAAGTTGAATAAAATATTATTAGAATATTATTATTATTTTGAAATTTGAAAAAATTGAATTTTTTATTGTATTTTGTGTTAGAATTTGTAAAAGTTGTAATGATGAGATGAAATAGTCGGATTGAGAGCACCTCTCAATCCAAACCAAGCCTTAAATGAAGAATAATCTAACCAACTAACTTAGCATACGTTGAAACATTATATAACAGAAGTGATATTAAAATTTGTCAAATTTAGTATTAATCTCTAGTATTTTGATTAAACAAGTTAATCTTCTATCTCATAAACTTTGCCTAAGTGAAGATACGAGTCAAATTAAGGCTATTATAGGGCATGAAGTCATTTTGTTCAATTTATCTTGTTTGATTTAAGTGAAATATAATAAAAATTAGTGACTTCGATTCAACAAAGTTTTAGGGAATTATAATCTTATATATTATAACAAAATAATTGAATTTTAAAGTAATGAGAAATGATATTTTCAAGACGATTATGCGACGCTTACATACTCTATGGCTATATCTAACATTACTTTAAAGTAATATTTGTTGAAAAAAAATTGAAAAAAATTGAAATTTCAAAACAATTAAAACTATATTATAAAGAATAATGATATTTGTACAACTATTTTACACCCAACCAATTTGACAGTGTCACTTCATATAAAATACTCAAGCTTTTTTATTTACGGAGTAAATATATATATATGTATGTATGTGTGTGTGTGTATACATATAAAAGCTTTTACAATTAGTTATAATTTTTTAATAATATTTGATTAATTGCTCCTCATCATATATTTTGTTATTTTCAATTACATTAACTAATGTATACATCTATAACTTTTATCTAAATGATTTACTTATAATATACTTTATTTAATGTGATAGATAATAATAAAAGAGCGGTGCTACTCTGCCGCTTGAGTAGCACTGCTCGTTTATACTGCTTCTCACTTTTTTTTTTCATTTTTCTTTTCACATTTTTTTAATATATTTAAATATTTTTTAAAAATAAAAAAATACACAAATACATTTAAAATCATTTCCTTAATCACTAAGTAAAAAAAAAAATTACAATCAGTCACATTGAGTGGTACATCATAGGCGGCATACTAGCTTTATTGATATTAAAATATATAAAAAAAGCCGTATATTTTGACAAATTATAAAAGAAAGTCATGCAAATTTGTAATAGATTGATCCGGTAGCAAGGAATCAGAGTGGGGGAAAAATTAGGAGGCCTTTTGGTCATTTTCCCTTAAATTTTTGAAAAATAATTTATATAATTTATGAGTAATGGTATACATCACACTCATTTTATTCTTATCCCTACTATATAAGATGTGACATATTTATCACTCTTAAATAATAAAGATTTTTTTAATGAAAGATTATTTAATGGTGATAAATGTGTCACATCTTATATAGTGAAATAAAAATAAGATAATAATATGTTGTATAGAATTTTTCATAATTTATAGGGATCTAGGAGATGAGGTTTGTGGAAGTATAAGTTGATATAACGTTTTTTAACACCAAGTAGTTAACATAAAAGTTAACGTTCGAATGACCATTGAATGGTTCGAATGGAAATTTTAGCGGGTCAACTGAATAAATATTTGGTGGGAGAAGAAAATACGTTCGAAGAATCGAAAATTTCTAGCTGTATGCTCGAATAGTGGTAGGATTTATATAATGATAGACACTACTAGCCAGATCTCGTAGCAAAGCCTCGGCTCCACCAAGGCATACATGCAACTTAGGCACAACATATCCTGTACGCACATTTTTGGTCGGTCACTCATTCCATGCATGAGTTTCAGGCCCGTTTGGATAGTGAAAATATTTCATCTCATCTAATTTTATCACTACAACTTTTCAAATTTTCACACAAAATAAAATAAATAATTTAACTTTTCCAAATCTCAAAACAATAATAATATTAAAAAATAATGTTCTAACAATATTTTATTCAACTTTTAACTTTCATCTCAACTCATATAAACTCACTATCTAAACGACACCCTCAATTTTCATGATTTTTCTCTAGCTATATCTATATAGCTACCAAAGGCCAGCATATTAGAGTACAGCATAATCAAACGAAATCAAAACATTAGCAGAGGACATCACAAACATTGAAAGAAAGAGCAATATTCATGGATATAGAACAATATTGATCACTAGTTGATCGTTATTTAAGATTATTGAATTTTGACCATCGATCAGTTTTAATTACTTCTAGTACTGATAAAAGCTATAAAGAAAACTATTAGCTAGTTTCTGACCAATGCGAACAGCTGAATTTGTATCCAAATCAGGTGATCTGCTAAAAGCAAACCCCTCACCCGAATGTAATCAACATTATTTGGACATTATAATTGACATCGTGGAGCAAGCGATCAAATATCATTTTGAAGAAATCAGTTCAAGTCACTCGAAGAAATATTTTGCTCGACTATGTTTCAATCATAATACTAATTAACCCACTTCATTACAATATTAATCAATCATCTTCATGTCAAGCAGACTCATCCTACTTTTTTCGAAAATATTATATATATATATATATCTCATGCAATTATAGTCTTTGAGCAAAAGATTTCAACACTATAACAGTTGTGGCCAGCTATTTCCAGCAAAAATGACTATTTTCTACTAAAATGAGTCTATTTTTATCGCAAATAGTCATTGTCATTGCATATAATCTGTACATTTTTCTTGTAGTGTCGTAAGATGTTTAATTGGTCTATATGGATCAGTTAGTTTTGCTACTTTGATCATGGGTACGTAAGAATTTCATTCCGAGATTTATTAGTTTTGTATTAACATCTGGACAACTTTGTAGTAACCGTGGGATAGACTTTCAAGCATCCCACTAGCTAGCGCCATCTCAGGATGAATGTTTTTTTTTTTTTTTTTTGGTATCATTCTAGAAGTTGTCATTTTCAAATACATTAATAGCTAATATATCATATTTTGAGTGGTTGTTAATTTAATTAAGTGGTTGATATATGAAACCATTTAAAATATAATTGATCTAGACTGCATGACTAAAAATGTCGTGCGCGCAACCAATGGAAATCGTAGATGATAATGGAGAAACATGCATGCTGATCATAGATTCCAAGCAACTTAGGCACAACATTTCCTATACGCTTAATGATGATTTTTCCCCGGTAAGTACTACTCATGATTCCATGCATGCATGAGTTTTAATTCTCATGATGGTTCAAATATTTCTCTAGCTACCAAAGTGCATCATATTAGCTAGAGTACTACATCATAATCAAAAGAAATAAAAACATTAGCGCAGCAACAGAGAGCAATATTAATGGATCATATATCAACATTTCTCTCCCATTTCACATGATCAATACGGACACAATCATCTTATTTACTTAGATTATTGAATTTCAACGATCAACCAGGTTTAATTACTGGCTTAATTACTTCTAATGGCAAAAGTTGTTTAGAAAACTATCAGCTAGCTTTTGACCAATGCTAACAGCAGACATTGTATCCAAATGCAAATGATCTGGTAATAGGGTTAAGCCCATGGCATCAACGTGCACAACATTCTTCAGGTTTATATTCAGCTGAGCATCTCTTACATTTCTTAGGAAGTTTCCTCCTCCAACAGAAATTACAACCTGCAAAAAATATGTATATATATGTTTAGAATTTTTATAATGATTTTCAAAGATGTGTTATATATATATATGTTGCATGTACTCTAACCAATTTGTGAAAGGAGAAATGATTTAGCCACAAAAAGTTTCCACAAAAAGCTTCCGTTAGATTGTAAAGTCAATTTTATTATAAGCTAGATATATCTAACACATCATATATGGTATGAAATTATATCAGTCTGTAAGTTTAAAACCATATATAAAATTAAGAAACTTTACACAAACATAAATTAAGAAACTTTACATAAACATATTGAACTAAGAAAGTAATAGATAAACAAAAGAAAATACCAAGATAATAGGGAGGTCAGGAGAGTTGAGATCTTGTCGAACATCATTGAAGAACTTCTCCAGCCTTCCCTTATAGAGCATGGAGTCTTGCTCTCCACAATCACTCTCTCCTTGATACCAAAGCAGCGCACCAATATTTCCACCACTTTCCCTTGCAGTTATTGCCCTATCCACCAACTGATTGTATAGTATAGTACCCTTTTGCCACTCTTCTATCTTTGTTCCTCCTACTGCACAAGGGACCAGACCAATCACTCCAAAGTCTGGACGTTTTGCCAATATTTGGTTGGAAAAGGGCATGCCTGGTCCCACCCCGCAGGTCTTCAAATTATCAATTTCCTTATGGAGAGGTTCACTAGCTATCTCCCAAGTCTTGTTTAAAGAGAGTGTGAGGATGTTGGGAGTGGGAGTGCATTGTGGAGGAACTTGTCCATCCCACTTGAGCAAGTTGGTTTTGGTGTCATTGTAAACGCCTCCACGTCCAGCCATGTTGCTTTGGCCTGCTAAGAGGAATATGTTGTTGGGTTTGAGCCCTTGGGGCTTAAGATCACATCGAACAAATATGCAGAAGATGAAGCGAAGAAACATCCTGTTTTCTTGTTTTTTAGATGTTGCAGGAGTGTGATAGTTGTGCAGTGATTGAAGAGAAGCAGGCTGCATCTTATATTTATATGACTTGGAAATCCATTTTAGGTGGCGTACAGAGTGTATGATTTCTTTCTAGCCCTCAACTCTCTAACCAAGAAACAAATTACTAGTTTCAATATCAGGAGTTTTCGACCACCAAAAAGATAGCATGTTTGCTTGTCTTGTGATTTTTTTATTTTAATTTAGGAAAATGGTTGAGACATAATATTTTTTACTACATTTTCACTACCCATTGAGGCTATTCTCGTAAATATAGTACTCCTTTTGTCACGCCACGTACCATGGGAACCTTTTAACCCGAATCCATAATAATAAGAAAGCTTAAATACAATATTTCCTAAAAAACCAAGTACTTAAAAAAATTCTTTCAAAGTAAAATAAACTAAACTCTACTACACAGTCTCTAAAATCTCACCAATCAACCTATGCCACTTGACACTTATCTTACATTTATCTTATAATCCTGTCACATGCCATCTATTCCAACTGTTACAACTATCAAAGTCATCTGATAAAAAAATAGTGAAGATAAACAGGTGAGTCCGTCAACTCAGTGTGTGTAAACATGAGCAAGAAGGTACGTAATGTAGATTAAAAAAAAATAACAAAGCGATATTTCGTAAACATGTATTTACAATAACAGTATAAACAAATGACTTTTGATATAAACATACCTGAAACAATGTCATAACATAATTACAAAGATCATGTTTAAAGTGGTAATGAGAGAGAAAACTAGTGGATGGAAGTAAAACTGAATAAATTAGTAGCAACTTCCAAAAAGTGCAGGAGACGAGAACCATGATAAACGAGTAATCAAGTGGCAAGAATATAAGGGCATTATTACGACCTTTCTTCTTCTTCTTCTTCTTCTTCTTTTAAATGGGAGTGAGGGGTTTTGAACCAGGTTTTTTATTTGCATAATTGCGTCATATGTCATCAAGTCATTAGGCTTTCGGTATATTATTACAACTTTTTTTGGCTAATTATTCCTCGTTCATCCTTGATTGGTGAGTGTTGTATGGCTGTCAAGACATATATATGGCCGACATAATTTGGACAAGACAAATGATTTGTATAATTTGAAAGGCATACGCGGGACTTGTACATTACTCATATACTTCATTTTTTTTGTAAATAGAGTGTACGGAACTTGCACACTCTAGTTAGGACTGTATCTAACATTATTCTAAAAATTGATTTTGGGTAAATAGTCCATGTAAGTACTCTTAGAAGAAAAGAGTCGAAGAAAGTTATATTGATTATAACCTTGGGGAGTGGCTTCCAAACATGTAGGCAGCCAAATTTTAATTTAATTTTTTGGTATTTTTACGATAATTTCCTTTTGGTTAAAATAAATTAGCACCTAACAATTGGTACAGAGCATTCGATGTGCACAACTTTCTTAGAGAATTAATGACTTCCATGATATAACAATATTCAAATTTTACAAATACTGAAAACTGGTTTGTTTTCTCAGTTATAGAGATGAGGCTAAAAATGAAGTTTAGGTACTATCTTTTCAGTGGTAGAAAATTCATAGTATTGAGTTCTAGTTTGTTTTCTTGGTTAGGGATTTGAGGGCTAGAAGCAAATCGTACACTCTGTACGCCACCTAAAATGGAGTTCCAAGTCATATAAATTTAAGATGCAGCCTGCTTCCCTTCCATCATTGCACAACTTTTGCCCCTACAATATCTAAAAGACAAGAAAAAAGGTTGTTTGTTTTCATCATCTTCTTCATACTTGTTACTCATGTTGGATCTGTTATGCCGACTGGAGAGCTCAAACCCAAAAACAGATTCAACTACAACAAATTCAGGCTTTTCCCAAGGGGGAAATTCACAGCAAAAAGTAGACTTTTTGGGGGAAAAACCATTTTCCCACAAAATATTATCGTGGAAAGCTCGTGGTGTAAAACTTGCCGTGAAAAGTATTATAACCCACGAAAGGTTTAATTCATGGCCAATACCTATATTTTTCCATGACACAACTCACAGTAAGAGCTGATGAAGCCGTCACAAAAGCATGTACATTTTCGTTTTTGCTCATGGGAATAGGAGCAATTACCATGAGAGGTACTGGTGGGTATCAGTATTATCCACTAGAACATTTGTGGGAAAAAGCTTCTCCTAACAAAAAAAAAAAAAAAAAAAAAAACTCTTCACAGCAAATATTAAAATAATCGGGAAAAAATTCTAAAAGAAAAAAAAAAAAAAAAAAAAAATACAGTCTGAGCTAAAAATGATCATAAAAAATTGTTTAATATAAACTAAAAAATTATATACAAACCTCCAAGATTCAAATTGAGAGCAATAACACTTTGTAAAAAACAAATAGTTAATTGTAGTAACATGTTTACAAGAAAAACCTTGTTGCCCATGTAATCCAATCCAACACAAATGTAGATATTTTATCCACTTGAGTTCAACACAATAAATAAGACAATTGTGTAATCATAAACCAAATTCACATATCACCGGACTGGTTTGCTAAATAACTAGAGATCTTCCTTTAATCCACAAGACCCAATTCAAGTCAGGACTCTCTTCTGGGACTAAAGGTATTCAAAACAGAGGTTGAATAAGGGAAGGAATATAGAAGACTGAATTGAGTGTATTGAGTCAAGTTTAGTAAAAGCAGAATTATAGGCGAGCAGATGAGAACCATGTAGGCTTGATTTGTATGACCATGATATATTGTACAATAAATCATTCATTTTTTAAATACACATGCTCAAATTTATCAACTTGAAAACTCATAAATGCACAACAGCCCGAAAATAACCCCACACACACACTTCAAGCAAAAGCAACCACACCTTCCAGCAATTAAAACAACCCAACCAGCCATGCATACTAGCCTAAACAACCACATATAACAACCCAATTCATATTATAACAACCACATATAACAACTCAATTCACATTGAGCTGGCATTAATTATGAAAGCAGTTTCTAATTTAATTAAGTTAAATAGACCAATTCACATTTAACAAAAAGAACATGATTGAAGCAGAACCCTTTTCATGAAAGCAAATTAGACACATGGTAGTTACCAATCATCAAATTTTTCTTCAAGGCAAAGAAGGTCAATAGAATGAGCTGAATAATCACAATGAACTGAATTAAAAATCAACGATGCAGTGAAATAAAAGAATAGTTCCCTGACTAGTGGTAATTTACTCCACAATACCTTTGGGGCACTTCAACCTTCAAAAGCTTACACATAACAACAGAGAAAACTAAGGCAATTAAAGGGAACCTACTCTCAGCGGTGTAGTGGAATATTCTCGGGTTGTTGGCATTGGGGGCCTCGGTTGTGTCTCACCATCGCATGGTGGAATATTCACAGCAAGGGAGGGACATCATTGTCGGCTTGATGAAGGTGTTGGGGGTGAGTGTGGGTGGATCGACAGTGCTGTTGGCTTGATGGGCACTGTCGGCTTGACGGAGGAGCTATGGGTGACCTGGTGTAATGCCGTGGAGGTGGCGGCGGCAGATCCCTAGTCTAGAGACAAAGAAGAGAATGGAAGAGAGAGAGATCTAAGAGAGGGAGAGTCAAACCGAGAGGGATGAGTGGTTTCGCGTGGTGGTGGTGCGTCTGTGGTGGTGGTTGAGAGAGAGAGAGAGAGAGAGAGAGAGAGAGAGAGTTTTCAATTTTTCGGGAGGGAGGGGGGAGATATGGCGTTTGGAGGGAGGGGCAGATAGAAGATAGGAAATATGGGAGGGAATTAGGGATCTAATTGATCCAAGGGTGGAGATTTAAAATCTCAAAAAATACTTATTTGTGGCAACATGATTATGTGGTAAAATGTTTTTTTTCTTCACGAAGTTTTGATCATCGAACGTGATTACATGGTAAAACGTTATTTTCTTTTTCCACAGATGCTATTTGTGACATCAAGGTATGTCCCACAAAGTCTTGCTCGTGGACATGATCTCATGGAAAAAGGCATATTTGTTTCCCACAAACAGTTTTCATGTCCTAAGCTTAGTATTTACGACGGATGTAGAGCTTGGAAAAAAAAACTCTTGTGAAAAGCCCATATTTCTTGTAGTGTCCCTCTTAGCAGAACAAAGCAACATATCTGGACATGGAGGCATTTACAACGATACCAAAACCAACTCGCTCAAGTGGGATGGAAAGGTTCCTAGCTCCACAATGCAATCCCACTCCCAACATCCTCACACTATCTTTAAACAAGCCTTGGGAGATAGCTCTTGAACCTCTCCTTAAGGAAATTAATAATTTGAAGACCTACGGGGTGGGACTAGGCATTCCCTTTTCCAACCAAATATTGGTAAAATGTCCAAACTTTGGAGTGATTGGCTAGGTCCCTTGCACAATAGGAGGAACAAAGATAGAAAAGTGGCAAAAGGGTACTATACTATACAATTAGTTGATGGATAGAGCAAGAGCTGCGAGGCAAAAGTATTTGTGGTAATATTCATGCACTGCTTTGGTATCAGGGAGAGAGTGATTGTGGTGAGTAGGACTCTAGGCTCTATAGGGGAAGGTTGGAGAAGTTTTTCAATAATCTTCTACACGATCTTAACTCTCCTAATCTCCCCATTCTTATGGTACTTTTTTGGTTTAGCTTAGTTTAATCAGTTTCTTTTATCCACGGTTTCTTTCATAAGTAACCTTACAAACTAAAATGACTTTATATGATACGTTAGATCTAGTTTATTATAAAAAAATGACTTTACTATTTAACGTAGGACATCAAGCCACGTCAGTTTGTGAGCTTACTTTTGTGGGACCTCATTGTTACTAAAACATTTATCCTTTCACAAATTGGTTACAGTTCCATAATGCATCTTTGCAAATTAGTCATTATAAAAATTATAAAAATATTCATATTTTTTGCAGGTTGTAGTTTCTACTGGAGAAGGAAAGTTCTTAAGATCTATAAGAGATGCTCAGCTGAATATAAAACTGAAGAATGTCGTGCATGTTGATTCTGTGGGATCAACCTTTTTAGCAGATCATCGGCATTTGGACACAAAGTCTACTGTTCACATTGGTCAAAAGCTAGTTGATAGTTTTCTATACAAGTTTTACCACTAGAAGTAATTAATCAAGTAAATAAACCTAATCGATCATCAAAACTCATCAAGTTAAATAAATAAGATATGTTCGTATGGGAGTAATATACTTAGATAGAGTCTTAGAGAATGCAAGTATTACGAATTCTATTTAAAAAAGAATAAGGCCCACCATTAAAAAATGGAGTGCGCAAGGCTTGTATGCCCTAAGACTATATGACCTAGCCTTATTTGTTTGTATTATCTTAAGTAACATAAGATTGAACAAGGGAAATGGGAGAGAATTATTCCTACTGATCATTGTTCCATTTCTCTTTCTTTCTATGTTTGTGATGTCCTTTGTTAATGTTTTTATTTGTTTTGATTATGATCTACTCCTCAAATATGCTGCCAGGACCTTTGGTAGCTAGAGCAATATTTGTACTGTTATGAGTAAACATTGTTCCTATGTTGCTCGAAATCTCTCAACATGCTGCTCTATTATCTTCTATATAGAAAGGGAAATGATAGGTACACCGAGAAAGTCTACCTATCATTTGTACCGAATTGTATATTTTTTATTTTTAGTATTTTTTAAATACACAAAAATATGCTTTAAAAAAACAAAAAAATACAATACACTAATCGATATCCAATTTAGTACCAACTGTCGGAGTAGCACTCCCCCATATGTGAAATCTTTTGGTTGCACATCAACTTTTGTGTTACGAATTTTTATTATTTATTTTATCATTCTTAATTATACAAGCTAATGAAGAATGTTTTAAATAATTTCTTAAGTCAACCATTAAATTAACTAACTCAAAATATTAAGTATTGGTCAATATGTTTGGAAATTACAAAATTCAGGATGAAAAACATTTATCCTAGGGTGTCTCTAATAAGATTATGCTTGATAGTCTATCCTATGGTTACATCAATTTGATTGGGCTAAGCAAAAATTCAAAAATCTGACTCTGAATCTGACTCTATTCCAAGTCAGAGTAGGAGATTTTTTCCCGTGAAAAGTCAGAGTCTGACTACGAATCTAAAATATTGACTCTGACTCTGATTTTGCCCTCCAACTTGGCCTCCAATAGTACACATATATTATAAAGGAACATTCATCATATATATTCTATAAAGCTATAACTTATATAGTTAGTTAAATTCAATAATCGTATGAGCTAATTATTATAAAATAATATACTTATACTATAATATAAATAAATTAAATTGACTAATAATAGTTTAGTATATGTCATATGTAAACATCATACTCACTACAAAAAAAAAAAAAAAAAGATTTGGCTATTTTTATTTTCACCGACACTAATATTGCCGGAAATAATTCATATTTTCATTTCACTCGGAATCTTGTGATTATCTGGGAAGGTAGCCAGAATTAAAGGCTTTTTCCCGCGAGTTTTAGTCGTTGGAAATAGGCTTGCCAGTTTCGTATCTTTAGGTTGTTTTAATAACTTATTACTGTGACACAAGTTTGACTCGATATTAGTGGATGGGGACTGCCACCAATTCTTTCTAAATACATGCGAATAGCATTAAAGTTATCCAATAAAATCCACAGTTTATCCGTTAATTGCCTCTCCATCAATTCCTTCCATGAAACCCTTCTTTCCATGTAAGTGCATTTAGCATACACAAAAGTGACAAGAACTTGCATATTGATCAAGTTAAACCAACCAGTAATCGATTGAGAAGTACAAAACAATACCTGAAACATAGTAACCTCTTTCCAAAAAAGCCACAGCTTTCCACGTTGCTCTTCATTTGAAATGAAGTTATTAAAATTCAAGAACCTTCCAAGAGAAGCCATACGGTTTGCTCCAACAAATGGCTCAGCAATAGCCACCAAGTTAGCACCTTTCTTGTTTATTAACATCTTAAGAATGCTCCTGGAACGACCCAACCTCTTATATTCCAGAAGAAAATTGTGTCAGCCATAAATTCACTTTTCGAGCTCGGGTGTGAACCCTTTGTGATTTCCTCACTACCTTGTCCTCCACCAAGATTCCATCATTAAAGGAATTTTTCCTTCTTCTTGAGTCGAAGAGTTGCCAAGAGCCGGCTCCCCTTGATGGTTTCCTGTATGTCATTCCTTATGAGGGGTTTCAAAAAGCACCCTTGTTTCCTTTCGAGTTGTTACCTCGATGGATTGAGCAGCTGCCGGTTCTTCATCATGCCAAACTTTCTCACACTCTTCATCACTGGACAAGACTTGTTTTCCATCACCAGGAAGTGCATCATGATCAGGGGCCCGAGCTTCACCAGCAACAGTTTCACCAACCTGATCCCCCAACGTATTTGCACTGGGATCAACCAAACCCAAGTTTTCAACCACATTGTTTTCTGCAATAGAACCAATTTCATCAACTTGATCACTCTTTCCAGAAATAACAACATCACTTTGCTTCCTATCCGTGAGATCAATTACTCCTTCAACAACGTTTTGTACCCTTACAACCACTGCCTCCTTGGGGCCTGAAGGCTTGCCCACCATTTTAGACACTTTCCAAACTTGTTTTTCTTTCAATTTTCCCTCTTCCTTACGCTTCTCACCCACCCTACAGATAACAGTGGTATGCCCTTGTCGGAAGCACTTCTTACAATAAAATCCCAGTTTTTCATATTTAACTTCCTACCATATGCAAGTCGTCGGCGATACCACTATAGGAAAACCTTTCACCGACTCCATGGTTAAATCCACCTCCACGCAAATTCTAGCCCATGTGATGCCCCCAACTCCCACATATGGACATGTGGGAATCGAGATGTCGGAATGATGACAACACGGGTCACCCATCCCATCGCCAAGTGCCAAGTGTGTGTACATGCAACATGTGTACAAAATAAAACCACGCAGCGGATAATAAAGTCGTATAACTAAGTACCAGAATTTTTGTTTAATTACAAACCAATTTAAAACATGCGTAAATAAAATATTACATGTTCAACACTATCTCAAACCAAATACATATCATAAAAACAACTACAAACATTATCCATAGATCAGCACTCCAAATCAATACCCAGGCGGAGCCGCCTCCTCGGACTCAGCCTCCTCCTCCTCAATCTCTGCATCAAAATCTACGGTACCAAAAATGGTGCCGCAGGTAAGTAATATTCCAAATGCCACAAGATAAAAATATATTAAACTCTACAATATGCATGAAAAGATGCCCAATGCACATGTCCCCAAAACCACATTTTACCACGCACGCCAAAATCCCATTTGGCCCTAAATATTTCCTTTAAATCATATCCTCGCCATTATCCCAGATAATGGCCCAAAAACCAGTCTCGCCATTTTTCCAGAAAATGGCCCAATAACCAATCCATCAGAGCACTGTAGGCGGAAATCGCAGGCGGCACTCTACCACCATCCCTACGCGTGCACCGTAGGTGGGAATCGTAGGCGGGACTCTACCACCATCTCTGCTCACCACCATCCCTACACCGCGTGCACCGTAGCCGGGAATCGCAAGCGGGACTCTACCACTATCCCTGCTCACCACCATCCCTACACGTGCCTCTGACTCAAGCCAATCAATCCAATCGTTCTCATATACTAAAAACCATTTTTCGCTTGAAAACCCAGTTTTCAATATTTAACACATGCATATGCGTGCACAATGCAATGAAAATAAAATTTCATAAATTAACCAATACTTTCCAAACATCCAAAACAACCAAACAAACAACTCCGTCCTCAAATCCAACCGACCCCCAACTCCTCGGACTCAGTCCGGAATAACCAACCAGTCACAAATAATTATTGTAAGAGAAAAAATATATTTAAATCTAAAATGAAGTTTGGAAAATACTTACAGCGCTATATGATAATTTTTGAAGGATCGGTGAGCAGCATACGGCGAAGAGAAAGCAACGTAATAGTGTAAAAACATTGTGGCTGTGGGTTGTAAAATACCCACTTTTGAACGGGGACAAACCAAGGCTCGGAATTGATAGGGAATGACTTAGAGGTGTTTATGAAGCTAGCGGAAGTGAAGGTTGGCCGTGGGTGGTGGCAAATCGGAGAGTTAGCTCGTGGGGACTGTTCCGGCGACGGATTGAGGCCGGAAATGGTTGTTTTAGGACGGCAAGGAGTCGGTGATGAAATGGTGAAGAGGTGGTGGCTGGAGGTGGAGTGACGGTGGCAAATCAAAGCAAAAGCCGTTCGGCTTGGAGTGACTATTCCGGCTAAACGGCGGCTCGGATGGTGGTGAAACTTGGTGGGGATGATCACCGGCCGGAGGGGAAGAAAACTGGGTGGGTGGTGTGCCGCATGGTGGCCGGCGGCGGCGGTTCTGGGTGGAGAGAGAAAAACGAACGGAAATGGGAGAGAGAGCTTCGCGTGGGCCAGAGGAGAACGGGAAGAAAGAAAGGAAGAAAAAGAAAGAAAGAAGAAAAGGAAGAAAGAAAAAAGGAAAAAGAGAAAAAGAAAATATGGGGAAAAGAAATGAGGTCCAATCTTCACCTCTGGAGTCCAAAAACTGATCCAACGAAAACAACTTTAAAAGTAATAAAACCAAGAAATTAATTTAAACACAACATAAAGCTAAAATATAATAAATAACTAGTAAAAATTAACAACTTAATTTTAAATCCAAAGACAAGCTAAAATAAATTAAACAGCAATTTAAACTCAAACATCCAATAAAATCCAATTAAAATCTGATAATTTAAAATAAAAGAACTATTATTTTAATTAAATTAAAATATTCTTTCAGTGAAAATACACGTAAAAACGGGGTATCACAGCCCATGTTGCTCTTGTGCGATTGATGGTTGCATTGTCAGTGCCAAGGTAACGGGCAAACCGAGCTACAAGGATTTGGAGACAATGTCGTCTATATAAGTGCATTGGCAATCCTGGCAAGAAAATCCACTGAGGAGCCAAAGGAGACTCCTTCCTAAGATCAAAATCTCTGGTCCATTTGAATAGTCGAAAGGAGTTCCCCTCCAAAGTTCTTCCTTCATGTGCCCAACTATGTACAAAATCATGTTCATTTTTCATGTGGATCAAAACATGATAGTCGTCCACAAAACTGATCTGTGGAATCTCTAACAAGCCCCATTTTTTCACCACATGCAGATGTATATTATCAATGGATGGCCTAACTCTCATGAATCATTACCAAAGAAAACTTAAAATCTTCCGCAGCCTTCACTATCTCTGGTTCTGAAAATATAAAACCCAACTCCCCATCAATATCAACCAAAAAACGCATAGGTAACTTGAATAATGAATTCTCTGCATGTTTTGAGATATCTTGAGCATAAAAATTATTCAAAGAAACACCAGGAACAGCGTTTCCCGCTGACGGCAAGGCCATCAGAGAGGCAACGCACACCGTCAAAAACCAAACCTAGGAGCAAAAGCACCTAGAATAGGAAACCCAAGATCCTCAGACTTTCCAAAACAGAGCAAAAGAAAAAAAAAAAGCCTCAAAATCTCTCAAATTGCCTCTCTCGCCTAGGTTAAAAGCACTCAAATCTTATGTGATATCCCGTATTTTAGTGTATTTTTATTGAATGTGTATTTTAATTGATTTAAAAATTGATTCTCTTATTTTAAATTTATCAAATTTTTGTTGGATTTATTTTATGATTTTTAGGTTGTAAAAATTATTATTTTGATATGCTTTCTTAATATTAATTATTGTTTTACATTTAAAATGCTCCTTATTTTAAAGTAATTTATTGTTAGATTTTATTATTTTATTTTATTAAGGCACTATGTTTAAATTATTTTATTTAATTCATCTTTTTAAAATTTATATTCGTTGGATTAGTTGGAGACCTTGAGTTGGAAAAGGCTCGACCTTATTTATTTTCCTTTCTTTTTCTTTTTCCTTTTTTTCCTCTCTCCTCTTCTTCTTTTCTCCTTTTTCTTTTTCTTCTTTTCCTTCCCTGTTTTTCCCACGGTTTTATCTCCATCAACCAGTGACCTCCCCTATCCATTCTCATGGCCCACCATGGCTTATAGCCACCACACTCTCCCTCAATCTCCCACGGCCTCTTTTCCTCAAAGTTGGCCGATCTCCTCTGTGCACCGCCACCCATGGTCACCAGCCACCATGATAAACTCCACTGACCTCCATTAGCCATTCCCTCGCCTTTCTTAGTCTTTGTTTGCCTTCGTTCAGATTTGGGTATTTTGGTACCCACGGCCAGAGTGCAAAATGCATTTTGCACTATTATGCTTTGCCGAGGCCTTTTGTAGCTCGTTGATTCTCCAAAAATTATTTTGAAGCGCTATAAGTATTTTCAAAACTCTCTTTAAGATTTAAATATATTTTGCAATTAACAAATATTCTGTGATTTGGTTGGTTGTGCCAAACTGAATCCGAGGAGTCGAGGGTCGGCTTGATTGGAAGATGGAGATATTTGTGTGATTGGTTGTTGTTGGAATTTGTTGGTTATTGGGTATTGGTTTTGTGTCATACATTGCATAGTGCACGCATGTTCATGTTTGTAAAATAAAAACTGGGTTTTCACGTAATTGCATGCATGATCATGTGTTGGAAATGGAAATTGGATTTTCATGTGATAAATGATTTTGGGTATGCTTGAAATGAATGGATTGAATGGTTTGGGTCAGAGGTACTGTAGGGATGGTGGTAAGCAGAGACGGTGGTAGAGTCCTGCTTACGGTGCACGCATAGGGATAGTGGTAAGCAGGGATGGTAGTAGAGTCCCACCTGTGATTCCCGCCTATAGACGGACTTGTAGGGATGGTGGTAAACAGGGACGGTGGTAGAATCCCGCATGTGGTTCCCGCCTACGATGCACGCATAGGGATGGTGGTAGAGTCGCACCTGTGATTCCTATCTACAGTGCTCTGATGGGTTAGTTAATGGGCCATTTTCTGAAAAAATGATGAGATTAGATTTTTTGGCCAAAAATGGGATTTTGGCGTGCGTGGAAAAATGTGGATTTTTGGACCTCATGGATATGTCATCATGTTCATGCATATTGTTGTTTCTTAATGTATTTTTATCTTGAGGTTTGTTTGGTTTATTACTTATCTATGGTACCGTCTTTGGTACCATAGTTTTTGGTGCAAGAGGGGAGGTTGAGCCTGAGGATGCGGCTCCTCCGGAGGAGTGATCGGGAATCACTCTCTTGTGAGTTGTGACTTATTTCTCGATTTTAGTTATTACTTTTGGTTTGTATTATAGTTTTACTGGTTATTTATAATATTTTTAGTACACTTGTTTTTAATCGAGTTTGTATTTGAACAAATTTTGATACTTAGTCAACTGACTTTATTATTCCACTGCGTTATATTTGTTGTACACTTTCACTTGCACACACAATTGGCACTTAGCGATGGGATGTGTGACCCGTGTTGTCATCATCCTAATGTCTCGATTTCCACGTGTTCGTACGTGAGAGTTGGGGGCATCACATCTTACTAGTATAACCTATATGCTTCTTATATCTATTCTATATCCAATGGAACTTCTTGTTGGGGGATTAATAGTGGTGATTTACCGTTTCTCTTTAAAAATTTGCTTGCGTTCAATAAAACTCTAAACTTTCTTATCTAAGATCTTTTGGGGAATGCATGGGTAAAAGGTCTAAAATAATATTTTGGAATGATAATTGGTGGGCGGGAGACCAACCCCTTGAAAACAATATACCTGGAGTTCTTTCGCTTATCCCTCTATAAGGAGAATAGTTGCAGCTAGAACTAATATAATATGTTCCAGTTGTTTTCTAATTCCTTCTTCAACATTAAGCTGCATTTTTAATTGACTAAGAGCTTCTTTTGGGCTTGAGTGGTTTAGATCTCATAATGTGGTAAGATTAGTCAGCATATTTGTGGAATCTTTGTAAGAGGACTGGGTCAAAATTACAAGCCATAATTTTCAGTAGTCTTTTGTGCATGGACAACTGCAGTCGGTTGCCATGAAATTCGTGCAAGATGTTGTTTGGTTGGTCATTATTAGAACATAATAACATAACTTCCCACAAAGCCCATACAAAATACACAGAGTTTGATAGTAGCACTCCATGGACATCATAACAAATTAACCCAAATAACAAGAAGGCAAGAAAGTTGACAAAAAAACTAAAATTAGTAACACACCATTTGGAGAATAGATACTGAGATGGATAGGAATAGGAGAAATCTGCTTCATCTTCCCAATTATTCTATCAGTCTCATCCTAAATTTCCTTACGAACCAAGACTGTACAAAAACACAGAAAACTAAAATATCAGTTACAATATAATTTTTATTTTAGATGTTACGTGAATAAAAAATGTCATGAGAGATATAAAATAAATTATGACAAGCCTCATAGGTAATAGAAAGTCAAGTACGGATTTTTCCTTTTTCTTTTTAGAAAAATGTGCCATTGGATTTAAGATACTCATCAAACCCTTAATTATGAGACATTCCTAGCAGCTTTCGAGCGTAGCACCATGGAGATATCACAATATATATAAATATATATATATATATATATATAATATACTTCTAACAAACAATCTGCATACACGTACAAGTAACTTATCTAGACAAGAAGTTCAGAAAATAAAACATGGAAAACGGTGTAGCTTATTCTATGTGCTAAACTTTCTGCAATAAGCTAATAGTAAAGGATAAGTAAAGACATTGAAGAAATTTCCAAACAGTATAATACTTTCGGACATCTCAAAATTAAATACAAGACCAACTTTTTTTATTATAAGTAATAAATCTCCATGATATATCTTCGAAATTTAGGTAGACCAAAATCCAAAAAAAAAAAACATATACCTTTGACATTTACAATATTGTACTTACCAACTTGATAAAGATGACATAGCAAAATACCATAAAACAGAAGAATAGAGGGTTAAATGATTGAACATTGTGAATGTGTGTGGTGATAAAGATGTTAGTCTTGAGCATTTAACACACACAAGTGTCTTGGTTACACCTTCCAAGAAGATATATTCTACACGTTTTTTCTGCAATGGCCAAGTCTTTTGTTTCTCCTCTTCTTGGGTTCTTTCTGTTTTATGGATAAAAGGTTCAAACAGACTCTTTCCCCCTAACAAATTTAGGCAAATGCCTAATTTAGGGATCCTGTTTTCTGATTCATCAATATTTCCACTAATTTTTCAGGAAAAATTTAGGAATGATGTTTACTTCTTTTGGCTATGGTGTTTTTTAATAGTAACCTCAATAAGCATACTAAGTGCAGTATTTTCAAAATCACAATGTGGAATGTCCAAATTAGGTTAGAGAGGTTTTATTTGGACACTTGGCAAGATCTTAACCACACATAGTGAATAGTATTAGACACTTGGCACAAAGAGGAACTATTAGATGGATTTGTGAAGGAAATCGAGGTGTGAGATCATGCCACCTAAGCAAAACCCTTTTCATCTGATCAACCATTTGAGCCAGATCAAAGAGGGTTTCAACCCTAGTGAAACCCTAAATGATTGGAATCCAATTGAAAGCCCAAAAGCTTGGTTGAAACTGAAACCCTAAACGGTTTTCCCAAACCCTAAATTGGCCTTCAAACCCTTTTTGATCCAATTTCTAACATTGTGTTTAATCACTTGATTAAATCACTTCCACATGCTATTAATTTCTCAAATTCTTGTTATGACATCAGTATCCAACCTTTTAAACCTTGGAAATTTGATTGGGCCAAGAAAAATTGGATTTGAGCTTGATAGCATCTCAAACCCTAACCAAACCCCCTTTAAACCCCAAATTAAAGCCCACTTGGTTGAGGCCCACCAAGGCCCACGAATTTGGCCACCTTGGCAAGCCTTCTTGGAGAAGTTTCCTCCCCCACATGTTAGACCATCCACTACCCTTGGCTTCACCCAATAGTGCCTTGATGAGATGGAGAAACCCACCCCATCAACCTCCATACCTCACTGCTTCTGCAGGCTGCCCTATCCCTTCACTATTCTCCACTTTATGTCACATAGTCACCTCCAATCAAGGGTCTTTCAAGCCCATATCTTCCCCCTCCAGAAGTCTAGAGTCGTGCAAGCCACAATTCTTTCACTTTAATCACTTCTTCACCCTGTTCTTAGAGAGAAATCCAAAAGAGCTCTCTCAGGTAGATTTATGTGTCTTTTTACGTGGAGATTTTAGACCCTTTGTAAGTATTTTCACATGATAACTCCTTCATAAAAGTTGTTATAATTTGAGTATAGTTTCCGTAGATATATTATTCGTATCATTCCAAGGTCATTTGGTCTGTCAAAAGTATTTTTAACCATGGAAAGGTTATTCTGGGCGTGAATCTGGAGAGTATGTTACGTTTTGGAGTTTCTAACCAAGCTAATGGATATATCTTGGTCCAAAAATTTTATGGAGTGTTGTTAGCACGTGTTTAACAGTGTTCATTGAGGTTTTGTTGCATGAATAAAGCTTTTGATGATAGAGTTTCCTAGATCTAGAAACTTGAAAACTGGAAGTGGCAAAACAGTTTTTATTTAGAGAAAGTTTGAATATTTCGAGTGTTATTTTGTGATTTTGGTGACTTTAGTTTGATGATTTAAAGCATGTTGGATCTTAGAATTATGTATGAATATGTTAGAAGTAAGATTTGATTTTTGAAATTCTTGGATATGTGTTGATTTAGGATCAAAACTTGTGATTAAGTGTTTGGATCTTTTTACAAAAAGTTTGGTGTCGATTATTAGCTTTTTCTAAATGGATGTTTTAAGTGTGGTTGTAAACTTAGAATAGGAAGATCTTTGTTGCAAAATTTTGGTTTAAGCATGAGTTTTGAAGTTGGAAAGAATTGCAACAAAAATCAAGAGAAATGGCCTATGGATGTTTTGGCCATAGTGTGTTTTCCATAATTGCGTTTTGTTTTAAATTTTTCTAAGTTGATATTTGAGTTTAGGAAAAAATTGGCATGAGGAATATAAATTTTGAAAATTTTTGAAGTTAGGATGTGAAATCCTTAAGTTAGAGATAAAATGGTAATTTTACTCTAAGTTAGCTTGTTTTCATGTTTCTAATTGTTAGTAATTAAATTTCTAACTTTTAGAATACCCTCTTATAGTTCCTCGTATTTCGTACTTTATTCTCGTAGAACGTGACGATCGAGGTAAATTAGCTTCTAACTTACTATCAGTTTATTGTGTATGTATGATGGGTAAGGGAACTAAAATTTATGTATGTATGTTATCATATATGCCATGCCATGCCACGTCATTACATGTTTATCTGTTATGCATGATTTATTCTTTCACGAATATTTATCTGTTACATAATCTATTCTGTCACGTATTGCTATATGTTATAAGTATGCCATGTTAAGTATGCCATATATTACATGTATGTCATATCATGTAATATTCACCATTGCAAGTATGTCATGTTAAGTAAAGAAGTCAGATCATGTTTACGTTAAGTCAAGTTTCAGATCACGTTCATGCTAAGTTATTCAGGTCAATCACGACCCTAGGTGCTAGGATGGGGTAATATCCCAGTGGAACTCCTTTGTTCACGCTGGAGTGTCTAAATAGGTGTGAAATTCTTTGAGTTGACGAAGTACAGTCAACAGGTTACGAATGGGGCCTAACTAGTTGGTCACTGAAGCGTACCGGGCACTAACGCCGATGGAGCCATATTTTATTTTACGTGTGTTCATAGCAAGTGTGCCACAAATAATTCATGGGACCACAACAACTATGGAGCATGAAGTATGGGGCTACAACAACTATGGAGCATACACTACGTGAGACACAACAATTGTGACACGTAGAATACATGTGGCCACAACAACTGTGGAGTACGTATTAAAGCACTCACATCTAGTGTAGATACCTGTGTTGTGATGCGGTAATCGGCAGGGACATATGGCTCAAGAGGACCCGTGTAGCACCCATATGGTCACGTTATTAATTAAGTCAATTGAACAAGAGTCCAAGTTTATGTCAAGAAGTTAAGAATAAGCAATCATGGCGACCCTATGAGATAAGACTAAGTTTTAGATCAAGTTCATGTTATGTTATGTTCACATACATGTTATGTTCATGTTCACGTTAATTTTCAAGTTCATGTTCATATCATGTTATGTTATGTTCATGTTCACGTTATGTTTCAAGTTCACATTCATGTCATGTTATATTCACGTACATGTTATGTTCAATTTCACGTTCATGTTATGTGTGATACCCCGTTTTTATGTGTATTTTCACTGAAGAAATATTTTAATTTAATTAAAATAATAGTTCTTTTGTTTTAAATTATCGAATTTTAATTGGATTTTATTTGTTATTTGAGTTTAAATTGTTGTTTAATTTATTTCAGCTTGTCTTTGGATTTAAAATTAAGTTGTTAGTTTTTACTAGTTATTTATTATAATTTAGCTTTATGTTGTGTTTAAATTATTTTCTTGGTTTTATTGCTTTTAAAATTGTCTTCGTTGGATCAGTTTTTGGACTCTAGAAGTGAGGATTGGACCTCATTTCTTTTTCCCATCTTTTCTTTTTCTCTTTTTCTTTTTTCTTTCTTTGTTTTCTTCTTTTTCTTTCTCTTTTCCCCCGGTTCCCTCTTTCCCGTTCGAACTCTCTCTCTCTTCCCCTTCTCTGTCATTTTTTCGTTCCGCCGTATTGCCACCGGCCACTGCCGTGTGGTGCACCACCCTCACCATTCGACTCCCCTCCGACCGGTGAACCTCCCCACCAATTTTCACCACCATCCGTGCCACCGTTAAGCCAGAATCCCCACTCCAAGCCAAAATGCTTTTGTGCCATTTCGCCGCCGTCGCTCTACCTCCGGCCACCACCTCTTCACCACTTCATCACCAACTCCTTACCATCCTAAACCACCCATTTCTGGCTCCGATCCATCGCCGGAGCAACCCCCACGAGCTCACTTTCCGTTTTGCGTATTTTGGCCTTCTACCACCATTTTCGCTGCCACCCACGGCCAACCCTCCCAAGTCTTGGTTTGTCTCCATTCAAAAGTGGGTATTTTACAACCCACGGCCACAGTGTTTTTACACTGTTACGTTGCTTTTTCTTCACCGTTTGCAGCTCGTTGATCCTTCAAAAATTATCATATAGCGCTGTAAGTATTTTCCAAACTTCATTTTAGATTTAAATATATTATTGCTTTTATAATAAATATTTGTGACTGGTTGGTTATTCCGGACTGAGTCCGATGAGTCAGGGGTCGGATGGATTTGAGGACGAAGTTGTTTGTTTGTTATGGATGTTTGAGAATTGTTGGATTTTATGTGTCATATCATTTACATTGCATTGTACATGCATATATATATATATGTGTTAAATATTGAAAACTGGGTTTTCACGAGTTAAATGGATTTTCGGGTGCATGTGTATCACGACCCCAAGCCGGGATGGGGTATTATCTAGGTGGATCTCCTTTGGTCACTCGGGAGTGGATAATACTGAGTGACGTCCCCTGGGTTGTTGCTGGGCAGCGACCGGATCGCACGATACGGTAACGTTGTCGTGTTGACTCCGTGGTCCCTTGGCTAGCGGGGACTAGAGGATGCCTAGTCCAGGTACACGCTGGGCACGAGATTGGGATCGCTCATTTAGATGTCACATGCGTAATCGTTACCTGCGTTGTGGCATAGTAGCAAGAGTGTGCAGATGATCCCTAGGGGAGATCATGGTGCATGCATTAATTGGAATTGGTTTGGATATTGGATATGGGCCATTTTCTGGGAAAATGGCGAGGTTTTGGTAAAAGGATATTATGATCCATTTTCTGGGAAAATTGTGGTTTCTTGATTTGGGCCATTATCTGCGATAATGGCGAGGAAAGATTTAAAGGAAATATTTTGGGCCAAAATGGGATTTTGGCGTGCGTGGTAAAATTGTGGATTTTTGGGACATGTGCATTTGGCATCTTTTCATGCATATTGTTGAGTGTAATATATTTTTATCTTGTGGCGTTTGGATTATTACTTACTTGCGGCACCATTTTTGGTACTGTAGACCTTGATGCAAAGGTTGAGGAGGAGGAGGAGGCTTAGCCCAAGGAGGCGGCTCCGCCAGAGTATTGATTTGGAGTTACTTATCTATGGATATTATTTGTATTTGTTTTTTTGTCATGTATTTGGATTTGAAACAGTGTTGAACTTGTAATATTTTCTTACGTGTGTTTTAAACTGGTTTGTATTTAAACAAAAATTCTGGTACTAGTTATAAGACTTTATTATCTGCTGCGTGGTTTCTTTTGTACACTTGTTGCATGTACACACACTTGGCACTAGGCGATGGGATGTGTGACCCGTGTTGTCATCATCCCGACGTCTCGATTTCCACATGTCCGTACGTGGGAGTTGGGGGCATCACATTATGTTATGTTCATGTTTACATTATGTCTCAAGTTCACGTTTATGTCATGTTATGCTCAGGTTTATGTTAAATTCAAGTTCATGTTTATGTTATGTATGTTCACGTTCATGCTATGATTCAAGTCTATGTTATGTTTCAAGTTCACGTTCATGTTATGTTGCTAGCCCATGTTATATTATAAGTTCAAGTTCATGTCATGTCAAGTCAAGTTCAGTTCATGTTTTAGTTCAGGTTATGTCAGTTATGCCATACTATATGTCAAGTTATGCTATACTTACTTACAATTTTAATTATGCATCCATGCTTTTACTGTCATGCATTCATAATTAACCTGTGTGGGTGTTTCCTATTAACTTACTAAGATTTGTAATCAAATCTCATCGTGGTAATCCCAACTATCATTCCCCCCGAATGGTAGGCGATGTGTCAGGATCAGTACAGGGAGCGAACTTTGGTAGACTGAAGGAGGTTGACTAGACACCGCAGACACGACACGGAGCTTACAACTTCCATAGTTAGTTTTGGATAGTTTTCTAGCCTCGTTAGTCGAGTTACATGAGTTACTCGACAAACTTCCTCAATAGTGTTTTTTGGTAATGTAAATATGGAATCTGGTCTCCCATGTTTTTGAGGTTACAGTCTTCTAAGACTCATACTGAAATCGTGGATGTTTATTTTGTTAAGTATGCTTGGATTACGATTTAACTATTTGGGATATTATAAGTTTGGTGCATAGTATTGCTCAAGAAAAAAAAAAATTATCCCCTGCAAATATTGCATAATGCTATATGCATGTTAGGAACATTGCATCTTATATGTCGTGAACGGGGACAGGTAACCATGTGTTGCATGTCCCAACACTTCAGATGTATGTTCGATCCCAAGCGGAAATCTGGGGGCATCACAGGGGTACCCTGATCAGCCACTTCTTTTAAAGCAACGTTCAGACTCGAAGGCTCCGCATCTTTTGATTGTTTTGGCACTACCTTATATTCAAACCGAACCTTTTGTTTCTCTTTATCCTTCCGTAAGAAACCCTTCTTGCAAGTCTTCAAATTATGCCCCTGTAATTTACATTTAGTGCAGAACACATGCATCGTTTCATACACCACCTCCTGCAACCGACTTGTAGTACAAGAGGGCGCACCAATCCAGAATGATAAAAGAGGGGATTTAGCAACATCAACCTCTAAGCATAACCTTGCATCGTCTGTTCTAGTGGCACACCGCATAGAATTATCACTCCGAATGTATTATGTCGTTTCAAAATAGATGGATAATAAAAGTTTGGAGCCAAACCTAGGAGAAAAATCCAAACTGGAACCACCGAAGGCTCCTCCTCTTCAAAAAATTCATGTGTCTAGTGAAATGGTCTATACGACACACCATTGATATCACAAACTTCCCTAGAAAAAGCCTTATTGAAATCATCCTCTGATGTTAATCAGACAAAAACATTATGTGGCTTTCTCATGGCTGAAACCACAGCAATACCAGTTAAACCCCATCTATTTTTAATGAAGATTCTAATTGCATCCAGTGGTGGTCGCTGCCTAAGGAACTTCAGCACCAACGACAACCTAAAAGGTTTTGCAAACTTCACGATTTCCTCCTTCGAAAACAAGAAATACACTTCCCCATCCATAGTTTTAGGAGCCCTTGATGATAGTAGCACATTAGGGATCAGGTGCGGGACTGCAGATATAAGATCTGCGAACAAACATGAATTGGCCACCGGCATGGAGCCATCAATGCCCCTCACGGCAGCCATGCAAAAGCGAACTTAAAACCCTAGTAGAGCAAAAGGGTAAAAAGGTCATAAAACATTTGCTCAAGTGATTATATTTGATCCTAAATATATATATATATAATAACTTTGCGGATGATCATTAATGGGAACCATATTCCAACCTAACAAGAAATGCTCAATAATATTGTAGTAGATCAGCACTACTGATCAGTAATGAGATAGAATGCAATAAGAATTTGGATACCAGCAGCAACAACAAAAACAACAACAACAACAAATAATTAATAATAATAGCAATAATGAAGAGAAAGCAAGTAAGTTTATATATATATATATATAGTACATTATACCATGCAACGCATACACATGAACACCCAAAAAATTTAATTCTTGGCCTACTCGCTCTTGGAATTTTAATTAATCAATCAATATATATGCATAATATTCCTAACCAATATTATTGTATATCTATAGGTTCACTTGGGTGTTGGGAATAAATTATATTCGAAAATCCCTTGATTACAAACCCTAAAATCGAAAATCAATTGATTACAATCACAATAAAACAAATCAGTCACATATTCCAAAAATCCCTTGTCAAAATCATCACAAAGATGATACAATCACAAAATCTCAAATCACATACTTACCAGATGACTTGAGTGGTGCTGCGTCGACTACTAACAGCTGGAGTGGCTTGCAGAGAGAGAGAGAGAGAGAGACAGAGACAGAGAGAGAGAGAGAGATAGAGAAGTGGGGAAAGTGACGCACGGGGAGAAGAAGGGGATTTAAAAGACTTATTATAGCGACTAGAAGTCACAATAATAAGTCAAGTTTAAGCGGCAATCAAAATTGTGGCAAACTTTTGTCGCTATAATAAGTTACTAAGATGACCAAGAAATAGGAAATGGAGTCATATTTCCGGTGACCAAAACTCGTGGGAAAAAGTCTTTAATTCCAGCTACTATTCCGAATAGCCACAAAATTCTGACTGAAATAAAAATATGAGTATTTCCAGTGATATTATTATTGTCGGAAATAAAAATAGCCCAATCTGCTCTTTTTTTTTTGTAGTGTTGGCCTAGCTAAATGGTAGTGAATTGCAAAATATGCCTAGTTTTACATTAAAAATCCTGCATTAAAAGTGGATGAGCTAAAAGGTAAAAAGTGGGACTCTAAGCTACAGTGTATGGGAGGGATCAACCATATTTCGCATCATACTGTTTTGAAGGCAAAGGTATATTTGATTCCATTAGGGGAGGTTTTGATAGTGAGTTGAAATAAGATGAGTTGAAATGAAAGTTGAAAGTTAAATAAAATATTATTATAATATTATGATTGTTTTGGTATTTAAAATAGTTAAACTGTTTATTATATTTTGTGTGTGAATTTGAAAAAGTTGTAATGATTAGATAATATGAGTTGTGGTGACTTTTGTATCCAAACTGGACATGTTGGCCAGTCAAATTAGTAGTCTTAAGTGATAAAGTTTGGTCTTTTTATTTATTGGTGTCCTTGAATGAATGTTTGGTTGGAATAGAAAAATTTCGGTCTTTCATCTAGAGATTGCAGCAATTTTTATAGATGGAGATGACAAATCATCATAAGCAGAGAGAGTCATTTATTTTATCTAGAGATTGCATAATTCTTGGATGGTAGTGGTATATTTCCATGTACTATGTAGAAGTTTCTTGGGTGTTCATATATGCATGGCATTCAATCCTTTTATGCAAATGGTGTCAGAGTCATTTATGGACTCCGATGGAGAAATTACGGCATGAATTTTTCTTTCTTTTGGATTAGGTTCGTGTTTCATGTATGGTTGCTGGTTGGCATAGAGGTAAGCAAGGAATCTCCTTAATATTAGATTGAAAAAGGGTTGACAAAATGTGTTTGTTAAATTTATGAATTATATATATGATTATTGGATAATTAAGTTGGTAAAAGAAGGATAATTGACAAACAATAATTAAATTATTAATTAATATATAGTTATTATAATTGTAAAATATAAAATAAATTAGAAAAAAATTAATTTTATTAAAAAATAATATTTTTTATGATTTTAGCTAATATATAAATAATTGAACGTGGAAATCTTTCTTAAATAACAAAGATGAAAGGAAAAACATATGATTTTAGTCACTTTCCCTACACTATTGCTAGTGCTCTCAGTTTCACTTCTCACTTCATGGATTGAAAAACCTAGGTTCCTACTCCCGCTATTGCTAGCTTGTCACCGGCTTGCCGTCAGTCCCCTCTGATCTCTACCAAGCCATGCAGATGCCTTCCATTGACTCCCCCTCACCTCTTGATCTCTACCACTCTCAATGTCCTTACCCACTGGCTACTGCCCATTGTAAGTGCCTCTTTTACCCATGTCTCTACTCTTTGTTTGTTAGCTGTTACGGCAAATTGATAGGGTACTTAGTGAAGAGATCACATGCAAGGAAGGAGGAAAGTGGGGATCTTGGCTCTGAAGGAGAAGACGAAAATGAAGAAGGTTAGGGCAAATGGTAGTCTGCAAGAATTGAGGGTGATTTAGTGGGTATGAAACGGTGTGGTTTGAAATGGGGGGCTTACAGTGTTGTTTAATCTAGCAGGTAGGGGTTGTGATGTAAACGGTGTAGTTTTGGTTATTTGCTTTTCATTAAAATGATGTGTTTAACAACAGTCAGTTGTAAGGGTTGTTCTGTCATTTTACATTAAGTTTGTTGTATTCACACAAGTTATGTGGGCAAGAAGGGAAACTGGAGGATTATTTTGGAATCTAAACCTTTGTTGATCTTTGATCTTTGGGAGGTTTTGGATTCCTAAAAAATCCAATTTTATGAAATTACTGTGGCTTCCATCATCGTCTTCTTCCCTAGCTTTTTATTCATGTACATTCATTACTTGCATTCAATTCTGATTACAATACAATTCTACATGAATCATAACAAGTGGTATCCTAGAGCCCTTCGATCCAAATGGAAAAGAGCAACAGATCTAAACAAGAGGCCAAGTAGTGCAAATCAGAAGAATAGGATCATGCCATCCAGTAGCTCACAGAGCGGATAGATCAGATTACGAACATGTTATGCACACTGTTTGAATGGCAGCATCCACTACAAGCACCAGAAAACAAATCAAACCGAGATCTTGAGGTAAATAACTCTACAAGAGCATTAACAAGGGGGGGTTAAACTAGATTTTCCACATTTTAATGGGGACAACCCAGCAGGTTGGGTATTGAAGGCAAATCATTATTATGAATTTCATCAAACCCATCCAACATAACGTTTATTAATGGATGCATATCACATGCATGGGGAGGCGCTTATCTGGCATCAGAATGCTTGGGATAGTGATCATTTTACCAACTGGGAGACTTTTACAAGAGCTCTCCAAATCCAATTTGGTCCTATAGCTTAAGACGTCTCGATAGAGACCTTTACGAGTTTAAAAAAAACCTCTACAATGGCTGCTTTCAAAACATAGTTTGAAGCACTATCTAACAGGCTCAAGGGCCTTTCAAATGAGCACAAACTCAGCTGCTTCATCAACAGATTAAAAGATAAAATTTGCTTGCCATTGAAGCTTTTAATCCAGTCAGTTTAAAATTTTCCTTTGGATTGGCCAAAATACATAAAGAGTATCTTATGAGCACACAAAAAAGTCTAAAAACAGGGAGTGAGAAGGGTTTTGTACCCGCTACTAATAATACTTTGTATGGCGGACAATCCATTAAAGGGAGCAGTAAGTGGTCCAAGCCCATGGCACCTGCAAGGAAAATATTTTCAACTCAAATGGACAAAAAACATAGAAAAGGATTATGTTACCATTGTGACGAAAAGTGGCATCCAGTGCATGGTCTCCAAAAATCTACTTGTTGCAAGGGTGTGATGAAGCTGAAGTGGAGCAAATTGACAATGAAAAGGAGGAAGATCATGTGCAGGAGGAAGTAGTAATGGGGCCCAAGGTGGAGGTGGCACCTGAAGATTCTTTGAATGCGATAGCTGGAACGCCTAGCCCGAGTATGATGAGGCTTTTGGGGAAGATCTGTAACAGCCCGCTAATTCTTATCTCTTCACCCTTTTCTTTCTTTCTTTTCGCACATAGTAGACGGCAAGGCAATCAGTTTTGGATTCTTTTCCGACAGCAATCACCATCTCTCTCGTCTCTACCCTCATCTGGAATCACGCGCATAATTTATATTTTCTTGTAAATCACATTATTTGTTTTTCACCGACAACTGTAAAATCATGAATAGAATTATCTTAAGCGTTGTACCTCGATGGCGTTTTCCGGATCTTATCCATCGAATTTCAAAATATTAAATAAGCTTGTTTTTTTTAAAGTAGCACACAATATTAAATATTTTAATTGTTTTAAGATATTAAGAGGTTTAATTTTACTTTGGAAACTCCTATTTAAATTAAATGGTTTTATCCTCTTTGAGTGATTAAAGATACTTTATCATTTATATGATGATGAAGAAATATTATTTTATAAACCTTAGTTTATAAAATAATAATCTATCTTAATTCCTCTCAGTGTTTATTTAAGTGTTTTATGCACTTTGATTAATTAATGATACTTTATCATTTTATATAATGATGAAGAAAATATTATTTTATAAACCTTAGTTTATAAAATAATATTCTATCTTAATTCTTCTCAGTGTTGTAATTAAGTGTTTTATTAATTTAAATGATTTTATCATCTTCGATTAATTAACGGTACTTTATCATTTTATATAATGATGAAGAAATATTATTTTATAAATTTTAGTTTATAAAATAATATTCTACCTTAATTCTTCGTAGTGTTTTATTTAAAGTGTTTTATGTATAATAAAACATTTACGCGTTTTTAATCAGTGTTTTAACTTACCATTGGATTATTTGAGGATCCTGAAGCGTAGGATTGAAGCGATATACCCAGGCCCCTACCCTTTTCCCTTCACTTTTTCTCTTTTTCTTTTTTTTTTTCTTTCTTTTTTCTCTCCTTCCTTCTTGGCCGATGTATGCGTTGCTTGTTTCCTCCATGGCCGTTCGGATGGAGCTCCCAGCCGGCGCCACCTCCAGCCGCCGGACCCCACCTCCCTCACCGGCCTCACCCCCTCCCTCCGGCGAGCACAACCACACCGGTGGTGTGCTAAACCGGCCACTCTTTCTCTCTTCAAAGATATGGGTCTCTAAGGATTTTTCACATTTTTGGACCACCATACACGGCCAAATCAGCCACCAAGCACCACCAATGGACTCACCTCATCAAGGGCTTCATCCCCATGTCTTTCTTTTTCCCTAACTCTCACTTTTTCTCATATGGGTTTCTCAAAATACACATTCGGTTTCACCACCGTGCGCCGCCGTACACGGCCACCCATGGTGTTTCACCACCCCCAACTTGTTCCTCTCATCACCATGAACCTCTCCAAGAAATTTCATGACCAACGGAGCTTCGTAGAGCTCTCACTCTCCCGCACTCTCCAAGGCCAAAAATGGATTCAAACGGCCGATCCGCCGCCGTTCGACCACCACCTCATCACCACAGCTCCACCACATGTTCATCTACCTCTCCCTAGCTTGCCATGAAGTTCTATGGAATTTCGCTACCTCGCGTTTCCTTCCACCGTTCGGATTGACTGTTCATGGCGTGATGCCGTCGTGCTCCGCCACCTTTGACCACCACAAGGCGACCATGAGCCTTCCAAGGCCACGTCCAGCTTTTCTCGGCCCCAAACTACCACTTTATGTGGTGGACAGCCACCGTACGCGGTGTTACCGCCACGTACGTTCCTCCGACACATGTTCGTGACGAGCAGCGAGCGACGCACGGGTTATCCCGTCGATGGTATAACCCTCTATCTCTAGTTATTTTACGTTTAAAATAGTTAGTTGGTTGGTTTGTGGTTTGTGTAGTTGTATTTGTGGAGTTCGCTGCGAAGTTGTGAAGCGAAGTGTGGTTGTGAAGTGTTGGGTTTGATTGTGTAGTTTTGTGGATTGTGCTGTGAAGTATGGGCGTGATATGGATGCCGTAGTTGTGATACGGCGGGTAGTGCGAAAGGAATACGCGTGGTGCGTACTCCGTGTCGCGTAGCGATGCACCGTGAGACGTGTACCGTAGAGATGTGTGTTGTAGTGTGGATGGAAGAGAGTTCACGTGAGTGTACTCTGTACTAAGTCGTGATACACCGGATGGCGTGTCACGAAGGGTTGGATGGCGTAACAGAGAAGTGTGGAGTGTATGGTGTAGCGTCGGGAAACTATATAACAGTGTCCCGAGGTAGTAGTGATGTGGCCTGTAGTCCAAGGTAACAGGTATTGCCTTGAGACTGACTTGTGACTGAGAGTATAAGGAAGTGATGGAGAAGTATCAGAGCACGCAGCGGAAGCATGATGGGTATCGTGACGTGACTCGAGCTTAGTCTTGAGCTGCGTGACGTAATAGAGGTGCATTTGTGGATGCAGTCCTCTCCTATCAAGTGTTGGGATGAACTTGTACAGAGCCGGGAAGTAGGAAGAATCCTATCAACCGGGTCTGAGCAAGTTGGTGTTGAAGTTGGAGCTTGGTTATACAAGCAACGTTAACTTGAGTTATAAGTTGCTCTTAGGTGATAAAAGGGGATGAAATACAGGTGTCTCTGGCAAGACACGTGTACCGGACAGGGTTACCATATGTAATGGATAATCTGTCTTGATCATGGTTACATGGTACATGAGAGCCCAGGAATGGATGGAGAATGTTCTAAGTGAGGCGTAGTTCTATGTTTAGAATAGTTACTTATGCATTTAAATAGATGATGATGTAAGGTTATGTGTATGCATGTAGGTTGCCATCTGACAAGCACATGAATGGACTGCATGGAATGAGTATGGCATGAAGTCCAAGTAAGTATTACATTCATACTCTTTTAGAGTTTTTAAGTATAGAAAAGAAGAAAAAGCCGAGAGCCTTTCTATAAAAAGGAAATCGAGAAAGAAACTTAAATTTTCAAGTATATGTATGTACTGGCCTTTCCTTGGCAGCCCCTCTTTTTGTACCCAAAGTATGTACGTGTATGCATGTGAATGGATGCTATATGTAGTACGTATTGTATGTATATTCATGAAAAGAAAACGAAATGAAGCTTTAAAAGACGTAAGAATTTTTAAGAATGCAAGGATTTAAACTGTAATAAAAGAAAGAAAAGAAAACAAGATTTTCCTAAAGTAACTCTCTTTTCCAAAAATGATTCTTTTCAGACTCTTTTAAACAGTCTCTTTTTCAAATAAAAGAAAGAAAATATTTTTATCATGAAGAGACTTCTTTTAAAATGTCTTTTACAAAACAAAAGAGAGAAAACCATTTTCTTAATTAAAACCTTATGAATTGTAATAAATAGAAGAAAAGTAAGAACTGAAGAAACGTAAGAATTATAAGAACTGAAATGAAAGAATGGATTGGACTGAATGGATGATGTATGAAAATACGTAACGGCCACATGGATTGAAATGGTACCAAATGAAAAGGGGCAGATTGCAATGCCGGGTAAGTAGTACTGGTAGTGCACCCAGTGCTGCACCCTAACTGAAATGGATTCCCAAACCCGCGGCCACGGGCGGAATCAGGTCCAAAAGACCGCTAACCCCAGCACACGGGGCGTAACAGTGTGCTATGGGCCACATGAAAGTGAAAAGAAAAGAAGGTATGTATGTTAAGAAATGAATGCATGTATGCATGGATGTATGTATGTAAAAAGAACGAATGCATGAAAATGTTCTTTAAGAAATGAAAGCAGCGAAGAGTGGGGAAACTGTTTTAAAGAAGTAAGCACGTTTTAAAAGAAGAAAACCCTCACCTCGCAACATTTTGAAAAGAAAAGAAAGATGTATGCATGCTATGTACGATATGTATGTACGGAAATGACGAATGCATGACTGAAAATCTATGTTGTTATATTTTTGACTGTATGAAGTAATGCTTACGAGTCATCGACTCATTTTAGTTTTTATGTATGCCCTCCCAGGCACAAGATGAGCTTGACAGGTCAGGACGCACACAGCCAAAGAGGAAAGAGCACGAAGGCCTAGGCAAAATGTTTTTATATGAAAACTTAAATTATGAAAGTTAATGTTTTCCGCTAAGTCTTTTAATAAAGAAATATGAAATTTTTATAGCATGGAAGTCTTTTGTATCCTGGCATGAATGGAAAAAAATAGAAAATGAATAGTAATTCCCGTCGATTTTGTTTTATAAAAAAAAAAAAAATTGATATGAGAAGGACCCACCATAAGGACAGGCGTTACAAGATCAGTGGGGAATGAGTAGTGATTCTTGTGGACTTATGGAGCTTCCATAGCTTCTTGGAACTCCCAGTAGCAAAAAGGGTCAGATTGAAGGTAAATAAGTCAATAAAATTAACCGTAAGGGTGGTAAATGGGGCAGTAATTCAGAGTTAAGGTAACTATGACTCAGGTCTCCTTAAAATGCAAGGTACTCGGTTTTGTCCTTCTCTTTATATTCTTAAGTTGGGTAGATGCGATATTGTATTGGGGGTGAACTGGTTAGAGACTTCTAGCCCCATTGTTTGGAATTTCTACAAACTATCAATGCAATTTATGAATGATGGTCGGAATGTGGAACTTAGAGGGCTAGAACCTCAACCCTTGTCCTTTGAAGGAAGTAGCAAGGCAATATTAGCTTCGATGACCAAAGAGAAGGGGTTTCTATTACAAATTCAAATGGAAGAAAATGAGGAAAACAATGTTGTGGGCAGTGTAGAAATTAGAAAATTATTGGGGCAGTTCAAATGAGTTTTTGAGGAGCCTCAAGGGTTGCCCACTCCAAGAAGCCATGACTATAGAATAATCCTAAAAGTGGGCACCAAGCCCATTTCTACCCGACCCTACCGTTATCCCTATTATTAGAAATCAGAGATTGAAAGGATAGTTGCTTACTTACTTAAATATGGTGATCAAACCCAGTTCCAACCCCTTTTCCTCCCCAGTGTTACTAGTGCTCGAGGTGGACAGGAGTTAGCAAATGTGTGCTGATTATCGCGCGCTAAACCAACAAACAGTAAAAGATAAATTTCTCATTCCAGTAATAGATAAGTTACTGGATAAGTTGTGTGGTGCGATAGTGTTTTCAAAATTGGATTTGAGGTTGGGTTACCATCAGCTAAAATTGGTGCTCGAGGATATAGTGAAGACCACGCCTATAACTCATGAAGGGCATTATGAGTTCTTAGAGCACTGGCATTAGCCTAGCCAAATGCCAGTGCTAATCAAGTTTTGGCTAACTTGAGCAAAATTGGTCTGCTTTGGAGTAGTCAAAACTCCATGGCTTCACTTTTGAACTATAGTAAATTCATTTCTTTCTCTAAATTTGGCCAGCCACTATTCATCTCCAAAATAATATTTTACTCTAAAAATATTCCTAAATGTTTTTGTTGGATAATTAGGTTAAGAAACAAGAGAGTTGGGAAACAATAATTTTAAGTAGAAATTAAATTATTAATTAATATATAGAGTGTATTAGCAAAAAAAAAAAAAACTTAGAAAATTATTATTAAAATATATAATATTATATAATTATTTTGACTTTGGGATGGATAGTCCAATGTGGATTAATATCTCCATTGGTTTTGGCTTTATCCAAAACCTCAACTTTTAGTCAAATTTTGGACTTGGGAGTGGCTAGACCTTTGCCAATGCTATTAGTGATGCCATTTAGGCTCACTGATGCCCCTTCAACTTTTTAAGGGCTAATGAACCATGCAATTAAGCCATATTTGTGAAGGTTTTTTTTGTTGTTTTTCGATAATATTTTAGTGTATGATTGCAACTAGAAGAAACACTTGGTTCACCTAAGACAAGTGCTAGAATTACTACAAGATCAAAGCTTTACACAAAGATGTCCAAGTGCAAGTTCGAAGTGGAGGAAGTTGATTATCTCAGTCACATTATATCTGCTAAGGGAGTAAGGGCAAATCCTACCAAAATAACTTTGATGCTCTAGTGGCCCACTGCTAAGAACCCTAAGGCCTTGAGAGGGTTCCTAGGCCTAACGGGCTATTATAGAAAGTTCATTAAAGGGTACGGTATGCTGGTGGCCCGACTAACAGGTCTCTTGAAAAAGAATGTGTTTATATGGAGCACGGAAGCTGAGTAAGCTTTTATTAAGTTGAAGGAAGTGGTTACCAGCCCCCTATACTGAATGGGATGCTAGTGGGAAAGTTATTGAGGCTGTAATGATGCAGTCCGGGCAACTTATAGCCTTTCTAAGCAAGATGTTGAAGGGCAAGGCGCTTCTCCTCCACTTATGAGAGGGAACTACTAGCCATTGTGACAGTTGTCTAGAAATGGCGTCCCTATTTATTGGGATAGTCCTTCATTGTGAAAACATATAATCAAGCCTTGAAGTTCCTATTATAGTAGAGGGTAGGCACTGATGCACATAAAAAATGGCTCATTAAATTGATGGGGTATGCGTTTAAGATAGAATATAAGAAGGGATATGAGAATAGAGTTGCTGATGCTCTTTCTCAAAAAGGGGAGGATGACTACTTAAGGGACTCAGATCACATTTCTAAAACCTAATTGGGTGGAGGAGTTGAAGCTGAGCTACTAACTGTCTAAGGAGTTCACAGATTCGATTGCTAAGGCAAGGGAACAACAAAGGATTCCTAAAGGAATTTCTATAGTGCAAGGGCTCCTTTTGAAGAAGGGAAGGTTGATGTTGGTAACGAGGTCCGCTTTTACTAGAAAGGTGCTCCATAGCATACATACTAATCTGATGGCTAGGCATTCAGGGTATGTCAAAACATATTAGAGAGCCAAAAGGGATTTTTACTAGTCTGGCATGAAAAAAGACATTAAAAGGTGGGCGCGAGAATATGATGTGTGTTAGGCAGTCAAATATGAATCTACTCCTCCAGTGTGTCTACTTCAACCACTACCTATACCCCAACAAGCATGGACTGACATCTCTATGGACTTCATAGAGGGTTTGCCTAGTTCCAAGGGAGCTACTATGATCTTTGTGGTTTTGGAGAGATGCACAAAATATGGCCATTTTAGGGCACTTTCCCACCCCTACACGGCCCAGGATGTGGCTCAAGTGTTTCTAACTTCAGTGTTTAAGTTAAATGGGTTTCCAAGAGCTCTTGTGTCAGACCGTGACCCTATGTTCCTCAGTTCCTTTTGGAAGATTCTGTTTATCCTCCAAGGGATTACATTAAATTTTAGCTCGGCCTACCATCCCAAAGTGATGGATAGATCGAAGCCTTGAATAAAAGTTTGGAGGGATACTTAAGACGTTATGCAAGTTAGAAGCCTAAGACATGGGGGCAATGGTTACCACTAGAAGAGTGGTGGTATAATAGTAGTTATCATAGTTTTACCAAGTTGTTGCCTTTCGAGGCTCTATACGGGTACCCACCCCTAAAGCTAACTACTTACATTCCAAGAACCTCAAACAATGATACAGTTGATCAGTTGATGAGAAACAGGAGCCAAATTTGTAAGTTCTAAAAAATAATCTTAGGGCAGCTCATAATTGACTGAAGTTATATGTAGACATGAAAAGAACAGAAAGGGAATTTAATAAAGGAGATTGGGTTTGCCTACGGCTTCAGCAGTACAGACAGAAGTCAGTGGTCGTGCGCCACAACTTGAAACTTGCTCCCCATTTCTATGGGCCATTCAAGGTAGTCCAACGGCTTGGATCTATGGCCTATCGCCTTCATCTTCCATCCACATCCAACATCCATCCCCTTTTTCACGTCTCTTGCTTAAAAAGGAAGATTGGTGAAAGTGTTCAATCCATCCCTACTCTTCCACCCACAAATGAAACAAGAGAGATCATATCTGAGCCCGAGGTGATCTAAGAACGCCTAGGGATGTAATCAGTCCGGTCTAGTTTCGGACAAAATTTAGGACCGAACCAGTATACACCGGTTTTACATTTTTCAAAACCGATTATGCACCCGTTATTCTCCTAAATTGGTACTCCGGTTTTATCGGTTTCTAGTCCAATTTTTCGGTTTTGATACACTATATTATACATATTATAGTATATAATAATACTATAGTGATAATATATTATAATATATTACAATATATCTTATAATTGTATTATAGACGATAGTGATATATTATAATATAGTGATATATTCTAGTATATTATAATATATAATGATATAATATTAGTACAACTATTTATATGAACTTTATAATATTAGTATAACTACTAATACAATAAACTATAGTGATATAAAATTTTTAAATTTAATATTTTATTAATTAGTAATTTATCATATAATACAAAACTATTTTATATATAATAGATATATTATATACAATATAAAAAATTAAAATATATATATATGAACGGGTCTGGTTTCGTCTGGTTTTAGAAAAAGAAAAACTGGAACTGGACCCATTTTAACTGGTTTTAAGAAAAATAAAATCGATACGAGACTGAACCAAACTCGATATCGGACCAAACTCACCGATTCAGTCTGGTCTAGTCCGATTTACCGGTTCACCAGTTTCTTTTTACACCTCTAGGAATGCCGCATGAAGCAGCAAGGCCACCGCACTGTGACTGAAGCTCGGATTAAATGGTTGGAGCCCTCACAGAGGATAGTACATGGGAGAACTTGTCGAAGCTCGGGACCATGTACCCAAACCTTGTGAGCAAGGTCTTATAAGAGGGCGAGATTGTTAGGGTACTCAGTGAAGATATCGTGTGCAAGGAAGGAGGAAAGTGAGATCTTGGCTTTGAAGGAAGACGAAAAGGGCGAAGGTTTGGGCAAATGGTAGTCTGCGAGAATTGGGGGTGATTTAGTGGGTATGAAACATTGCGATTTGAAAGGGGGGCTTACGGTGTCGTTTAATCTAGCAAGCAGGGGTTGTGATGTAAACGGTGTAGTTTTGGTTATTTACTTTCCATTAAAATGATGTGTTTAATAGCAGTCAGTTGTAGGGGTTGTTCTATCATTTTACATTAACTCTGTAAGAGTTAGTAGGTTATGCGGGCAAGAAGGGAAATTGGAGGATCATTTTGGAATCTGTACATTTTGTTGATCTTTGATCTTTGGGAGGTGTGAAGGGGTTTTCCCCCTCTTCCTTCGGGGCCTAGAATCGGCCAACCAGAGAGCATGAGGAAAGGCCCACAACACGACGAGAATGGCCCCTCCCTCGACCCGACCCAAAGGTGATCCCTAGGGGATGTGACACGTCGACCTGGCGGCCCCTCGAGCGACACCCGACCCTCGAGTACGTATCAACATTGGCTAGTGAGAAATTAGGGGGAACCTTTGATTCTCTAACATGGCCTCATCAATGGACCACGAGGAACACCAATAGGATAAGGCCAAACCTGGAAACAACGCTGCATTCCTGGTAGCCCAACTCGAGCCATGCACCGCATTAATGGTTCTGTCACAAAGGCATGCCGCATTAAAAAGACTGACAAAGAAAAATTATGGTAAAGGCAATGGGCCCCACAGGAGCAGAGATGATTTGTCCCCCCTCAAGCATTAGTATAAATAGTCATCCCCAGGTATGATAAAAGGGATCCAGATGCTGATTCTCTCTCTCTCTCTTTCTTTGATTATTTGTAAACGTCCAAGAAACCCTTGATTGACTGAAGCATCGGAGGCTTCTCAACCCCAAGGCCACCCTCCCTAAGCATCATCTTCTCTATGTTTGCAAGCCCAGCATTGAAGACCCAAGTCACTGGAACAAGACCCAAAGACATACGAAACACGACGTTAACAGTGGCTCCGTTTGTGGGATCTTTAAAAAGACCCTTATAAGTCTTGCGTGTGCTTCATATGCCTGTGACAACACGTTCACATACGACTTAGGAATAGGATGAAATTTCCCTGTAAGCATGGTTGAAGGCCATGGAGGAGTGGGTAACCAAGCTAACGAGCACGAATCGAGGAGGACAAACTTAGCAATGGCAAGCATGGAGAGTCATGGAACTTGGCAAACGACGAGGAGGAAAGAAAAAATATGAAGGATGAAATTCAAAACCTTAAGAGGAAGTATGAGGAGATTGCAAAGAAGGTGGGCACGTGTTGCGCCTAAACCTTAACTCAAATTAATAAACCAAAATTTAGTGCAGTTTTACCTGCAAGTATACAGGTGTTGTAGTACCTTACAGGATCGAATCCACAGGGATTGACTTATGTAAAAAAAATTCTCTCAAACAATTGAAAATAATATACTAAAAGAGATGCGCGATTGAAACTTAAATGAAGTTATTGAGATCATGATTTTTGACGTAACAAAAAAAGACTAAAATGATAAAATGTATTGATATGGGAAAAGACTAAGGTTTCGAGGATCCGTTTAATAATTTAAAATATTGTTTCTAATCGAATTACTTCAATTAAACTAGAATAATGATTCCGTTTAATTGGAAGATCTAGCATTTACGATCAAGAAAATAATTACTAATGATTGAGCTTCAGTGATCGATGATTAAAACGCTTACAAATTTATTTGACTATCACAGGGATTTTTCAAGCATTCATTGTATTCGGAAATCACAATAAATCAAGAAAAATATATAGATAATCAAATTATCCAATAATAAAATCATTCAATCGATCAAACTCACAAAATAAATTTGTCGACGATCCGAAAACAAATTTCAAATCATTAAACTTCACCTCTAACCTTAGTATAAAAATTTAGCCAACAATGTTCATCACAAGTGCTATAAAAATTAAATAAACATTTTTCATTAGAAAACTAAAATAAAACACAATCAATACTAGAAAACAACTTAGAAACAATAAAATCCGAAAATCTAGTTGAAAAGCCGACCAACTAATCTTATAAATCCCAGAAAAATCATGCACCGTCTTCTTCAATTTCCCTCACATCCTCACACATACTTCCCACATAAACCCCCAGCCAACCGATTCTCTTAACTCCAAACTCTCTCCCCCTAATATTCTACCAAAGCAAGTCACACCTCCTTTCCCTACACGTCTCAACTCTATTTAATTTCTCTCCCACCAAGAAAATAAATCCCACATACAACCTCCAACCATTTCTCTCCCACCTCCTACGTCTCAACTCTAACCCCAAAAAAAAAAACTCCAGCCGGCACTCTCTTCACTTTCCCTCACTCTAATTCCCTCTCTATGACTGACTCCCATTCAGCCCCCCAGTACCCCTGCTGTCCCCTCTGTTTTTATAAGTGTTGCCCGTGTGATGAGTGAGCTGTCTTCATATTTTGCATGTGCCGAGTGATGCATTTAGGTGTTCTGCATGTGTGTTGCTGTCCGTGGGTNCTGCATGTGTGTTGCTGTCCGTGGGTTGCATGTGTTCTGTCATTTCACTTTCTGCATGTGTGATGAGAGCAGCGTGAGTTGGTGTCATGCATGTGCTTGTTGCTTTCCTTCTGCACATGTGCTGAATGTAACTGCATGTGAGTGAGCTGTGTGCAGCTTTCCGAGTGATGGTGTGAGTTGTTTGCTGCCGTGTATTGCATTTTCTGCTGCTGCTTTTTTTTCATTCTGTTTTTCTGCATTTTGTTTCTATTTTCTGCATGTGCCTCCTGTTTCTGCGAGTTGTGTTTCTGCATTGAGGTTTGATCGAAGTTCCAGCCGTGTGAGTGTTTCATTTCCAGGTTGTGCTTTGCTTTTTCTGCATGTGTTTTCTGCACTTCCTTCTGCATGAGTGTTCTGCATGTGTGCGTGAGTTTTCCTGCATTGTGTATGTTACTTTCTGCATTACATCTCCCTGCATTCGTGAGTTGTGTTGAGTGGCTTTTTTTATTTCCTGCATGTGAAGTAAGCTTTCCATGTTTTATGCTTCTGCCGTGGGTTGCTTTACACTTCATTTTCTGCATTGAGGTTTGAGTGCTGCATGTGTTGGTTGCCCGAGTGATGCATTTACTGGTTTTCTGCATGAGTGTTCTCTGCATCCGTGAGTTGTTGTCCACGTTAGTTTCTTTTTGATGCATGTGCTTGTGAGCTGTAAGTTTGAGTGGTTTGAGTTCCAGCCGTGAGTTGGTTTTCCTTGCATGAGCTGTTGCTGTTTTGAGTTGCTGTCTGCATGTTTCTACTTGTGCTGCTGTCCGGATTCTTTCTGCATGTGCTTTCTATTTTCCTGCATTATTTTCCTGCTGCACTTGATGTTTGAGAATTCTGCATGTGCTGAGTTGCAAGTTTATGTTGCTTGTGTTGGTTGCTGTCCAACTTTTCTTCCATGTATTTCTGTCGTATGTCTATTTCCTGCATGTGCATGGCTTGCTTTCATCTTATGTGCAAGTGTTGAGTTTTAGCTCCCTTTTCGCATGTAAACTTGTTGTGCTCTCTTCTTCCAAATCAATCAAGCACCGAAACATGCACGGCTTTCTACGTCCAAACTCTCAAGCTGAAAAATCCAACTCTCCCACGTCTCTTTTCTCTCTTTTCTTATTTTTCGGCTCTTTTTATTTTTTTTTGTTGAAACGTGGTTCCGTTTGCATGCAATTTCCATTTTGGTTTGCCGCGAAAGAAGCCTCCTTTCGTTTACTTTGTGTCGCATGTGTTTGTCCACCGAAAGCTATTTTTCCTTCTCTTCATTCCTCTCAATTAGTATGCGCTTTTGGTCGGATCCAATGTGAATTTTATTTAAGCTGAAAATAAAGAAATAAAAATAACACTTGAAATAAATAGATTATTAAAAATATATTATATATGTGAGGAAATATTATCTAATTAAATCATAGTTATAAAATTAAGCATAAACATGATATTAATCAATTAAAAATCACAACTCGAATTTATGCTTATTAATTATTTTTCCATCTAAAACCAATAATAATGTCACGAAGCAGTTGAAATAAATTGGTTTTAAATAGCTAAAACATGCAATTTTCCAGCTCAAACACACACCCCAACTAACTTTTTGCTAATCCTTGAGCAAAATAGATGAAAATTAAGTTGAGATGAACATTGCATCAAATCGAAATTCAAACGAAAAGCAATCAAGACATAATTCTGAATTCTCACAAAAAATCGATTCTGACTACTCAACACCAGAGAGTTGTATCCATCAAGAAAAGTCTCAATCAATTGTTCACATAGAATTGGGGCAAATGTCTTAGAACTCGGATATGTGTGTGTGGCTAAACCTCTGTGTGTTCCTCATTAATAAGCATGATTTATCAAAGGATTTTTCAACCTTAAGATTAATCATTATTGATTCTAACTACCTCAAAGCCTAAGGGACTAGCAGTTTTCACGCCAGCTCTGTTTTTAAAGGTTGAACACTCAACCCCCAAAGTCTTGGGTAACTGTTTCTAGCCCTTTTTACTTAGGAAAGTTCACTAAGCCGCCTTTATTTCTTCTTCGTCTTTTTTTTTTTTTTTTTTTTCACACATTTTTTTTTTTTTCTTTGGCATGGCTCGGTAGTCCTGCAGTTTACTTCTCCTATTTTAAATCAATGAACATTAGTGAGGAACACTACGAGTGTAAGCATGTGCAAAATGTTCTTTCAAAACTTGCCCTTCATTCTATATAAATCATACTAATTCTCATTTCTGTAAATATCGCATCCCGGTGTTTCAAGTCACTCTTCAACAAAATGTGATGCATCATAAGTCATACTCTATGCTTAGGGTTGAAAATAAATCTTCACAAAATAATTCCGCTCAACTACTCCACCAAGATACTCAAATTTCACAAAAAAAGCCAGAAGTATGTGTTCATCATTTATGTTTCAATACACCTCACAATAGAAATTTTTTTTTTTATTTTTTATTTTATTTTATTTTTATTTTTTTTATTTTTTTCGGTGGATCCGTCCGTGACCAGACAAGTGTGGTTAGAGATTTGAAAATAAACGCCTGATGTTGTTGACAAACGAGATTGAAGGCTCCGGACTTGTTCTTCATGCTCTCTCTATAAAATCAGTCTCAAAGTTCATTCAATCCGCATCAAGTTCTCTTCTTATCTCTATAACTCATCTGCATTCCTTCAACATTCTCGCCTTAAGTTCTCAATCCCTTTCTCAATGGCTCATTCTTCTACATCTCAACCTCCTGTCCTTTCTGCAGCTGCCATTGGTGCCATGTTGCAGCAAGAAAATAATAGCATGGCTAATAAGTCAGACTCTGATGCTATCTATGACTTGGTGAGTCTCGGAACTCGCTACTCATCCTCTATTGTTGCTTTTTCCCAGCGGGTTCAAGCCAAAAACCATGAGGTTGAAAGGCTAAAGAACAAATTGCTGTACTTCAACGAATTGTTCAAGAGTCTCACACAAGGGAAGGAATCCTTCGGCAGCAGAATAAACAGTTGAAATCTCTATTGAGTTCTTCATTCCGCTTGCCAGGCTCCCATGAATAGGGTGACATGATTTTGTATGAAGAGAATGAGCGTCTCCAATATGAGGCTAAGAACCTCAAGTTTATGTAAAAGCATTTTTAAATAAAATCTATCTATTTTTTTTTTTTTATTATTATCACATCTTCAACAGAAAACTCTCCCCCCAATTAAATTTGGCATTGTCCTCAATGTTCAGCAAATGAATGTTCGACAACATATGTTATGCAGGTATGAATTTAAACAGGATAAACACTGCAGAACATATATTGAAACAAAAGAGTAAAGAGGAAAAACGTTACCTGAGATACTCGAGTGCACACGAGGAGTAGATTTCTATCAAAGTTAGAAGATACAAAAAGCAAAAGAAATAAAAACAAAACAAACAAAAACAGTATTACAATGAGGAATCAGAAATGGTTTCAACCTTTGTCCTCAAAGGTGTTCTCCATTTACCAGCGTCCATTATAGGAGTTGATTCTAGCAAAAGATTCATAGGTGCAAACACAGAATCATCATCAAAATTTTACCATCAGATCCAAACAAGCTCAGGGGAAGTCAGAAAAAATTGACAAATCAGATTTATTTTGCACACGAGTTTGGATCGAATTTACTTCTTGCACCTCATCATCTTCTCCAGGTTGTTTACAAATATTGAAAATATTCAACTCCAAAGTCATGTTGCCAAAAGAAATTATCATCACACCACTCCTACAATTTATTAAAGCATTCGAAGTCGCAAGGAATGGCCTACCCAAAATGATAGGAATTTGAGTGCAAACATCAAAGACAGGTTCTGTGTCCAAAACAATGAAATCCACTGGAAAATAAAATTTGCCGTGCCGAGTGATGCATTTAGGTGTTCTGCATGTGTGTTGCTGTCCGTGGGTTGCATGTGTTCTGTCATTTCACTTTCTGCATGTGTGATGAGAGCAGCGTGAGTTGGTGTCATGCATGTGCTTGTTGCTTTCCTTCTGCACATGTGCTGAATGTAACTGCATGTGAGTGAGCTGTGTGCAGCTTTCCGAGTGATGGTGTGAGTTGTTTGCTGCCGTGTATTGCATTTTCTGCTGCTGCTTTTTTTTCATTCTGTTTTTCTGCATTTTGTTTCTATTTTCTGCATGTGCCTCCTGTTTCTGCTGAGTTGTGTTTCTGCATTGAGGTTTGATCAAGTTCCAGCCGTGTGAGTGTTTCATTTCCAGGTTGTGCTTTGCTTTTTCTGCATGTGTTTTCTGCACTTCCTTCTGCATGAGTGTTCTGCATGTGTGCGTGAGTTTTCCTGCATTGTGTATGTTACTTTCTGCATTACATCTCCCTGCATTCGTGAGTTGTGTTGAGTGGCTTTTTTTATTTCCTGCATGTGAAGTAAGCTTTCCATGTTTTATGCTTCTGCCGTGGGTTGCTTTACACTTCATTTTCTGCATTGAGGTTTGAGTGCTGCATGTGTTGGTTGCCCGAGTGATGCATTTACTGGTTTTCTGCATGAGTGTTCTCTGCATCCGTGAGTTGTTGTCCACGTTAGTTTCTTTTTGATGCATGTGCTTGTGAGCTGTAAGTTTGAGTGGTTTGAGTTCCAGCCGTGAGTTGGTTTTCCTTGCATGAGCTGTTGCTGTTTTGAGTTGCTGTCTGCATGTTTCTACTTGTGCTGCTGTCCGGATTCTTTCTGCATGTGCTTTCTATTTTCCTGCATTATTTTCCTGCTGCACTTGATGTTTGAGAATTCTGCATGTGCTGAGTTGCAAGTTTATGTTGCTTGTGTTGGTTGCTGTCCAACTTTTCTTCCATGTATTTTTGTCGTATGTCTATTTCCTGCATGTGCATGGCTTGCTTTCATCTTATGTGCAAGTGTTGAGTTTTAGCTCCCTTTTCGCATGTAAACTTGTTGTGCTCTCTTCTTCCAAATCAATCAAGCACCGAAACATGCACGGCTTTCTACGTCCAAACTCTCAAGCTGAAAAATCCAACTCTCCCACGTCTCTTTTCTCTCTTTTCTTATTTTTCGGCTCTTTTTATTTTTTTTTGTTGAAACGTGGTTCCGTTTGCATGCAATTTCCATTTTGGTTTGCCGCGAAAGAAGCCATTTCGTTTACTTTGTGTCGCATGTGTTTGTCCACCGAAAGCTATTTTTCCTTCTCTTCATTCCTTTCAATTAGGATGCGCTTTTGGTCGGATCCAATGTGAATTTTATTTCAGCTGAAAATAAAGAAATAAAAATAACACTTGAAATAAATAGATTATTAAAAATATATTATATATGTGAGGAAATATTATCTAATTAAATAGTTATAAAATTAAGCATAAACATGATATTAATCAATTAAAAATCACAACTCGAATTTATGCTTATTAATTATTTTTTCATCTAAAACCAATAATAATGTCACGAAGCAGTTGAAATAAATTGGTTTTAAATAGCTAAAACATGCAATTTTCCAGCTCAAACACGGAGTGTCAAGCGAACATCGAGCGGTCGACTCTGCCTAACTTCGCTCGAGCGACTTGTCGAGCGCACCTCGAGCGTTCAACTCTGCCTGATTTCGCTCGAGCGGCCAATGTCTCCGCTCGAGCGATCTTTGTATTTCTGCAACCCGGTTGAGCTCACTGTCGAGAGGCAGTCGAGCGTTTGAATCTGTCTGAGTTCGCTCGAGCGGCAAAAAGCCTCCGCTCGAGCGAAGTTGTAAATCTGCAACATGAAATTTTACAAGTCATCACTATGGAACTGAGCGTGAGCAGGTGCAGGAGGGTTTTGGCGAGGACGAACACGTCGAGACGACATGGCTTTTGGCTGTAGATAAAGTCAGTGACGTTAGACAAGGCTAAAGGTGATGTGACGCCTTGATGGATGCATGTCTAAAATGCCAAATGCATGAGGATGATGAAACTCACCAATTAACCATGTGATGAACATGCTAACACGACAATGCCAATCATGCTGACCATGACAAACCAACAATGCCAATCAACCATGCTCATGAAAAAGAGACAAAAACCATTTTGGTAATCCCAACTAAGTTAAGGTTGGGAATTTTGAACTCAATACACAATCCATGCCCTTTCTAACATAAAACACCTTCAAACCTAATGCAATTCCAAGACAAATGACGACCCAACACTAGGATATGCATGAAATAGGTATATGAACAATGCTATGCCAATGCATGATGAAAATGATTAAACAAAACTCATTGAGACATTTCATCAAACACTTGGAGTGCATCCAAGTGGGAAATTCGGCAAACACCCCATGGAAGGTTCAAAAACCTCCTAAATACAACCACACAACAACAGAACTCCATAGGAGTTTCAATCAACCCAAAATACAAGAGATTTTTCAAGGGTTTCACTCCAAAGGGAGCAATCCGAAACCCACGTAAATAACAAAGAAAAAACCCCAAAACAACAAACCATGAATCCGAAATATAAGCAAAGAGAAAGAGTTTTACCTTGATTTTGAGAAGATTACGGAAGGAAAACAAGTGGAAAATCGAAGAGATTTGAGAGAAAACGCACGGAATGTGTTTGAGAGAAAACTGTGCGTCTGAAGCTCGAGCGGCGCTGGCTTTATACCAGATATTCGCTCGAGCGAACTTAAACCCTCGAGCGAACTGTCGAGCGAAGTTCGCTCGAGCGGAGTCGAGCGAGACCTCCAGATTTTGCAATTTTGCCCAGTTTTGAAACACACACCACTCACAAGACTCACATGACTTTGACAAACACTAGGGAAGTCAATTTTCAACCCAAGAATACATATCAAATGAAGAGAAGCATCATATTCTCACAAAACACGTAGGTAAAAACAAAGTATCTCAAGTAATGTAGACATGCGTGTTTAACCGGTCCTTGCTCAATCAAGAAATTTCAACCGATAGGCGTGAGCGGGGTTGGGCTGAACAAGAAATCATAAATGCTTGGGAAGCTCTTTCCAAGACACAAAAAGTCAAACCCAATGCTGCTAGGACCTGAATCCTTCTGTTTGAGTACTTGTTTCAGCATGTGCAAGAAACAGAAAACTTATTTTGTTTTTCATTTCATTTTTTTTTATTTTTTATTTTAACAACATCACTTTTTCTTTTCCTTTTGATGTGCCATATTTTTGCACAAGAGAATCATGATGATGTCATCTAGCCCGTGGTCAATTCTGTGTGCAAGTAGAGCTTTCTACCATCTTTGATTGCCTCCCCAATACTCACAAGTGGCGAAATGTCAATTAACTGAGCCAGGAGTGAAGTGTGTGAAGCTAGTCATAAATTACACAAGATACTCATGTTCCAAACCTTTGTGAACCATAAGTATATGATACAAATCTCAAAAGATGCATGCCCTTAGATTTGAGAATTAACAGCCCCACCATTATATAGCACAATCATGGAGTGCATGTATGGAAATCAATCAACAACAAGGAAACTAGACAACTAACAAAAACAAAATAAACACCAACAACAAAATAAAACAAAAATGCATGTAAGTATGTAATGCATGTAAAGCATGACTATTAGTCTACAGCACAAAAACCATGTGTGGCTTGCGTCTTCCCCTTTTTGACGATCCACCTTGGTACCCTTTTTCTTGAGTAGGGCTTTTCAATTGACATAGTTTGCCTCCTTAGCTCAAAACAGTTTGGTCGGATGTGACCAATCTTACCACAATGATGACACACGGGGCTTGCTTTGTGAACTCTCCGTCTCAAGAAGGTTGAGACATTCATAGAGCCATTAATGAAATTCTTATCCCTTCTAGAAGGATAAGCAGCTCTACTATTAACAAACGTAGGAGCATGCACAACGTGTCTCATTAATTTAAATCAGTCTGGTCTAATATGGCCAATCTGTCCGCAGTGATGACATATGGGGCTCGTGTTGCGAGCTCTTTGTCGTTTGGGAGGTGGAACAGACTTTTGCACTTGCACAAGCTTCTTACCCTTTCCAGATGGATGTGTCTTCCTATTCTCAATCATTGTAGGAACAAACGTTGTTTTTCTTGCATTTTTATAGGAGGCTTTCGAGGTTAAAGGAGCATCAGGATTCTCTTCACAGTAGCCTAGACCACTCTTATCACTGAGGGACTTTCCTAAACTTAGGAGTTTGTCAAGCTGATTTGTCCCAATGGAGAATTTCTGCAACTTAGTATTTAACAAAGTCAGCTCACATTCATGAGTTGTCACTTTATCTTCCAAAGTCACATTCCTCTTTTGTAACTCATTCGTCAGACCAATGGCTTCTCCTAGTTTGTCTTTGAGTTCTTCATTTTCCCTTTTGCATAAATCTATTTCCTCAGTATGTGCTTTATTGAGTTTCCTCAATTTCACACATTCTTTATACAATTTCTCATAGATTTCCTGCAACTCATCTTAATTTATAGAGTCGTTTTCAGAAACGCTCTCAATTTCAAACCTAGATTCATTACTATGACTTTTGCCTACAACAGAGGAAGTGAAAGCCATGTAATTGAGATTTTTCTTCATGGAAGAATTCTCTTGTGAGTCACTTGACTCAGACTCACTATCAGTCAAGGAAACAACCTTAGCTTGCTCTTTTGCTTTCTTGTAATTAACTCTCAAATCGAATGTGACCAAAACCATGACATTCATGGCACTGAATACTGTCCTTGTCAGCTCCAGTATCTCGCTTATTTCTCTTTTCTCGATTTTCAGAACTTGAACCCCTGTTAAACCCTTTGAACCTTCTCCTCTCCTGTCCCAGGTTTTTCTTAATAAATATCTTCCTGAATTTTTTAGCATAAAAAACTATTTCCTTGTCACTCATGTCAAGTTCATCGGAAGATTCATCAAACTCCTCTCTCATAGCTTTTAGAGCTATGGACTTGTTTTTCTTATCCAAGGGAAGAGTATGTTCATAGGTTTGGAGGGAGCCTACCAACTCTTCAATTCTCATAGCATCCACATCCTTGCTCTCTTCAATAGCCGTGACCTTAGGGCGAAATCTCTCAGGAAGGGATTTGAGAACTTTTCTCACAACTCTATTCTCAAGAATTCTGTCCCCTAGATTAAAGCGAGAGTTGACGATATCATTTAGTTTGGCATAGAAGACATCAAACATTTCATCATCCCTCATTTTCAATTCTTCAAAACTAGTGGTCAACATTTGAAGCTTAGAGTTCTTGACAGCCTTGGTACCTTCATGAGTGATCTCAAGAATATCCCAAGCTTCTTTGCAATTTTGACACATTGATATCCGTTTGAACTCTTCTTGGGACACAGCCATGAAGATCGCATTCAGCCCTTTGCTATTCCAACCACATTCACTTATTTCATCCCTGGAATAATTTTCTACACTTTTGGGAGTTTGAACTCCATCAACAATAACCTTTGGTTCTGTCCAACCATTTGTTATGGAAAACCACACTCGTTCATCCACAGATTTTAAGAATGCTCTAATTCGAACTTTCCAATAAGCGTAGTTGTTTCCATCAAAATATGGTGGAGATGTAAGTGATTGAGACCTATCCATTTTAAACCACTACAGCAAGATCACACTCAGGAACTGAATCCTAGCGGAGTGAACCCGCTCTGATACCAATTGAAAAAGCAGTGGTTCTACACAACACTACACCTAGAGGGGGGGTGAATAGGTGTAATCCGATTTTTCTGGTCTTTTTAAAAGGATTGTTAAACAACAATTAATCAAAGCAATAAATCACACAAATAATCAACACAAGATTTTGTTTACGGAGTGGAAACTCATTTGAAGAACGTCTTCAAAATCTAAAACCACTCCGGGTGTAAGACACCACCTCAAATCCACTATAGAAAATTTAGTTTGTTACAACCAATTTAGAGACACTCACAAAACCTTTGTAGTAGCTAAACTTGGCTTGCAACACCACGAGCGACCCACTGGATCTCTACACACATGTAGTGTCGGAACTCCGACCTTTCTATAGCTTTCCACGAGAACCTCTCGATCTCTGCATCACCAGCAGCTCCGGACTCTTCCGGCCAACGAACTTGTCCACTCCAATGGACTCAACTGAAGTTTGATGTTGAATGTAGTGTGGTGGAGATGTGTTTATCCAAGAGAGAATCAACCAAGTGGGGGAGAGGTTGCTCTAAAAAATCTTGGAGGCCCTTAGGGTTTTTGCTCTGATTCTCCACGCTTAGAACAGCAGAGAAGCTGTTCTATTTATAGTACAACTCAAAGGAGGCGCATGAAAACCCTAGATCTGGAACATTCGCTCGAGCGCAGTGTCGAGCGAAGGTCGAGCGCCGAAATCTGTCTGAGTTTGTTCGAGCCAAGTGTCGAGCGAGGGTCGAGCGGTACAATCTGCTTGAGTTCGCTCGAGTGCCCTGTCGAGCGAGTGTCGAGCGGTGCAATCTGCTTGAGTTCGCTCGAGCCATGTGTCGAGCGAGTGTCGAGTGGTGACACCTGTTTTGACCAGTGATCAGCACACTTCAATCCTTTCGCTTCAACACTTGTTACAACACTATTTTACACAGGTTTTCACAAGAATATGCCAATCAACTCATTTTTGCCTCAACAATATATAAAATCAATCGAACTGGACAAGAACCGATAAAATTTAAAATATTGATTTAGGGGTGTAATCGGTGCGGTATTAGTTTTTCAAATCTCCAAACCGATATAAACCACGTTAGTTCTAAAACATGTTTAAAATTGAACAAAACCGGACCGGTTACACCTCTGATTCACACTGGTTTAGAATCGATTTTGATTCTCTACACCGGACTGAACCCCACTATTTCGATTCGATTTAACTGATTTTCCCAATTTTTTTACATATCCTCTAAACCGACCTCTACAGATCATACGTGCATGGTTTTATGCTTTTGGCCTTCTTTAAGAATGTCCAAAAGAAGCAGCTGGTTGTGACGCCCCCAAATTCCGCTTGGGATTGAACGGACATTTGAAGCGTCGAGACATGCAACACAAGGTTACCTGCCCCCGTTCATGACATATAAGATGCAATGTTCCTAACATGCATCTAGCATTATGCAATATTCGCAGCGGATAATCTTTTTCTTTAGCAATACTATGCACCAAACTAAATATATCCCAAATACTTGAAATATAATTCATACATAAAGGCATACTAAAAAGCCGTGATCATCACACTAGTCCAAAATGGTTGTGATCAAAAGAATACTTGAGATACAACTCCAAAAGTACAAGTATTAACCTAAGTTAAATACTATACCATCATCAACATCGCACCGTGGCCTAGTCGACCGTATTCAGTTGGTCAGATTCCAATTCTCCTTTGGGTCCTGTAACAAGATCTACCATTCGGGGGTGAATGACGATGAGTGCTAGGTTAAAGTTGTTTCCTTTCTCTTTGAAAGAAAAAGCTAAAAATTGGCTAAACTCCTTGAGACCAAGATCTATTGGCACTTGGCAAGAAATGAAAAGAGAATTTCTGAAAAAGTTTTTTCCTACTCGGACCAACACTCTTCGCAGAAATATTATGAATTTTTCTCAAAAAGAAAATGAAACATTTTTTCAGTGTTGGGAACGTTTTAAAGAATTATTGCTAACTTGCCCACATCATGGCTATGAGACCTGGCGCACCATTAGTTTCTTCTATGAAGGTTTAACATCTCAAATGCGTCAATTTGTAGAAATGATGTGTAACGGTGAATTTTTAAACAAAGATCCTGATGATGCTTGGGACTATTTTGACCAATTAGCTGAAAATGCCCAATCTTGGGATAACACAGATCGTGCTGATCGGTCAAATAAGCCCAAACTCAATGCCATGTCTCAAGAAGGTATGTATGTTCTTAAAGGAAATGATGATGTAAATGCTAGGATAGCAAGTCTGACAAGAAAAGTCGAAGCCATGGAACTTAGGAAGGTAAATTCGGCTAAGGCCATTGAAAAAGAAGAAGAAAATTGTGGCATTTGTGAGATTAGTGGACACCTAACTCAGGATTGTCCAACAATCCCTGCTTTTAAAGAGGTGTTGCATGAACAAGCAAATGTCATGAATTCTTATAGGAGACCATTTTCTTCCCCTTATTCGGAAACATATAATCCTGGATGGAGAAATCACCCCAATTTTAGTTGGAGGAATGAGTCCAATTCAAATCAAAATCCTCAAGGGCCTTCTTCATCTACACCTTATGTGCCTCCACATAAGAAAAGCCTTGAGGAGACATTACAAACTTTTATGCAGGAGCAAGCCAATTTTAACACTCAGACAATGCAGGCCATTACTGAGATAAGAAGTTCCATTAGCGACTTGACCTCTGCATTGCAAGCTCAAGAAAAGGGTAAGTTTCCTGCTCAACCTCAGCCGAATCCCAAAGGTAAATTTGAGGTAAGAAATTCAAATTTTTCTGATTCAAAATTTGAGCATGTCAAGTCCATCACCACTCTACGCAATGGAAAAATAATTGATAAGAGTACTTCAACGAAAGTTGATGAGACCAACAAGTCCTTAAATTCCAAGAGTGATGGTGAACTTGACAAGGTTGAGCTAGATATGCCTGTAAAATGCCCAATACCTGCACCATTTCCCCAAAGGTTGCAACATTCTCCCAAGTTGGTTCAGAATACTGATATTCTTGAAATTTTCAAGCAGGTAAAAATCAATATTCCTCTGTTGGATGCAATTAAACAGATTCCATCGTATGCTAAATTTTTGAAAGATCTGTGCACATGAAGCGTACGATGAAGGTTCAGAAGAAGGCTTTCCTAACTGAGCAGGTAAGTGCCATCCTTCAGAACAATTCTCCTCCAAAATACAAAGACCCGGGTTGTCCAACCATTTCCTGCGTGATGGGAAATTTTAAAATTGAAAAAGCTTTACTTGACCTTGGAGCCAGTGTTAACCTCCTACCCTACTCGGTATATGAGCAGTTGGGTCTTGGTGAACTTAAACCCACCAAGATAACACTCCAACTTGCTGACCGTTCAATTAAAATACCGAGAGGGATAGTTGAGGATGTGCTAGTGCAAGTAGGCAAATTTTATTTTNTAAGTCATGCTATATGTCAAGTTATACTATGTTTATGTATGACTATAATTATGCATTTATGCTTTTACTGCCATGCATGCATTTTTAACCTGTGTGTGAGTTTTATGTTAACTTACTGAGATTTGTAATCAAATCTCACTGTGGTAGTCCCAACTACCATTCCCCCGAATGGTAGATCTTGTTACAGGACCCAAAGGAGAATTGGAATCTGACCAACTGAATACGGTCGACTAGGCCACGGTGCGATGTTGATGATGGTATAGTATTTAACTTAGGTTAATACTTGTACTTTTGGAGTTGTATCTCAAGTATTCTTTTGATCACAACCATTTTGGACTAGTGTGATGATCACGGCTTTTTAGTATGCCTTTATGTATGAATTATTTTCAAGTATTTGGGATATATTTAGTTTGGTGCATAGTATTGCTAAAGAAAAAGATTATCCGCTGCGAATATTGCATAATGCTAGATGCATGTTAGGAACATTGCATCTTATATGTCATGAACGGGGGCAGGTAACCTTGTGTTGCATGTCTCGACGCTTCAAATGTCCGTTCAATCCCAAGCGGAATTTGGGGGCGTCACAGGGTGGTATCAGAGCAATACGTCTCTGGGTTGTAAATCCACATGTCCTTAAGAAATGCACCAAATACTAGGCTTGAGATTTTTAGTCTTCATTAGGCTTGAATTTCTTTGAGATCATGTGCAGAAAAGCGATATAGTGTTAGAGTTCACAAACACACTTGATCAGTTAGCAGATATATTCGCAAAACCTTTACCAGAAGATAGATTACGTATGATTAAAAGAGAAATAGGTATGAAGCATGTTACGAATATCTCTTAAAGGATAAAACCAGAGTTCATAATATAGAGAGATATTTTTTTTAATAAAATGCTTTACATAAACTTGAGGTTCTTAGCCTCATTTGGAGACGCTCATTCTCTTCATACAAATCATGTCATCCCTATTCATGGGAACTGGCAAGCGGAATGAAGAATCCATAGAGTTTCACTGTTTATTCTGCTGCCGAAGGATTCCTTCCCTGTGTGAGACTCTTGAACAATTCGTTGAAGTACAACAATTTGTTCTTTAAGCCTTTCAACCTCATGGTTTTTGGCTTGACCCGCTGGGAAAAAGCAAATAGAAGATGAGTAGCGAGTTCCCAGACTCACCAAGTCTAGAAGCATCGGAGTCTGACTTATTAGCCATCTATATTTTCTTGCTGCACATGGCACCATGGCAGCTGCAGAAAGGACAGGAGGTTGAGATGTAGAAGAATGAGCCATTGAGAAAAGAATGAAAACTTAAAGCGAGAATGTTGAAGGAATGCAGAGAGTTATAGAGATGAAGAAAAGTTGATGCATTGGATTGAATGTTGAGACTGATTTTATAGAGATAACATAAAGAAGAAGACAAACTAGTTTCTCTTCAAATCTTATTTAGTCAAAAGAAATACAAGATCTGCTGGACACGCTTTGTCAAAAGTTTCTTACTAAGCCAGCTAGATTAACAGTAGTTTGTCCCTATTTCTCTAGAAAACGATGAACCTCTGCTGTTATCTGCCGATGTTGACCCTGTATCTGAATCCTTTCTCGTTCCAGCTCTTCTATTCGTGGTTGCAGATCATGAGCATACCAATCTGCAAATTTCTTCAACTCTTGGTTTTCTTGCTGTAGCCTTTTATTTTCTCTATCCTTATTAGCAAGCTTCTGTTGTAACTCAGATATTTGGATGTTAAGATGATCAATCTCACTTACCCTCGCCAGTAACCTCCGAGACATGATCGTAACAGAGGCAGCATATTGACTACTGAGCTTCCATGATTCTGTAATAATCTCAGAATCAGTCCTACTAGAAGAACAGTTCGCTGCTCCTATCGTAGTATTGACGACCTCAGGAGAAAAGATTGATGGTTGATGCGTCAAGGGTTCCTGATTCAAGTCTGGAACATTAGTGGAAGAGTTTTGCCCAGCCATTATTTTGTTATGGAAAAACAAAACACAGGTCAAGAAGCGATGTTTTTCTTTCCGATGGATGAAGATGATCCTGTTTCTTTATAGAAACTCAAAGCCTTCAATCACGGTTGTTATCAACATCAGGCGTTTGTTCAAATCGCCAGCTGTATTAAATTCATAGAGTAGGCCCCTAGACTTTGCAGCACTTGTCGGGTGACGGACGGTTCTTTTTTTTTCAAACTATCTACAGTGTTTTAAGCGTGTTTTACGTTTGTACTTGCGTCGATGTAACAGCCCGCTAAAATTATCAGTTTTGGATTCTTTCCCGACAGCAATCACATCTCTCTCGTCTTAACCCTCTATCTTTAGTTATTTATGTTTAACATAGTTGATTTGGTTGGCTGTAGACTGTGTAGTTAGTGTTTGTGGAGTTCGCTGCGTAGTTGTGAAACGAAGTGTGGTTGTGAAGTGTTAGGCTTGATTTTGTAGTTTTGTGGACTGTGCTGTGAAGTATAGGCGTGAGATGGATGCCGTAGATGTGATACGGCGGGTTGTGTGAAGAGAATACGCGTGTAGCGTATTCTGTGTAATGCAGCGACGCGCCGCGCGACGTGCGCTGTAGTGATGTGGGTCGTAGAAGGAAGGGAGTACGCATGTAGTGTACTCCGTGTGGTATGGCGATGCATCGTGTGATGTGCATCGTGTTGATGAGTGTTGTAGCGAAGGAAGTACGCGTAGCGCGTACTCCGTGTCGCGTAGCGATGCACCGTGAGACGTGTATCGCAGTGATGGGTTTTGTAGTGTGAATGGAAGAGAGTTCACGTGAGTGTACTCTGTACTAAGTCGTGATACACCGGATGGCGTGTCACGAAGGGTTGGATGGCGTAGCAGAGAAGTGTGGAGCGTATGGTGTAGTGTTGGGAAACTGTATGACAGTGTCCCGAAGCAGTGGTGTTATGGATTATAGTCTGGGGTGACTGGTGTCATCTTGTGGTTGACTATGGCTAAGAGTATATGGATTGAGAAAGGAATTGTTTGTTGGTTATTATTGATAATTTTAATGAACTTGTTTTAGTGCAAAGGTTTTCTGAAGTCAAATTATCTCTTTCGAGTATAGTGAAACCTCACGTTGCCCGTAGTGTTGCAAGTGCTCACAATATGGCAATTGAGTTCAGAATGAAAATCTTAAGGACTTGAGTGTTCCTCTTCCAGCTGTTGTGCAGTTCCTCGTGTTTCGCGCTCTATTCTCATAGAACGCGACGATCGAGGTAAGTTAGCCTCTAACTTACTATCAGTTTATTGTGTATGTGTGATGGGTAAGGGAACTACAATTTATGTATGTATGTTATCGTATATGCCATGTCATGCTATGTCATTACATGTTTATCTGTTACGTATGATTTAATCTCTCATGAATAATTATCTGTTAAATAATCTTTTCTGCCATACAATGATGTATGTTATAAGTATGCCATGTTAAGTATGCCATATGATACATGTATGCCATGAAATGTTTATGATTAAATCATATTATGCCATTTACAAGTATACGCCATGTTAGAAAAGTATATGATATTAATTAATATCTCATACATTAAGAAAGATAAGACATGTTATGATACGTATAATACGTGGGGCCACAACAACTGTGGAGTACGTATTATATTTATGTTACTTATAATGCGTGGGGCCACAACAACTGTGGAGTACGTATTATATTTATGTTACTTATAATGCGTGGGGCCACAACAACTGTGGAGTACGTATTATATTTATGTTACGTATAATGCGTGGGGCCACAACAACTGTGGAGTACGTATTATATCTTATGTTACTTATAATGCGTGGGGCCACAACAACTGTGGAGTACGTATTATATTTATGTTACTTATAATGCGTGGGGCCACAACAACTGTGGAGTACGTATTATATCTTATGTTACTTATAATGCGTGGGGCCACAACAACTGTGGAGTACGTATTATATTTATGTTACTTATAATGCGTGGGGCCACAACAACTGTGGAGTACGTATTATATTTTATGTTACTTATAATGCGTGGGGCCACAACAACTGTGGAGTACGTATTATATTTATGTTACTTATAATGCGTGGGGCCACAACAACTGTGGAGTACGTATTATATTTATGTTACTTATAATGCGTGGGGCCACAACAACTGTGGAGTACGTATTATATTTATGTTACTTATAATGCGTGGGGCCACAACAACTGTGGAGTACGTATTATATTTATGTTACTTATAATGCGTGGGGCCACAACAACTGTGGAGTACGTATTATATTTATGTTACTTATAATGCGTGGGGCCACAACAACTGTGGAGTACGTATTATATTTTATGTTACTTATAATGCGTGGGGCCACAACAACTGTGGAGTACGTATTATATTTATGTTACTTATAATGCGTGGGGCCACAACAACTGTGGAGTACGTATTATATTTTATGTTACTTATAATGCGTGGGGCCACAACAACTGTGGAGTACGTATTATATTTATGTTACTTATAATGCGTGGGGCCACAACAACTGTGGAGTACGTATTATATTTATGTTACTTATAATGCGTGGGGCCACAACAACTGTGGAGTACGTATTATATTTATGTTACTTATAATGCGTGGGGCCACAACAACTGTGGAGTACGTATTATATTTATGTTACTTATAATGCGTGGGGCCACAACAACTGTGGAGTACGTATTATATTTATGTTACTTATAATGCGTGGGGCCACAACAACTGTGGAGTACGTATTATATTTATGTTACTTATAATGCGTGGGGCCACAACAACTGTGGAGTACGTATTATATTTTATGTTACATAAAGTATGGGGCCACAACAACTGTGGAGCATACACTACATGAGACACAGCAATTGTGACATGTAGAATACGTGGGGCCACAACAACTGTGGAGTACGTATTATATTTTATGTTATGTGTATTCATGGGGCCACAACAACTGTGGAGCATGAAGTATGGGGCCACAACAACTGTGGAGCATACACTACATGAGACACAGCAATTGTGACATGTAGAATACGTGGGGCCACAACAACTGTGGAGTACGTATTATGTTTTATGTTACTTGAATACGTGGGACCACAACAACTGTGGAGTACGTATTAACGCACTTATTAATCAAGACAATTGAATAAGATTCCAAGTCTATGTTAAGTCCAGTTTCAGATCAAATACATGATAAGTCAAGTTTTAAATCAAGTCCATGTTATGTTATACTCACGTACATGTTATGTTCAAGTTTATGTTATTTTCAAGTTCTTATTTATGTTATGCAGGTTTACGTTCATGCTATATTTCAAGTCCATGTTATGTTTCACGTTCATGTTATGTTGTTTGTTCATGTTATGTTTTAAGCTTAAGTTCATGCATGTTAAGTCAAGTTCAGTTCACGCTTAAGTTCTGGTTAAGTCATGCTATATGTCAAGTTATACTATGTTTATGTATGACTATAATTATGCATTTATGCTTTTACTGCCATGCATGCATTTTTAACCTGTGTGTGAGTTTTATGTTAACTTACTGAGATTTGTAATCAAATCTCACTGTGGTAGTCCCAACTACCATTTGAGTGCTGCATGTGTTGGTTGCCCGAGTGATGCATTTACTGGTTTTCTGCATGAGTGTTCTCTGCATCCGTGAGTTGTTGTCCACGTTAGTTTCTTTTTGATGCATGTGCTTGTGAGCTGTAAGTTTGAGTGGTTTGAGTTCCAGCCGTGAGTTGGTTTTCCTTGCATGAGCTGTTGCTGTTTTGAGTTGCTGTCTGCATGTGTTTGTCCACCGAAAGCTATTTTTCCTTCTATTCATTCCTCTCAATTAGGATGCGCTTTTGGTCGGATCCAATGTGAATTTTATTTCAGCTGAAAATAAAGAAATAAAAATATCACTTGAAATAAATAGATTATTAAAAGTATATTATATATGTGAGGAAATATTATCTAATTAAATCATAGTTATAAAATTAAGCATAAACATGATATTAATCAATTAAAAATCACAACTCGAATTTATGCTTATTAATTATTTTTCCATGTAAAACCAATAATAATGTCACGAAACAGTTGAAATAAATTGGTTTTAAATAACTAAAACATGCAATTTTCCAGCTCAAACAACACGTCATCATTGGTGGACCAGCTGCTCTCAAGCATGGGTTTGCCTTACACAGAGGAGGTCATGGCCGTCCCTTTACATTAGAAGTTCAGGATTCCCACCATGGAGCTGTATGATGGAGGGCGGGACCCTCTCGAGCACTTGAACACTTTTAAAGCTCACATGACACTGCATGGCGACACCAGTGAAGTAGCGTGTAGGGCATTCTTGTTGACCTTGAAATGATTGGCGCTAGTGTGGTTTGGGTCTCAGGCACTCGGTTCCGTAGATAGCTTTGGTGAGCTGGCCTGACTTTTCCTGACCCAGTTCATGTCATGCCGAAGAAGGCGATGTCCCGCGACTTACCACCTCACCATTAACCAAACCGAGGAAGAGAGCCTGAAGATGTACTTGGCAAGGTTAAATAAGCAGCACATGACCACTAATGACTAGGATGAGAAGATAACCTTGGCAGCACTCCTAGGGGGAGTTTGGCCTCTATCCCAATTTATGGAAGAGTTCGCTAGAAGAACCCCTGTAATGTTGCAAGAATTCATGGACCAAGCCGACAACTTCATCAACACTGAAGAAATTCTATGGGCCTAATGGAGCCAAGAAATAAGGAGTTGGAGAGAGCGGAAATAAGGGCCAAAGCCCCAACAAAGGCCAAGGTCCCTAAGAAGACAGAGAAAGGCCCCCACAACAAGAAAAGGGAAGAGACCCCCAAGTGGGGACTAGGACCTTGCTTCGATCTTTCCGCATTCACCATTGATGAAGCCAACCACCCCACCACCCACGGGGACGATGATAGGGGCATGGTCATCACTACTGATTGTACCATAGGTCCACCTCCCAAAATATTAAAGAATGTAACTCCCAGCAGGAGGGGAGAGCACGCATGGAGCAAACAAGGCAGCGATACCCACCCACCTGGAGGCAAGATCGAGAAAGAAGGGGAAGGTCAAGGGAGAGAAGCACTGATCAATCCAATTAGTGTAGGCGAGGAGAAAGCCCGCATCGGTGGCCACTGGTACAAACACAACAACACAATCGTCCTCACTCACCACCGCGGGAGGGCCCCCCACTCAGGAAAATCTAGACCATCGCTGGAGGTTTGGCCACCTACTCTAGCAGAAAAGCACATGCACAATGGGCTCAGTACTACGAGGTGTACTCGGCGGACTATCGTCCACCTAAACACCAAAGGAGTGAACCGACCTTGATTGTCTCTTTCGGGGAGGACGACAAAGAAGGGGTATTGTACCCCCACAACGATGCGCTGGTTGTAACCATGTTGGTTGTCAACTTCACCACCCGAAGGATCCTCATTGACAACGGTAGCTCCAAAGTTGTCTGGGGACATGGTCCACCCCTTGAGAACCATCGCCCTGTCAGTACTCATGGGAAATGCCCCTTACACAGCCGCACTCATGGTCGACTTCCTGGTAGTAAAGGACCAATCGTCCTACAATGCCATCATCGGCAGGCCCGTCCTTAATAGCTTACGAGTGGTTAGTTCAACCTACCACCTCAAGAAGAAGTTCTTGACTCCTCGGGGAGTAGGAGAAGTCTAAGGGGAACAAGTCTTGGCATGGGAGTGTTATGTTCAAGAGCTTAGGAGCCCATGCAGACCTTAGTCTACAACCCACCCTGCAGGGCTCGTGAGGGGTAGGAAGGGTGCAAGAAGTGGGTGCAAGGTGCTAAGGGCAGAGGCATCGTAGAAAAAAGCTCCCCAGCTGAGGACCCCATTCCCTCTTTTTTTTTTTTTTTTTTTTAATCTTGTGAATTTCATCAAATGCTGTAAATTCTTGTCAATTAATGAAAAGGCATAATTTTTTAGGAAATTATGCCACACTCACCTTAAAATAAGCAAGATGACCTCTTAATAATGTGAGCACCGAGTGACAACTTCACCGCTTGGCATTTACCTTCCCTGCGGTGTCAACGGATGGGAGCAGGTTCTATCACAAATTGATTGAGCAACTTACCTCTCTACAGGGCAAATAAGGAGAGGTGGGCTGAATGCTGCTCTACCTCTCCTGTTGTAGAGAGCGGGTCCAGTGCTCGGTGACCCAAATAACTTACCCCAACCCCCACCGTAGTGAAGAGCAGACCAGTAACATCGTTGTTAGAAGAAGTTACCTCCTCGCAGGATACCAAATGATTCGGTGCAAAGCCAAAGGCCGCTTAATCCTTTCTCACGATGGGGTGCAAGTTGGCCCTTGGCTACCTGAAGACAAAGACTACCTTCCTTGTGAGCATCAACAAGCAGGAGTGGGTCCGGTCCCAAGCTGCCCGAACAACTTACCTCTCCATGGGGCAAAAGAGAAGAGGTAGGCCAAAGGTCGCTCCACCTTTCCTGATATAGAAAGTGGGTCCTGCCCCCTTTGGCAACCTAAACAACTTACCCCGACCTCCGCCACAACAAAGAGTGGGTCTAGCACCACACTTACCTTTTCTGCGATGTCAATCGGCTGGAGCGAGTACAGTCGCAAACTTCCCGAATAGCGTACCTCCCATAGGATCAAGGGGAGAGTGAGGTCAAAGGCCGCTCTACCCCTCCCTTGAAAGAAAGCTGGTCACGCCCCCTCCTCCTGGCAACTTGAACAACTTACCCCAAACCCTATTGCGACAAGGAACGGTTTGCTGCATCGCTATCCAAACTTACCTTCCTGAGGGATACCAAAGGGATGGGTGTAATGCCAATGGACTGCTTTATCCCTCCTGCAGCGAAGTTCCCGAAAGAAAAATTGAAGTTACCTTCATCGTAAGCATCAATAGGCAGGAGCCGAATACTTACCTTCCTACGGGATTCAAATACTTACCCCAACCTTCACTCTAAACGAAGAGTGGGCCCAGCTCTAGCCTGACCCAAATCTTACCTTTTCTACGATATCAACGAGTGGGAGCGGGGGTCCAGACTCAAACTGTCCAAACATAATACCTCCTCGTGGGACCTAAAGGATGGGTGCTTCAAAGGCCACTTGGACCCTCCCAAAAGAGAGTGGGATGTGCCTCGTGGCAACCCAAATACTTACTCTGACTCCCATCATGGAGAAAGAGCATACGAGCCCACAAGGCTACCTAAAGAAGTTACCTCCTTAGGGGGATAAAAGAGGCGGGCTGACTTGAGGCACCAACCTCTCTCGATGGAGTGTGGGTAGGTCTTTTGACCACTCGACACAGAGCATCAACCACAACAACAAAGCTACCAATAAATACAATGACCCAGAGGACACACCAAAAGAGTAACTTCCTCAGAGGATAAAGGGTCAAATTGGCCCAAGGCATCCCAGCCCATCCCTGGTGGAGAGCGGGACAAGTTCAAAGACCTCCCAAACGGCACTAGAAAGCGAGGATGTAAAGGTAAGAGCCGAAAATTCCAGGTTTGCAAGGTCTAATCTCTCATGGAATCAAGGATGAACTCTTGACAACATGCTTCTATTACAGATTAAAACTGGATGGGCGAGGCCAACACCTGAACAACTCAACCCCCTCCCCCCCTCCCCGCAGACCAGGTACAAGGGTTGGGCCGACAGTCGCCCAATCAACCCTGCAACAGGAAGCGAGTTTAGCTATTAGAACAGCTTGACAACAAGACAATGAAAGCTAGAACATAAAGAAAACCAACTAACAAAAGCCCTGCAAGCAGGGAGTAGGCAGCTGACAGGGTCGCGGGGATCGTGGGGTTTAGCGCTGGTGGGGTGAACCGAGAAGCTCAGGAAAGTGGCAATCCCATGTTCGATGTGCAGCCCCAACTGTTCCCCCTGTTACCCTGGGGCCCGCCTGAGTAAAGAAGGGGGAGCAAAACAAACAGCTACTGAAGAAAAGAAAACACAGGAGAACATCCAAAGCAAACGCTGCAAGTGCAAAGGAATTTTATTAATGAATAAGTTACAACTTAAAGCTCCAATACAAAGGATGACAAGATACAATTTAAAGCTCCAATACAATGGAAAACAAGTTATAATCTAAAGCTCCAACACAAAGGGCTGTCGACAAAGGCACGAAAGAGCCAGCCAGTGGGGTGGGAACCCGACCAAATTGTATCTCACTCAGAGCTGGAGGCTGAGAACTCCATCATTCATCCCTACCTGTCAGAATGCCCGAAGACTACATCTCAGCAAATCACTTTTTGGTGGAAACAGCAGACAAAGATCCCCATCACTACGATGAGCCAGCAGTGACCGTGATGTGATTTCTTGCTACCCTTCTACACAAGGACACCCAAAAGAAAATCAACTAAGACGCCAAGAATCAGAACATCTCGGAGTTGATTTCTACGTTAGAGCAACAAGGAGGGCAAGATGGTTTGACCGAGTCAAAGAGATTCCCAGCAAGCATGCCAGTAAAGCCTCACAACGTGAGGAAAGAGAATGCATTTCTGTACAAATACACTGCCAGGGATGAAGGAAATGAAGAAAGAATGCATTTTTGTAAAATAAAGACAGCCAGATGGTCACCACTCGTAAGCCAGGTCCAGTGAATGGGGTGCATGGAAAGTAGTAAAACATCTCGGTGCAACAAAGACAAGGCATGTCGACACCATGAGGGCTGGGCCTCCCCAACCAAAAGAAGGGAAGAGAAGCGGGATGACCATTACAAAGAGGAAGAAATGAGAGAATAGGGGAAATCACAGGACTTGCAGAAAATGGAAGAAAGGAATGAGTGCATCGATGACCTGGAAAGGGGAAGGCCTTATATAGGTGGACACGATGGTTGGGATCTAGGGTGACTGGTGCCCACGCACCCAGTCCAAATCCCGTGATTCATGTGGATCAAGTAACATGTATCCAATGATATGACGTGGAAGGGAAAAATTGCTAGGCAAAACTAATGGCAGGGAGAAGAAGCGATTGTGAGCTCCATCGACTAAGGGAGAGACAAAGGGGGTAGGAAGAGCTGCTGAAAGAGAAGAGCTCCAGGGAGGATCCCGATAGGTGAGTGATTTCATCTCCATCTTTGTCTAAACGAGATTTTGATCACTTGGAGGGGGATTTTCACTAAGGGTTGCTAAGAAGAAAGCTAGGAATGAAGATGGGGAGGACTTTGTTTTGCAATTGTGTGAGGCGGAGGCTATGAGGCAGCCCCGCTTGGCATTATGAAAATCATAAGTTGGAAATACCGAGGGCTTGGGATCCCTCGAATAGTTCAAGATCTTTACCCGATGGTACAGGATAAGCACCCCCAATTGGTGTTCTTAATGGAAACTATGGTTAATGTAGGGAGGTTGAAGTGTCTGGAAAGCAGGGATGTAGAATGGATGGTTGCTTTGTGGTAGATCTAATTGGTAGGAGAGGGGGTCTACCTTTATTTTAGAAAAGTGAGAATGAAGTGGAAGTATTGAATTATTTTCAGTTGCACATAAACGTGTTAGTCAAGGGTGAGGGGAATAGAAGGGAGTGGGTTTTCACAGGGTTTTATGGGCACCTTGATATTGGGAAGAAGAAGTATTCATGGGAATTACTAAGTAGTTTAAAACCTATGGATCACATAGCATGGTGTGTGGTCGGGGATTTTAATGAAATTTTATTTCTATTAGAGAAGGTTGGGGGAAGACAGAGGGTTGAAAACCAAATGTGTCAATTTTGAGAGGTGCTTGAGGAAAAAAAGTTTGTTTGATCTAAGTTGTAATGGTGGATTTTTCACATGGAGGAATAAGCATTCAGACCATACATTTACAAAGGAAAAGCTAGATAGGTGTGTGGCAAACAACCTTTGGAGATAAATGTTTAAGGAGGTAAGGGAGTAGGGGCTTGTTGGCAGATACTGAGACCACATTCCTATTCTATTATCTATGGTTGGGTTTGACTTTAGGTAGAGAAGAAGGAAACTTACCTAGAAGCTCTGGAAGTTCGTGTGACAAGAGCAATGACAGACCTCTTACAGAGAGAGTTCATAAGACGGGAAGTGGAGAAAGCCTTGAAACTGATTGTTTCCTTGAAATCCTCAGTGCATGATTGGTTTAGGGCTTGCTTTTACCAAGCTTATTGGAGCATTGTAAGAGATGATGCGTGTCCTGAAGCTCTTAAGTTTCTAAATGGTGTAGGCATGGATAAGTCTCTGAACCATACTTATGTTCCTTTAGTCCCCAAGATAAAAGACCCCAAGATAGTTAATGACTTTAGGCCTATAAGTTTGTGCAATATGATGTATAAGGTTATAGCTTAAACCCTTGCCAATAGACTGAAAGTGGTGTTGAACAATTTAATTTTCAAAAGTCAGAGTGCTTTTATTCCAGGGAGACTCATATCTTACAACATTATTGCTTCTTATGAAATCTTTCATTCAATGAAAATGAGGCAGAATGATAGTATGGCTATAAAGTGGGTAGTATGGCTCTAAAGCGGGTAGAGTGGAAGAAGAAGAGTGGTATTCTGGAGTTGTATGAAAAGGCCTCTGGACAAAGTTTAAATAAACAAAAAAACTACATTGTTTTTCAGCCCAAATGCCAAAGCTTTTGTCAAATGCCAAAGCTTCTGTAAAGGAAATGATAGCAAAGGAGATAGGGGCAAGGTTGCAAAATAACTATAAGAAGTATTTGAAACTGCCTATTATGGTTGGAAGATCTCGATACACCACTTTTAGAGGCATCAAAGACAGAGTGTGGCAAAAGATAAGTAATTGGAAAAACCAATTCTTGTCACCTTCGGGAAAGGAAGTGTTGTTGAAGACTATCATTCAGGTTATTGCAAATTATAATATCAATGTTTTTAGACTACCTAAGAAATTCTGCAAGGAAATTGTATCTGTCATGGCTAAGTTTTAGTGTGGATATAAGAACAATGATCATAAGATCCAATGGAGAAGCTGGTAAAAAATTGGGATGTCTAAAGCTGAAGGGGGCTGGGTTTAAGAGCGCTAGAGAGTTTTAACAATGCTATACTAACAAAGCAGTGTTGGAGAGTGTTGACAAGTCCTCAATCCTTTGCAGCAATGGTTTTGAAGGATAAATACTTTAAGTGATGGTTTTTTTGTATTCAATCCACAATAACAATGTTAAGTGGTCTAAGGTGAATGAATTAATTGATGCAAACTGTGGAGCTTGGAAAGAAGATCTGGTTAAAACAATTTTGAAAGAATAAGAAGCTAAGATTGTCTGTAGCCTTCCTATTAATCAAACTGGTCTAAAGAATGGGTTATTTAGTGTTAAAAGTGCTTATCATCTTAACACATGCAGGAAGAGAAGGGATAAAGGGGAGTCCTTAGAGGGGACTACAAATGGTTGGAAGATGTTATGGAACTTGAATGTGCCCGGTGTAGTGAAAATATTTTTATGGAAAACTCTTAATGAAAATCTACCAACAAGGAAGAATATGGCTCCCACAAAGGTGGTGGAAACTCTTGCTGCCCTGTGTGTGAGTCAGAAGAGGAATCTACTTATCATGAGTTATAGAGCTGCAGAGGAGCTACAAATGTGTGGGTAGAACAATTCATTTATAGAAGTGGTCTAGCAGTGAGGTGGAGTTATATGAGGTTTGGGACAGGCTGGTGACTAGAGTATCTAAGGGAAAATTGGAGTTGGTGGCAGTAGTAATGAGAAGGATATGGTTGAGAAGAAATGCTTTTCTCATTGAAAAGAAGTTTGAGGGACCGGATGTAATATCTAAACAAGAAGAAGATATTTTTGTAGAGTTCCAGCAAGCACAAAGCAAACCTACGAGGCAGATAGTGGGTAGTGTAGGAGCAAAAGGGGGGGGGGGGGGCAGATGGAGGGCACCAATTGAGAGCCATGTGAAAGTGAACTGGGATGCAACATTAAATTCAAAGGAGGGAAGGATGGGGATTGGAGCACTTATTAGAGATGCTCAGGGTGAATTCCTGGTTTCCTTATGTAGCTCAAAGGGGAGGGTTAGCAATCCTATTATAGCTGAGCTTCATGCATTATGGAGAGTTTTGAAGTTATGTGCAAAGCTAGACTTTGAGAAAGTAGTCTTTGATGGTGATGCATTGGCAGTTGAAAAGGCTGAAAATAGTGAAAAGGTAAGTTGGGAGTGGTTTGGACCGGTGATAGAAGATATAAAAGGGGTTACTCATAATCGACCAAATTGGATAGTACAACATACATATAGGTAATGTAATAAAGTAGATCATATACTTGCAAAAATTTCTCTTAATATAGATAAGGAAAAGGTCTGGATAGAAAGTGGTCCAAAAATTTCTCATATTCTATGTAACAAAACATTCTTCATAGTTTTGTTACATAGAATAAATTGTTTATTGTTGATCGGTAAGTAATACAAAAAGTATGTTTTTTTCTTAACAATAAATAAATAAATAAATGAAGAAGAAGAAGAAGAAGAAGAAGAAGAAGATGTTTCCTGTTGCTTCTCCTTTATAAACGCTGGTCTGGTTGATTTTGTCTTGGTGCCATGATGTCCATCCCGTTACATAAATATGAGATATAAATGTTGATGGGGTCAGGTGTCTAATTACGATTGATGTGGTACTCATAAAAAGAAAAGATATGCTATTTAATTTTAAAAAAATTGATAAATAATTTATTTAAATAATAAATCTCAAATTTTTTAACAGAAATGGATTACGTACTTTAGTATTATATCTAGCATTACTTTAAAAAATATATATATTTTCAAAATATTATGCACATTTATATTCTAGTCATTATGAAAAATTATAAAAAATGAAAAAAATTGTATAAATGTTTTTAGAAATAGGAATTGTGTAAGTATGGAGTACTATCCATTTTTTTAAAAAAAGTAAACAAATCTAATACTCGCATAAGAAAAAAAATATATATTTAAAAAATTTGAGCTGCCTTGCCGAAGTTAGCCTGACTTCTGGATGGAGGAGGTTCCATCGATGTTTCGTCACCCTTTTTGGCTTCTTTCCCACTCCCAGTTGCAGAACTCACCCGAAGCCAAGAACCATATTGGGACTGAGTCTAGTCTGACATCTACTTACCCGCAATCAACTTTGAACATCTCCTCTTCTAATGTTTTATCGTTCAACAAAGGAAGCAGAATGCCAGAAGGCATTCATATGTGAATGAAATCCACATCTGCTTATCAACAATTTTCAATAACCTCCCCTTAATAGAGGTTTGGTGATATCAACTTCCACTCTTACTCAAAGAAACTTATCCTAGCCGAAGCCCCTCTTGTCAGTGTTGACCATGTCCACCATTCCTATGGCAGAGCCTATTTGTTCACATATTTCCTTTGTGATACACCCCAAAGGAATATCATGTAATTGAACCCAGAACAAGTATGAGTTGAAGATAATATCTTTTGGGGGAGTAAGATCGTCAAATTCTTGCAAACACACCAATAGTCTATCGAAAGACCAGCGGTACTTCTTCCTCATCAGCTTCACACTGAAACTCCACTATAAAGAGATTTTTCACCTACCTCTTTGAAAAGGAAAATTCTATACACCAATATACTACCATTGATAAAGGGTTAGAATTGCATAATTAAGTTGTTTAAATGAGTGATTTATTTTATCAAATAAGGATTGAACACTTAATTATGCATCAAATTCTAATATTGAATGTCAAATTAATTGATGTCAATATTTTATACACATAAAGTTCTATATTTGCTTTTGAAAGAAATACATTTCTAATGCACATGCAGGAAATCCAAAGAGAAGCAAATCACTCACACATGCACTTAAACATGTAACCCACGGACAGCAACCTATGGCAGAGAAAGAAAACACATGCAGAAAATAAAGGGGAGGAACTCACGGCTGGAGCTACGGACAACAATAGTTTTTTATTGAATTTTTCTGGCTGGTGAGAGAAGACGTAGACCTGGAGTTTTTTTTTACGTAAAGGAAGTGTATATGTTTGGACGGCTTTTCATATGGGAAACAAACGGACTGGCTTGGACGGAAAGAAGAGCTGCGAAACGGACCGGTTTTAAGGGAGTTTCTTTTTATTTAATTTTCTGTTTTAAGATATAAGTTGTTTTCATTGTTAGCTTGTGTTTTATTTTAGTTTTATCATGAAGAACGTTTATTTAATTTTTATAGCATTTGTGATGAACATGGTTGGCTAAATTTTCATACTAAGGTTAGAGGTGAAGTTTAATGATTTGGAAATTGTTTTCAGATCGACGATAAATTTATTTTGTGAGTTTGATCGATTGAAGGATTTTATTATTGGATATTTTGATTATCTATATATTTATCTTGATTCATTGTGATTTTCGAATACAGTGAATGCTTGAGAAATCCCTGTGATAGTCAAATAGATTTGTAAGATATTTTGATTATCTATATATTTATCTTGATTCATTGTGATTTCCGAATACAGTGAATGCTTGAGAAATCCCTGTGATAGTCAAATAGATTTGTAATTGGCGTAAATGATTTTTGGGAGTGTGCGTATCACGAGCCCAAGCCGGGATGGGTTATTATCTCGGTGGAGCTCCTCTGGTCACTCGGGAGTGGATAATACTGAGTGACATCCCCTGGGTTGTCGCGGGCGACGACCGGATCGCACGATACGGTAACGCTGTCGTGTCGACTCCGTGGTCCTTTTAGTGGCGGGGACTAGAGGATGGCCTGGCCAGGTACGCGCGAGTTGGAGGCGCGAGTCTGGGCATCCTCGTGTAGGTGTCACACGCGTAGACGTTACCTGCGGTGTGGCACAGAGCCAGAGTGTGCGGATGATCCCTAGGGGAGATCATGGTGCATGCATAATTGGTTGGTTTTCATGGTTTTCGGATATGGGCCATTTTCTGGGAAAATGGCGATGGTCTTGTGATCCATTTTCGGGGAAAATGGTGGTTTGGGCCATTATCTGGGATAATGGCGAGGCTTGGTTTTTAAGGTTATGTTTTTAAGCCAAATGGGTTTTTGGCGTGCGTGGAAAATATGATTTATGAGTTTTGGAGCATTGACATTCATTCATACTTGTTGTTTGAGTTTAATATGCTTTTATCTAGTGGTGTTTGGATTTTACTTACCTGCGGCACCATTTTTGGTACCGTAGATTTTGATGCAGCGTTCGAGGAGGAGGAGGAGGCTGAGCCCGAGGATACGGCTCCGCCGGAGTTCTGATTTGAAGTTATGCTTTGTACTTAGTTTTAAAACAATATTTATATCATGTAATATTTTATTATGTGCCTTTGAACCGTTTGTATTTTATTTAAGAAAAAAATNTGCGGTGTCAACGGATGGGAGCAGGTTCTATCACAAATTGATTGAGCAACTTACCTCTCTACAGGGCAAATAAGGAGAGGTGGGCTGAATGCTGCTCTACCTCTCCTGTTGTAGAGAGCGGGTCCAGTGCTCGGTGACCCAAATAACTTACCCCAACCCCCACCGTAGTGAAGAGCAGACCAGTAACATCGTTGTTAGAAGAAGTTACCTCCTCGCAAGATACCAAATGATTCGGTGCAAAGCCAAAGGCCGCTTAATCCTTTCTCACGATGGGGTGCAAGTTGGCCCTTGGCTACCTGAAGACAAAGACTACCTTCCTTGTGAGCATCAACAAGCAGGAGTGGGTCCGGTCCCAAGCTGCCCGAACAACTTACCTCTCCATGGGGCAAAAGAGAAGAGGTAGGCCAAAGGTCGCTCCACCTTTCCTGATATAGAAAGTGGGTCCTGCCCCCTTTGGCAACCTAAACAACTTACCCCGACCTCCGCCACAACAAAGAGTGGGTCTAGCACCACACTTACCTTTTCTGCGATGTCAATCGGCTGGAGCGAGTACAGTCGCAAACTTCCCGAATAGCGTACCTCCCATAGGATCAAGGGGAGAGTGAGGTCAAAGGCCGCTCTACCCCTCCCTTGAAAGAAAGCTGGTCACGCCCCCTCCTCCTGGCAACTTGAACAACTTACCCCAAACCCTATTGCGACAAGGAACGGTTTGCTGCATCGCTATCCAAACTTACCTTCCTGAGGGATACCAAAGGGATGGGTGTAATGCCAATGGACTGCTTTATCCCTCCTGCAGCGAAGTTCCCGAAAGAAAAATTGAAGTTACCTTCATCGTAAGCATCAATAGGCAGGAGCCGAATACTTACCTTCCTACGGGATTCAAATACTTACCCCAACCTTCACTCTAAACGAAGAGTGGGCCCAGCTCTAGCCTGACCCAAATCTTACCTTTTCTACGATATCAACGAGTGGGAGCGGGGGTCCAGACTCAAACTGTCCAAACATAATACCTCCTCGTGGGACCTAAAGGATGGGTGCTTCAAAGGCCACTTGGACCCTCCCAAAAGAGAGTGGGATGTGCCTCGTGGCAACCCAAATACTTACTCTGACTCCCATCATGGAGAAAGAGCATACGAGCCCACAAGGCTACCTAAAGAAGTTACCTCCTTAGGGGGATAAAAGAGGCGGGCTGACTTGAGGCACCAACCTCTCTCGATGGAGTGTGGGTAGGTCTTTTGACCACTCGACACAGAGCATCAACCACAACAACAAAGCTACCAATAAATACAATGACCCAGAGGACACACCAAAAGAGTAACTTCCTCAGAGGATAAAGGGTCAAATTGGCCCAAGGCATCCCAGCCCATCCCTGGTGGAGAGCGGGACAAGTTCAAAGACCTCCCAAACGGCACTAGAAAGCGAGGATGTAAAGGTAAGAGCCGAAAATTCCAGGTTTGCAAGGTCTAATCTCTCATGGAATCAAGGATGAACTCTTGACAACATGCTTCTATTACAGATTAAAACTGGATGGGCGAGGCCAACACCTGAACAACTCAACCCCCTCCCCCCCTCCCCGCAGACCAGGTACAAGGGTTGGGCCGACAGTCGCCCAATCAACCCTGCAACAGGAAGCGAGTTTAGCTATTAGAACAGCTTGACAACAAGACAATGAAAGCTAGAACATAAAGAAAACCAACTAACAAAAGCCCTGCAAGCAGGGAGTAGGCAGCTGACAGGGTCGCGGGGATCGTGGGGTTTAGCGCTGGTGGGGTGAACCGAGAAGCTCAGGAAAGTGGCAATCCCATGTTCGATGTGCAGCCCCAACTGTTCCCCCTGTTACCCTGGGGCCCGCCTGAGTAAAGAAGGGGGAGCAAAACAAACAGCTACTGAAGAAAAGAAAACACAGGAGAACATCCAAAGCAAACGCTGCAAGTGCAAAGGAATTTTATTAATGAATAAGTTACAACTTAAAGCTCCAATACAAAGGATGACAAGATACAATTTAAAGCTCCAATACAATGGAAAACAAGTTATAATCTAAAGCTCCAACACAAAGGGCTGTCGACAAAGGCACGAAAGAGCCAGCCAGTGGGGTGGGAACCCGACCAAATTGTATCTCACTCAGAGCTGGAGGCTGAGAACTCCATCATTCATCCCTACCTGTCAGAATGCCCGAAGACTACATCTCAGCAAATCACTTTTTGGTGGAAACAGCAGACAAAGATCCCCATCACTACGATGAGCCAGCAGTGACCGTGATGTGATTTCTTGCTACCCTTCTACACAAGGACACCCAAAAGAAAATCAACTAAGACGCCAAGAATCAGAACATCTCGGAGTTGATTTCTACGTTAGAGCAACAAGGAGGGCAAGATGGTTTGACCGAGTCAAAGAGATTCCCAGCAAGCATGCCAGTAAAGCCTCACAACGTGAGGAAAGAGAATGCATTTCTGTACAAATACACTGCCAGGGATGAAGGAAATGAAGAAAGAATGCATTTTTGTAAAATAAAGACAGCCAGATGGTCACCACTCGTAAGCCAGGTCCAGTGAATGGGGTGCATGGAAAGTAGTAAAACATCTCGGTGCAACAAAGACAAGGCATGTCGACACCATGAGGGCTGGGCCTCCCCAACCAAAAGAAGGGAAGAGAAGCGGGATGACCATTACAAAGAGGAAGAAATGAGAGAATAGGGGAAATCACAGGACTTGCAGAAAATGGAAGAAAGGAATGAGTGCATCGATGACCTGGAAAGGGGAAGGCCTTATATAGGTGGACACGATGGTTGGGATCTAGGGTGACTGGTGCCCACGCACCCAGTCCAAATCCCGTGATTCATGTGGATCAAGTAACATGTATCCAATGATATGACGTGGAAGGGAAAAATTGCTAGGCAAAACTAATGGCAGGGAGAAGAAGCGATTGTGAGCTCCATCGACTAAGGGAGAGACAAAGGGGGTAGGAAGAGCTGCTGAAAGAGAAGAGCTCCAGGGAGGATCCCGATAGGTGAGTGATTTCATCTCCATCTTTGTCTAAACGAGATTTTGATCACTTGGAGGGGGATTTTCACTAAGGGTTGCTAAGAAGAAAGCTAGGAATGAAGATGGGGAGGACTTTGTTTTGCAATTGTGTGAGGCGGAGGCTATGAGGCAGCCCCGCTTGGCATTATGAAAATCATAAGTTGGAAATACCGAGGGCTTGGGATCCCTCGAATAGTTCAAGATCTTTACCCGATGGTACAGGATAAGCACCCCCAATTGGTGTTCTTAATGGAAACTATGGTTAATGTAGGGAGGTTGAAGTGTCTGGAAAGCAGGGATGTAGAATGGATGGTTGCTTTGTGGTAGATCTAATTGGTAGGAGAGGGGGTCTACCTTTATTTTAGAAAAGTGAGAATGAAGTGGAAGTATTGAATTATTTTCAGTTGCACATAAACGTGTTAGTCAAGGGTGAGGGGAATAGAAGGGAGTGGGTTTTCACAGGGTTTTATGGGCACCTTGATATTGGGAAGAAGAAGTATTCATGGGAATTACTAAGTAGTTTAAAACCTATGGATCACATAGCATGGTGTGTGGTCGGGGATTTTAATGAAATTTTATTTCTATTAGAGAAGGTTGGGGGAAGACAGAGGGTTGAAAACCAAATGTGTCAATTTTGAGAGGTGCTTGAGGAAAAAAAGTTTGTTTGATCTAAGTTGTAATGGTGGATTTTTCACATGGAGGAATAAGCATTCAGACCATACATTTACAAAGGAAAAGCTAGATAGGTGTGTGGCAAACAACCTTTGGAGATAAATGTTTAAGGAGGTAAGGGAGTAGGGGCTTGTTGGCAGATACTGAGACCACATTCCTATTCTATTATCTATGGTTGGGTTTGACTTTAGGTAGAGAAGAAGGAAACTTACCTAGAAGCTCTGGAAGTTCGTGTGACAAGAGCAATGACAGACCTCTTACAGAGAGAGTTCATAAGACGGGAAGTGGAGAAAGCCTTGAAACTGATTGTTTCCTTGAAATCCTCAGTGCATGATTGGTTTAGGGCTTGCTTTTACCAAGCTTATTGGAGCATTGTAAGAGATGATGCGTGTCCTGAAGCTCTTAAGTTTCTAAATGGTGTAGGCATGGATAAGTCTCTGAACCATACTTATGTTCCTTTAGTCCCCAAGATAAAAGACCCCAAGATAGTTAATGACTTTAGGCCTATAAGTTTGTGCAATATGATGTATAAGGTTATAGCTTAAACCCTTGCCAATAGACTGAAAGTGGTGTTGAACAATTTAATTTTCAAAAGTCAGAGTGCTTTTATTCCAGGGAGACTCATATCTTACAACATTATTGCTTCTTATGAAATCTTTCATTCAATGAAAATGAGGCAGAATGATAGTATGGCTATAAAGTGGGTAGTATGGCTCTAAAGCGGGTAGAGTGGAAGAAGAAGAGTGGTATTCTGGAGTTGTATGAAAAGGCCTCTGGACAAAGTTTAAATAAACAAAAAAACTACATTGTTTTTCAGCCCAAATGCCAAAGCTTTTGTCAAATGCCAAAGCTTCTGTAAAGGAAATGATAGCAAAGGAGATAGGGGCAAGGTTGCAAAATAACTATAAGAAGTATTTGAAACTGCCTATTATGGTTGGAAGATCTCGATACACCACTTTTAGAGGCATCAAAGACAGAGTGTGGCAAAAGATAAGTAATTGGAAAAACCAATTCTTGTCACCTTCGGGAAAGGAAGTGTTGTTGAAGACTATCATTCAGGTTATTGCAAATTATAATATCAATGTTTTTAGACTACCTAAGAAATTCTGCAAGGAAATTGTATCTGTCATGGCTAAGTTTTAGTGTGGATATAAGAACAATGATCATAAGATCCAATGGAGAAGCTGGTAAAAAATTGGGATGTCTAAAGCTGAAGGGGGCTGGGTTTAAGAGCGCTAGAGAGTTTTAACAATGCTATACTAACAAAGCAGTGTTGGAGAGTGTTGACAAGTCCTCAATCCTTTGCAGCAATGGTTTTGAAGGATAAATACTTTAAGTGATGGTTTTTTTGTATTCAATCCACAATAACAATGTTAAGTGGTCTAAGGTGAATGAATTAATTGATGCAAACTGTGGAGCTTGGAAAGAAGATCTGGTTAAAACAATTTTGAAAGAATAAGAAGCTAAGATTGTCTGTAGCCTTCCTATTAATCAAACTGGTCTAAAGAATGGGTTATTTAGTGTTAAAAGTGCTTATCATCTTAACACATGCAGGAAGAGAAGGGATAAAGGGGAGTCCTTAGAGGGGACTACAAATGGTTGGAAGATGTTATGGAACTTGAATGTGCCCGGTGTAGTGAAAATATTTTTATGGAAAACTCTTAATGAAAATCTACCAACAAGGAAGAATATGGCTCCCACAAAGGTGGTGGAAACTCTTGCTGCCCTGTGTGTGAGTCAGAAGAGGAATCTACTTATCATGAGTTATAGAGCTGCAGAGGAGCTACAAATGTGTGGGTAGAACAATTCATTTATAGAAGTGGTCTAGCAGTGAGGTGGAGTTATATGAGGTTTGGGACAGGCTGGTGACTAGAGTATCTAAGGGAAAATTGGAGTTGGTGGCAGTAGTAATGAGAAGGATATGGTTGAGAAGAAATGCTTTTCTCATTGAAAAGAAGTTTGAGGGACCGGATGTAATATCTAAACAAGAAGAAGATATTTTTGTAGAGTTCCAGCAAGCACAAAGCAAACCTACGAGGCAGATAGTGGGTAGTGTAGGAGCAAAGGGGGGGGGGGGGGGGCAGATGGAGGGCACCAATTGAGAGCCATGTGAAAGTGAACTGGGATGCAACATTAAATTCAAAGGAGGGAAGGATGGGGATTGGAGCACTTATTAGAGATGCTCAGGGTGAATTCCTGGTTTCCTTATGTAGCTCAAAGGGGAGGGTTAGCAATCCTATTATAGCTGAGCTTCATGCATTATGGAGAGTTTTGAAGTTATGTGCAAAGCTAGACTTTGAGAAAGTAGTCTTTGATGGTGATGCATTGGCAGTTGAAAAGGCTGAAAATAGTGAAAAGGTAAGTTGGGAGTGGTTTGGACCGGTGATAGAAGATATAAAAGGGGTTACTCATAATCGACCAAATTGGATAGTACAACATACATATAGGTAATGTAATAAAGTAGATCATATACTTGCAAAAATTTCTCTTAATATAGATAAGGAAAAGGTCTGGATAGAAAGTGGTCCAAAAATTTCTCATATTCTATGTAACAAAACATTCTTCATAGTTTTGTTACATAGAATAAATTGTTTATTGTTGATCGGTAAGTAATACAAAAAGTATGTTTTTTTCTTAACAATAAATAAATAAATAAATGAAGAAGAAGAAGAAGAAGAAGAAGAAGAAGATGTTTCCTGTTGCTTCTCCTTTATAAACGCTGGTCTGGTTGATTTTGTCTTGGTGCCATGATGTCCATCCCGTTACATAAATATGAGATATAAATGTTGATGGGGTCAGGTGTCTAATTACGATTGATGTGGTACTCATAAAAAGAAAAGATATGCTATTTAATTTTAAAAAAATTGATAAATAATTTATTTAAATAATAAATCTCAAATTTTTTAACAGAAATGGATTACGTACTTTAGTATTATATCTAGCATTACTTTAAAAAATATATATATTTTCAAAATATTATGCACATTTATATTCTAGTCATTATGAAAAATTATAAAAAATGAAAAAAATTGTATAAATGTTTTTAGAAATAGGAATTGTGTAAGTATGGAGTACTATCCATTTTTTTAAAAAAAGTAAACAAATCTAATACTCGCATAAGAAAAAAAATATATATTTAAAAAATTTGAGCTGCCTTGCCGAAGTTAGCCTGACTTCTGGATGGAGGAGGTTCCATCGATGTTTCGTCACCCTTTTTGGCTTCTTTCCCACTCCCAGTTGCAGAACTCACCCGAAGCCAAGAACCATATTGGGACTGAGTCTAGTCTGACATCTACTTACCCGCAATCAACTTTGAACATCTCCTCTTCTAATGTTTTATCGTTCAACAAAGGAAGCAGAATGCCAGAAGGCATTCATATGTGAATGAAATCCACATCTGCTTATCAACAATTTTCAATAACCTCCCCTTAATAGAGGTTTGGTGATATCAACTTCCACTCTTACTCAAAGAAACTTATCCTAGCCGAAGCCCCTCTTGTCAGTGTTGACCATGTCCACCATTCCTATGGCAGAGCCTATTTGTTCACATATTTCCTTTGTGATACACCCCAAAGGAATATCATGTAATTGAACCCAGAACAAGTATGAGTTGAAGATAATATCTTTTGGGGGAGTAAGATCGTCAAATTCTTGCAAACACACCAATAGTCTATCGAAAGACCAGCGGTACTTCTTCCTCATCAGCTTCACACTGAAACTCCACTATAAAGAGATTTTTCACCTACCTCTTTGAAAAGGAAAATTCTATACACCAATATACTACCATTGATAAAGGGTTAGAATTGCATAATTAAGTTGTTTAAATGAGTGATTTATTTTATCAAATAAGGATTGAACACTTAATTATGCATCAAATTCTAATATTGAATGTCAAATTAATTGATGTCAATATTTTATACACATAAAGTTCTATATTTGCTTTTGAAAGAAATACATTTCTAATGCACATGCAGGAAATCCAAAGAGAAGCAAATCACTCACACATGCACTTAAACATGTAACCCACGGACAGCAACCTATGGCAGAGAAAGAAAACACATGCAGAAAATAAAGGGGAGGAACTCACGGCTGGAGCTACGGACAACAATAGTTTTTTATTGAATTTTTCTGGCTGGTGAGAGAAGACGTAGACCTGGAGTTTTTTTTTACGTAAAGGAAGTGTATATGTTTGGACGGCTTTTCATATGGGAAACAAACGGACTGGCTTGGACGGAAAGAAGAGCTGCGAAACGGACCGGTTTTAAGGGAGTTTCTTTTTATTTAATTTTCTGTTTTAAGATATAAGTTGTTTTCATTGTTAGCTTGTGTTTTATTTTAGTTTTATCATGAAGAACGTTTATTTAATTTTTATAGCATTTGTGATGAACATGGTTGGCTAAATTTTCATACTAAGGTTAGAGGTGAAGTTTAATGATTTGGAAATTGTTTTCAGATCGACGATAAATTTATTTTGTGAGTTTGATCGATTGAAGGATTTTATTATTGGATATTTTGATTATCTATATATTTATCTTGATTCATTGTGATTTTCGAATACAGTGAATGCTTGAGAAATCCCTGTGATAGTCAAATAGATTTGTAAGATATTTTGATTATCTATATATTTATCTTGATTCATTGTGATTTCCGAATACAGTGAATGCTTGAGAAATCCCTGTGATAGTCAAATAGATTTGTAAATGTTTTAATCATCAATCGCTCATGCTCAATCATTAGTAATTATTTTTCCTTGATCTTAAATGCTAAATCTTCCAATTAAACGGAATCATTATTCTAGTTTAATTGAAGTAATTCGATCGGAAACAATATTTTAAATTATTAAACGATCCTCGAAACCTTAGTCTTTTTCCTATCAACACAGCTTATCATTTTAGTATTTTATTTTCATTTGTTTGAGAGAATTTTTCACATTAGTCAATCCCTGTGGATTCGATCCTGTAAGGTATTATAACACCTGTATACTTGTAGGTAAAACTGCACTAAATTTTGATTCATTAATTTGAGTTAAAATTTAGGCGCAACAACCATCCTACTAAGTAAGATGTGACACATTTACCACCATTGAATGATCATTTATTAGATGCTTCTTTATCATCGAATAGTGATAAATGCATCACATCATATATAGTGAGATGCAAGTGGGATGGTGGTGTATAGCATTACTCCTTTGAAAAATATTAACCCCTAATGTTTCCACACTTGTGAAATGGTATTCTAAAAAGCCTCTCTGTTTATAACTTTTTCTATAATGATCGGAGGTATAAACGTAGTCTCCCCTTCTTGGAATAATCCTTAAATGCTTCATAATGAAGAACTAATTCATGTTTCTCTTTATCTATTAAATTGAAACCTTCCCACGATTACGTTAACTCGTCCTCCATACTAACCTGATCTTTAGACGTACGTCAAAGACCAGCAGGTTTGCTCCAGCCTCTACCTGTTCCTGAATGGAAATGGGATGACGTCTCTATGGATTTTGTAGTAGGCTTACCGAGGACTCCCAGTGGAAAGAACTCAGTTTGGGTAATTGTTGATCGACTGACTAAGTGTGCTCATTTCTTACCGGTCAATAATACGGATTCTCTGGGAAAATTGACCCGCTTGTATGTAAAGGAAATAGTGAGACTACATGGGATACCCAAGAGCATAGTGTCGGACAGAGATCCAAGGTTCACCTCCCATTTTTGGAAGAGTTTGCAGGCGGCTTTAGGTACTAAATTAAAGTTTAGTACTGCTTATTTTTACTTACCTGCGGCACCATTTTTGGTACCGTAGATTTTGATGCAGCGTTCGAGGAGGAGGAGGAGGCTGAGCCCGAGGATACGGCTCCGCCGGAGTTCTGATTTGAAGTTATGCTTTGTACTTAGTTTTAAAACAATATTTATATCATGTAATATTTTATTATGTGCCTTTGAACCGTTTGTATTTTAATTAAGAAAAAATTCTGGTACTTAGTATTTGACTTTGCTATCCGCTGCGTATCTTCTTGTGCACATTTGTCGCTTGCACACACTTGGCACTCTTCGATAGGGTGGTGACCCGTGATGTCACCATCCGGGCGCCTCGAATTCCCCGTTTTTCGTACGTGGGGATTTTGGGGGCGCCACAAATGATCTCTTGCATTTCTTGTTTCTTGTAGTTCATGTTAGTTACCGCTTTAAACATGATCTTTGTTATGTTATGATGCTAACTGCTTCAAGTATGCTTTAAGTCAAAAGTCTTTTATTTATATTGTTATTGTAAATATATGTTATGAAATCATTTAAAACATGCTTCATTAGCTTGTATAATTAAGAATGATAAAATCAATAAAGGAAAGAAATATGCAGAAGATGAAGGAAAGAAACATCATGCAGTGATGGAAGAGACGCAGGCTGCATCTTATATTTATAAGAATTGAAACTCCATTTTAGGTGGCGTATAGAGTGTATGATGTGTTTCAAGCCATCAACTCTCCAACCAAGAAAACAAACTTGCACTCAATATCAGGAGTTTTCGACCACCAAAAAGATAGTACCTAAACTTCATTTTTAGCCTCATCTCTATAACTAAGAAAACAAACCAATTTTCAGTATTTGTAATAGTTGATTATTATTATATCACGAAAGTCATTAATTCGTTGAGAAAGTTGTGAACATCAAATGCTCTCTACCAGTTGTTAGGTGCTAATTTATAACCAAAAAGAAATTATCATAATAATACCAAAAAATTTAATTAAAAATTGGCTGCATGTTTGGAAGCCACTCCCCAAGGTTATATATCAATATAGCTATCTTCGACTCTTTTCATCCAAGAGTACTTACATGGACTATTTGCCCAAAATCAATTTTTAAAGTAATGTTAAATACAGTTTTAATTAAAGTGTGCAAGTTCTGTGCACTCAATTAGAGTCTATAAGTAATGCTATGGGACTAATCCCACATATGCCTTTTGTAAAAAAGTGGACCACATTAAAAGAATGATTTTTTTAGCACTTTTTGAAGGTAGAGTATGCCTTCTTTTTTTTTTAAAGACTTGCGTAAGACTTGTCTGTTTAAAAACTTTACAAATCATGTATCTTCTCAAAATTATGTAGGCCATATATATGTCTTGATAGCCATACAACGCTCACCAATCAAGGGCGAGTGCGAGGCATAATTAGCCAACTGAAAAGTCATAATAATATGCCAAGAGCCTGATGGCCTAATGGCATATGATTCAGTTTTCCAAATGAAAACCTTAGTTTGAAACCCCACTTCCCCTTTGTTAAAAAAGAACAAAAAAATCATAATATAGACCTTCATATTCTCGTCACTTGATTGCTTGTTTATTGTGCTTCTCATCTCGTGCACTTTTTCGTAGTTGCTACTAATTTATTCATTATTACTTCCATCCTCTATTACCATGCACATTATTACATATCTGTTGCATAATTTATCGTTTCTTGTAGTTCATGTTAGTCATCGCTTTAAACATGAACTTTGCTATGTTACAAAGCTGCTTCAGGTATGCTTTCAAGTCAAAAGTCTTTTATTTATATTGTTATTGTAAATAAATGTTAATGAAATATTTATTTTGATATTATTTTTTATTTTGTATTCTGTAACGTCTAGCTCATGTTTTCACACTCTGAGTCGATGGACTCACCTTTTTTTCTTCACTATTTTTTTTAAATGACTTTGATAGTTGTGACATATGGAATAGATGACACATGACAAGATTATAAAATAAATTTAAGATAAGTGTTGTGTCATAAGTTGATTGGTGAGATTTTAGAGACTGTAATGAGTTTAGTTTGTTGTACTTGAAAGAGTTTTTTAGGTACTTGATTTTTTGGAAATATTGTATTTAAGCTTTCTTAATATTATGGATTTCAGATCAAAAGGAGTACTGTATTTACAAAAATAGCCTCAATTTAGAATTGGGTAGTAAAATTTTTGTAAATAATATAATGTCTTAATCATTCCCTAAATTAAAATAAAAAATTACCATAAGACAAACGAACATGCTATCTTTTTTGTGGTCGAAAACTACTCATAGTGAGAGCTATTTTGTTTCTTGGCTAGAGAGTTGAGGGCTAGAAACAAATCATACACTCTGTACGCCACCTAAAATGGAGTTCCAAGTGATATATAAATATAAGATGTAGCCTGCTTCTCTTCCATCACTACACAACTATTACTCTTGCAATATCCAAAAGACAAGCGAAAAGGATGTTTCTTTCCATCATCTTCTTCGTACTTGCTACACATCTTGGGTCTGTTATGCCAACCAGAGAGTTCAAACCCAAAAACATATTCCTTTTAGCAGGACAAAGCAACATGGCTGGACGTGGGGGCATTTACAATGACACCAAAACCAACTTGCACAAGTGGGATGGAAAGGTTCCTCCACAATGCACCCCCACTCCCAACATACTCACACTATCATTAAACAAGACTTGGGAGATAGCTCGTGAACCTCTCCATAAGGAAATTGATAATTTGAAGACTTGCGGGGTTGGACCAGGCATGCCCTTTGCCAACCAAATATTGGCAAAACATCCAGACTTTGGAGTGATTGGCCTGGTCCCTTGCGCAATAGGAGGAACAAAGATAGAAAAGTGGCAAAAGGGTAGTATTCTATACAATCGGTTGGTGGATAGAGCAAGAGCTGTGAGGCAATGTACTGGTTGTAATATTCGTGCACTGCTTTGGTATCAAGGAGAGAGTGATTGTGGTGAGCGGGACTCTAGGCTCTATATGGGAAGGTTGGAGAAGTTTTTCAATAATCTTCGGCACGATCTTGACTCTCCTGATCTCCCCATTCTTTTGGTATATACTAATTTATATGTAGATACGCTAGATCTTGTTTATAATAAAAGTGATTTTAGAATCTAACATATCACATTAAATCACATCAGTTTGTAGATTTACTCTCGTAGAATTAAAAATTGGTTACACTTCAACATAATGCACCTTCGCAAATCATTTTAAAAATTATAAAAATTACATGTTTTTTGCAGGTTGTAATTTCAGCTGGAGAAGGAAACTTTCTAAGAAATGTAAGGGATGCTCAGCTGAATATAAACCTGAAGAATGTCGTGCACGTTGATGCCATGGGCTTAACCCTTTTAGCAGATCATTTGCATTTGGATACAAAGTCTGCTATTCGCATTGGTCAAAATTAAGCTAGCTGATGATTTTCTATACAACTTTTATCACTAGAAGTAATTAAACCAAATCGATCCTCGAAATTCAATAATCTAAATAAATAATGTGTTCGTATGAAACTAATGTTATATATAGTACTAGGGTATGCAAGAACTGAGCTCTCCTTTTGGAAAAGAATAAGGCTCACCATAAAAAAATACAGTGTACAAAGTTTGTATACTCTAAAACTATATCTAACATTACTCATTTGTAATATCTTAAATAACAGTTTTGATCAATGTCCTATTTCCATTATTGCTATTTCTTTCTATGTTTGTGATGTTCTTTGTCCCTATGTTGCACGAAATCTTTCAGAATGCTTCTCCATTATCTTCTATGAGAAAAGCTTGTATGCCGCCCACGTTGACCGCTCTAGCTAACTGCTAATGAAAAAAAAAAATTACTTAATGATTAATGAAGTGATTTTAAATGTATTGATGTATTTTTTTTATTTTAAAAAAATATTTAAATATATTAAAAATGTGAATAGAAAAATAAAAAATAAAAATTGCAAAAGCAACTACCGGTAACATTGGACAATGCTACTCTGGCGGTGCTCATCTTCTATATACCAAATCTTTTGGTTGCCCATCAACTTTTGTGTTACTGATTTTTATCAATGATTTTATCATTCTTAATAATACAAGTTGACCAAACATATTTTAAAATTTAAATGGTTTCATAAGTCAATCCCTAGAATCTATCACGTGGTTCCTTCAAAGTCCATATGTTAATTAATGACTAAAATCTAAAATTATAAAAATAACTTACAACTCTTTTACATTTATTTTATAATTTTTTTAAATTAAAATTATTTTATCAAATTAACAAAATTAAATTGGTCAGTTATAAAATAAATTATAAAAAATTATAGAAAGTATATAATTTACTCCAATGATATTATAAGTATTAATTTATAAATTAATTTAATTTAAACTTATATTATAAAGGAAATTATATTATACCAATGATTATAAATAAGCGGTAAATGTCTTGGTATTAGTGGTATATTTCCTTCAAGTTTAAAAGTCTGAATTTAATTGGAGGCAAACAATCTCTAAGAGCCATTAATTAAAAGCTTATTTTTCTTGAGTTATTTAAAGTGTAAGCGTCGTGCAGTCATTTCAAAAAAGAGTGGAATCCACTATTAAAAAATTAATTTTCTTTTCATATAGGTCCCTTATTTATTTATTCTTTTAAAGTAATTATGCAGCGCTTGCACACTCACGACTATTACAAAATTAATAATGAACTAAACTCTTTTATAAACTGATGATTATACGTAACATTACACTGTGTATTTGCAAGAAACTCTTTGTCGAATGCTTGTATCTTCCTACATACAATCATGGAATGTGCAAACGCCGTGTAGTCGCTTTAAAAAAGATTGAAATCCACTATTAAAAAATTCATTTCTTCTAATGTGGGTCCCTTATTTATTTATTTTTTTCAAAATAATTATACGGCTCTTGCACACTCACGACTGCAACTATCATTTCTCATTTTAGAAATTGTTGGAGAACATGTTGTGCTAAAGAAAATAAAAAGTAAAATAAAAATCTCTTGAAAAAATTACTAGATATTGTTAACTGAACCATCAACAGAAAAATGTAAAATTACAATAAAATAAGAAATAATCTAAAAACAATTACCGCTCGATGCGAATGCTATATTTTGGATTGAGATATCGTAGCTTGAGCTCTGAAGATATGAAAATGGTGAGTACACAAAGAGGATGAGAAAGCCAAATATCACATTGACTTCTTTCTCTTTCTCTAATTGAGAGCAGAGGAAGAGCATATAATGAATCATGAATCTTCTCGCCACAGCAATGGGCAATCTCCCTTTACTTTTCGGTGCATGGGAGTTCATGATCGGGCGACTATGGATTTGTTAACTTTTCCGGTTGTTCCCGTTGCTGTAAGGAGAGTGAAACTAATTGCTTGGCAGCCTCCGAAGTGAGGAAGAGTAAAATAGAATGTAGATGGTGGAGTTTGAAATAAACCCAGGAGAAGCTGGTGGGGGTGGTATTATTTGGAATCCTCAGGGTGGTGAGTGGCGAGATTTTCTCATTCTTATGGTCATGCTATTAATAATATTGTTGAATGTAGAGCTCTTCTTGATCGGCTTCGGTTGTGCAGGAAATTGAGATTGAGGGATGTATTAGTAGAGTCAAACTCATTGATCTTAGTGGGATGGTTGGCATCGGGAGTGTGCAAATATTGGTTTCTTTCAGATTTCTGGGAGGAAATTAAAGTTTTTGCTTGTGAGTTAAATGTTCATTTTCGTCATATATTTAGAGAAGCTAACATGGTGGCCGATTTTTTGGCTAAGCAGGAACTCAAGGTGTTAATTCATATTTATGTGACGTCAATTCCATTCAAGGTCCTTTTTGGGGAATGAATCGCATGGATAAAGCTGGCATCCCTTATCTTAGATGTTGAGAGTTTCTTGGTTTGGGTGGGTCTTTTGTCGGGTTTTGTTGTTTTTCTGGAATTTTTGTGCATCTGGGATTTGTTATTTTTTTGGGCAAATTTTGTAAGTGCTTTTGGGATTGGTTTCTCTATTTACACGGTATTCATCCGCCATAGGTGATGATCTTTTTTTAATAAAATTGGGATGATGTCACTCTTGGACATGTGACCTCCTCGACTCTTTAAAAAAAAAAAGGAAGAAGTCAATAGTCCCAATTGTGTACACATATGCCTTCTTTTGAGCTAGCATCATTTAAATGCACTAGCTGTTCGCTACACAGTTGTGAGCATTTACATTTTATTTCTTATTATTGGCTTGAAAATTTGTTTTCTTGCTCCCTACTGGCCTCAAAACATGAAGAAGCATCTACTCATGTTCTTAATTATTGGATTGTTTAATGCACTTTGCAGAATGTCTCGATTGCATATACGCAAAGGTTAAACATGATGAAGAAGCTCTGCAGTTTGGAACCAACTCGGGCACACCTTCAAAGTGAAAATGAACTTGTGAGACCTTGTTGCATGGATATATATCTGGATGTCTCATATCCTCTCAGGCAAAGCTTCCAACATCCTGCACAATTGCTACCTATATCTGGAGGAAATTTTGATGAGCCCATTTCAGGTATTAATTATAAATTGGAGTCTCCACTTGGATGATCTTTTTCGGACGGACAGTTAATGTAAAGCCCAGGCCGTGGCCCATACTAGAGGAAAGCCATATAATATCCTTGAAGTGGCGTCGTTTCAGGTAAGGCTTAAAGCCTCCTTTTCCTTCCCCGGTGGTTTTTTTTCCCTTCACTCTCTAGTTTCAGTTTCTTCAAGTTCCGCATTTGTTTTTCTCCTCTCACTTCTCCTCATTTTTTTTCTCAACTGCAACTCCGTATCCTCACTTTCAGACCTTTTTGGTTCTCACTAGGCTCCTTCCTTCTCACACGATTCTACCTTCCTTGTGTTTTTCTTGCTGCATTTTTGGAGGATTTTTGCAAGCTGGTAATTTCTCCCTAGATCTCTCCTCTCTCTCACTTTCTCTGTTTTTTTTCTGGGTATTTTTTTTTCTTTTCTTTTCTTTCTTTCTTCTTTTCACTGGTAGATTTCTTTCAATTTCATATTTTACTCTCCCTCTTTTGCGTCGTTCTCTTTTCTACTCGGTTTCATATTTTCCTTGTAATTTTTCTGCAAAGTTATATATATTTTTTTCTATTGCAACCCGTGCTTCTACTTTGTTTTGCTTGGAGTTTTAGTGCTACAATTTGATTAGATTTTCAACTGTGTCGCTGGTGTTTGTTTGGGTATAAACAGTAGAGAATATCGATGGGTGCAGAATAGAATTTACGAAGATTTGGACATTTTATTTTGTGGAGTTTTGAATGGAGAAAAGGTTGATGTGGGTATTGCTTATTTGGTTGAGTTGGTGGTTGTTTGAGATTTGGGTTGCTATATTGGTGTTGATATTTCTATTAATTGAGTTTGATGTTGGTTGATGGGTGTATAGGTTAGTATTGAATTGGGTATATGGTAGATTGGCTTGAAGTGTGGGTTGTTCGGCGATTATTATGTGGTTGTTTGGTTTGCGTTAATGTTCTGATATTTGATATGGAATTATGGATTTTAATTAATTAGATTGAAGTGGCACTTGTAGGTCTTTAACACTTAGTGTATATTTATTTTTATGAATAGGTGACGAGGCTATTAGAGGTCGAATTCAAGGCATTGATAATATGCTGTAGGAATCAGGTAAGTGGGATTCACATGCTAGATTTGCATCAAAAGAAAGAAATGAATTGAGATTGGTTTGTAAAATGGGCATTATTATGTTTTTATAAAAGAAAACATGAAAAAAACCTATATGAAAGAAAACATTATTATGTGTTTTGCATTCACTCATGAAAAATCTATATCAAAGAGAAAAATGTTTTTGACATGAATAGTGTAGACATGAGCAATATTTGACATGTTTATAAAATGTGTAAACGAGCGAATATGAAAATTGACATTTTTTATGCATGTTTTATGAAATGTTTTGGATATGATATTGATCATTAGAAAATGATATGAATTTGTTCAGCACGTGATTTAATATGATATGAATATGAAAAACTTTTGGCATATTTATCTGTTATTATTCTGATTCTGAATATGGTTCTGAGATGATGATACTGGTTCACGTGATATGTTTGGTACCAACATGATATGATAGGAGTGCAACCACTTTAGAAACAAAGTGGTTTTTTATGTGTTCTTCCCTATGTGCACACTCATAGCTCTGAGATTAAAAAAGGAAAAGTTTCACAATATGATACTGCCTAGTTTGGCCACCAGGGATAGTACAACCCTTCCACGGGAGTTAAACATAGTATTTGATACGATACGATATGATATGATATGATAAGATGAGAATGTTCAATTATGTTATGCTAAAGTGTTTTTGAATATGAACAGTTGTTTTATTCCAAATATAAAAAGATTGAAATGTCGCTTTGTTTTCCCTAATAATATATTTTAAGATCTGCTTATGAAAATGAAATGTTTCTGTTTTCTACATATGAAACTTTATGAAAATACTTATGTTGTACACACTAGTATATGTACTTTGCTTACTGAGTTGTTGATAACTCACCCCCTTATCTCCAAATATTTTCTCAGATGATACGGATGGTACAGATGAGGATCAAGAATAGAAATTTGTGAATGTGGATGTGGATGGTTCAGATGATGAGGATAGAGTGTTGGATTCTTTAGGGTATTGTTAATAGAAGGACTTTCTGTTGTTCTTTAGATTTGTTATTGTTTCTAGACTTAGCAAGACTTAAGGATTTTTTTTCAATTATTTTGTTGGGACTAATGGGAAATTGTGGACCCTTTGATTTATGTTATTCATGGAAATGACTATATGTACATCATTAAACATTAATTGTGGAAAATATGATATTGTTTATTATTTTCGAAGTCTTTAAAGATTTTAGATTTGATGAGAGGCAAGTTTATAAGTGACAGGTAATAATTCTCCGACCCCTACGGGACCGGGGCGTTACAGTTAATGGGCTTACAAGAGAGGGTGCTCTTTCCGGTGCTCTTTCCTTTCATTGATAAACCTGCTGTCTTCTAATGTGACTGATCTAGTGTTACAGGTTGTGGAGGGGTCCGATGCTAATAGTTTGGAGCAATTTTTCAGTCTAGCTTGGGGGTTTTGGTATAGAAGAAATAAACTTGAGTTTGAAAACATTCAGCTAAGCCCGCTTCAGGTTACTAATCACTCCTTGAGCCTTTTAAATAGTTTCAAAGTTGTGGTTGTCAGTTCTAGAATGTAGATGCAGGACCAATTCTGTTGGAAGCCTCCATCTCAGGGAGTTCATAAATTAAATACAGATGGTGCAATGTTTTCCAATTTACACAAAGCGGGTATAGGTGTTATCCTAAGAGATTTCATCAGGAAAAGTGGTGATGGCAGCTTCCAAACATGAACCTGAGGTTGAAGATCTAGAAGCTATTGAGTCGCTGGCGGTTTTCCAGAGGCAAGCAGCTGAGCTCGACAATGGGTATTGCACATATTAACATAGAGTCTGACTGTTTGTTGTTGGTCCAGTCATTACAGAAAAATGACATGTTGAACTCAATGCTAGGCAACCTGTTTTTTGAACTTAAAAGACTATGCAGTTGCTTTGAAACTGTTACTTTTAAACATGTGTATAGGGAGGGGAATAGAGCAGCTCATGAGCTTGCTGGTAATACTTGGAGAGTTGATGATCTTGAAATGTGGTGGGATTGTATTCTAGACTTTCTTTCTCAAACCCTATGGTTTGATAAATGTCTGTAATCATTTTTTATCTCAATGAAGATGTTGGTTTATAAAAAAAAAAAACAATATCCAACTTGTCTGGAGAAGTTACTAAATTGAGGTGCTGTGAAAAATCTGCTGTGGTGGGTGAAAATAATGTCAAAATTGCTGATAGTGATGATGTTGGCAGAGGTTGTGAACGTAGTAGGAAGAGAAAGTGGTTACTTGATTCTGCTGAGCCCATTGAATATTTGTATGCCAAGGGTAAGAACTTGTGCATGCAGATAGAAGAGAATCTATCTTTGTTGCATGGTATGTTAGACAGACGAATAGCCAGTCCCCTGGAAGAAGTAAGATGTCTGGCTCCTAATCCGCAATGCATTCCACACGGTACACTTGATGGCTTGCACAAAAAGAGCAAGGTATCCCCTGAAGAGGTACATAAGAAGCATTTTTGTGTCAGTGACGAGCAAAAGAAGATAGAAATGTTGGAAAACCCCCCAAGTGTGAATTCCCCAAGTGTGAAATGCTTGTGGATTTACAGCCACCCACCCGATCCACCAACTACTCACCCACCCACTCACCATTAGAGGCTCTCTTGGTCAAGAAGTGTGGCTATTTGTCCCCCATGGTTTCTCCTATAAAAGGAGGCGATTTGTGAAGATTATATCATCCTCACTGCAGTGAGAGATCAAGGTAGAGGCTTGAGGCGAAATTTGGGTTCTAGGGAAACCTAGAACAGAGTGCCATTTGAGAGATAGAGAGATTGTGCATGAGTGTTTGTAATTTTGTACAAACATATTGAAAATATTGAATTTCCGCTTCAGTGGACGTAGGCAAGTTGCCGAACCACTTAAATATTGTCTCTATCTATTGTGGGTGTGATTTCTGAGCGGCTTCAGGCACAACAAGAAAAACCTAGAACCGAAGTCTTGGAGGATTCAACTGATCTTGAAACTATTGCAAGTTTTGAGGATGTAGCTAATGGTGACTACATGAAACAGCTAGACTTGGATGATGCTGTTGACGAGCAACGTTACAGGAGAAACCAGAAGGCCTGTGTCACCAAGTCTTCCAATAATTGACTTTGATAACCGGGAAATATTTGATGTGGATTGTTCTGAAACTTTAGTTGTGGAATGGACCTATAAAGAGGTATCGACTGAGCACAGCTTTGATGTTATTGATGTTGAAGTTGAGTGCAATAAACTAAGACATACTGCTCTAGGAACTTCCTGTAATCTGTCACTGCATAAGAATGTAGCCCCTGCTGATTCCGTTGCTATCATTGGGAATGGTTTTTGGACCCTAGAGGCAGGAAATGCTAGTCCTTAGTAGGTCCAGGTCTCGGGTCTAGTTGTGGGCATTAGTAATTTGCCTAGATCAAGAGACGAGGAAGCTAAGTTTCCATTTGAAAGTGAATCGAATTTGGATCAGCATGTGACACTGTTCCAAAATACTGTGTTGTGTCTCCAAACATGAGAGATCGTAACATCATTTCTAGGATATTTAAAACTACCAAAACTTGTATAGCTCGATCGGTGCTGTTTGCTTTCTCAAACGGAGTGGGTGGTGCCAAAGATTCTGCTCGCTCTTATGATGCAAGAAAATCTTTTACTTGTGTAAGTCATTCATTGCCATCCAAGTTGATACGATTTTCTTGCTGTTAATAAAACTATATATACAAGACTCTTTTTTTTTTTTAATAAAGATCACATTCCATTCATTAAAGAGGACGTACAATTTTGACTTTAAACAACAAGCCAATTACAAACATTAATAGCTTCTCAACACACTACTGTGATTGACATGGTCTAGTCCAGATGGCCAACCTCTAAAGACCTAAGTTTAAGAGATAGTACAACTCTATCCATGATAGAGTTACCAAAGCCCCATACCCGACTAAGCGAGATATGGAACACCAACCCCACTATAAGCACCGCCAGGCGGAGAGGGGGACCACTCCACTCGGACTAAAGTCTGAAGGTACTATTTTTTGGATCTTTATTTCTTGAAAAGAAAAGACAAGACACAAAATAAACTACAATGGAAACACTGTACACGGAAAACCAATGTAACCAGCAGGTACTGTAGTGCGTGCATAACACGCGCCATGCTGGGAGGGAACCGACGACCGATCTTGGAAGTCCCCGGCTCAAAGGCCACAGAAACGCCGCTCGTGGCGTCGGCAAAGGGCATCCCGGTGGCGCGTGAAAGCCACGCACTCAAACTCCGGGAACTTTCAACCCACGTTTGCGGGCTATTCGCCTCTCTGTTTGGCGCTGTATTCGGTTGTCTTGAAGATCGGTGGCTAGGCAACGCCATGGAGGGGCGGGTGTAGGTCGGTGGTCGCCAGATTCTTCCAGATCTGTGATTCTCACTTATTTGGCCTGAAAAATACAAAAAATGCAAACCAGAGGAGGGGGGAAGGGGAGGGATGCGGGGAGATGGAGGGAGGGGGAAGGGAGCCGAAGCTCCACCTCCTCTAGCCGAGAACTATGGTGGGTGTTTAGAGAGAAGGGAGAGGTTTAAATCCTAGAGAGAGAAGCCGATGGACTTGATCTGAAAACTATACAAGACTCTTTATGGGTGGATGGCAGCCATTAATAGTTTTCTTTTTGCTAACTTTGTAGAATTTATGGGTGCGTTTTTGTTGCTCTTTATAAGTGGGGGTTTCTCTAGTATATTATTTCATGTGTATTGGTGTGCCCCTCTATGCTTTGATAAGATTTGATTTATTTATAAAAAAATCTGCATGACTGATCTTTAGTGGTATATGGATGCTTTGAAGTCAGTGAGACAATGAGTTTTTTAAGGTTGGAACTAATTTATTTTTCGTATCATTGACATGTTTATGGGAAAAGGTCTGCGTGTTTCTTACATTGGTGCTACTCAATTTGTCCACCACTGCTCCAAGGAAACTTGGAAACTGCTTGAATACGGATTCCATCCTGTGGTTGGATTCTGTCTCTGGGCACATACGTGCAGGTCTGTTCATTTTCTACGCATGATATATAATTTCCATAGTTGATACAATTGCTTGATTTGGTTGTTTAGATTTATATTAACTGGTCATTTTCTTTTTTCTTATCCTTTTCTTTTTGGCAGTGATGTCTAATGTGGAGACAAGAAGCATGCTTGCAGATTTTTATTTTTTTTATGAACTTCTTAGTCTCATTGAGGAATTCCTTACAGACGGAAGAGTTCTGGTGTACACTAATATATCATCTGAGACATTTATCGATTGTGATACAAGAATTAACTTCCTCTTGGATGGTGTCTTTTAGTTTTTCATATGACGTTTCTTCTGCTGATCAGTTGGTGGCTGGGAGAATTATATTAGCATCAATATGTGCAGCAATAGACCAGATTGGTTTTATGCTCTGTAATTTTGTTCTCTCCTCAATACAGGTTATCGCTATCTGTTTTACATCAGTTGTGGACAAGTTTTTGGTTCTGGCAAACACTTGCTTCTTCCACCTTTCTTATGTTGCATTGACAGTTCGCCTGATCTCCTTGAATAAGGGTAACCTCTTCCAATTGCTTATAAATTTCCTGACCTATGATGATTATGCCTGTTGAGTTGTTGGTCCCTCCCTAGGATTGGTCTTCAGCAGTATCAGAAGTTAAAAATTGACATGTAATTATCTCTGAACTGTAGCTTTTCACTGAGCGTGATGCACATCCACCAAGATATTTGTAGGCATAAGCAAGATTTGGACTGAAATTTAAAAGTTGAATAAAATATTATTATAATATTATTTTTATTTTGGGATTTGAATAGGATGAATTATTTATTGTATTTCGTTTGAAAATTTGGATAAATTATAATGATTAGATGAGATGAGTTGAAATAACTTTGGTATCTACACCTCCCTTTAATGAAAACTTCGTTTTTCCCTTCCACCTAAAAGGTCTTGTAACATAGCACGGCAAGAAATTGTGGCTCTATTGTTTTGCCATTTATATTCTTTCACAAGTTACATTGAAAAGGTCAAAAGGATTACATAGAGGTCTAAAATAAGATGGCTTTATTGTTTTGTCATCTATATAGTTCAAAGTCCCTAAATTAAGAACTAAAATCTAAAATTATAAAGATAACTTACAAATCTTTTATACATATTTTATAATTCCATTTTAAACTAAAATTGCGTTATTTATTTTTTTGGTTACAAAAATTAAGTTATTAAATTAGCACAATTAACATTCAGTTATAAAATAAAATATAAAAGAATTATAAATATATCATTATCTTGTATATAATTTACACCATTGATATATTAAGTACTAATTATAAATAAATCTTATTTAAACTATATATAAAGAAAAATGATATTTACTATCTCAAAGTGAAAACTACGCATTTTAAAAAAAATAAAAAATAAAAAAATTAAGATCCACCTAATCAAATTATTTTTTTAATAATAAGTTTCTTTTCTTTTTTCAAAAGAAGTGCATGAAATTTACACATTGCACATTGCATGACTAAATCTATCATTTTGCTAAAAACAATTACAAGAATATTGTCAACTCAACCATCAATGGAAAAATGTTAAAATACAATAAAAACATAAAAAACTTTACTTATCATTTTCAACACTACACACAAATATGTAATTTATAATATTTATCTTTTTATTTAAATATATATATTGATGTATAAATATATATATTTAAATAGAATTATAAAAATGAGAAATCGTGGCAATAATTACCGATCGATATGAATGCTGTCTTGTGGAATGAGATATCGTACCAGCTTGAGCTCTCAGGATATGAAAAGAGGTTTGGTAGGAATCAGCCACTATTTACGTTATAGACCCTACACCTGACGTCTAATTTTTATTTTTTATTTGTTTACTGATAGAGACGTTAATGTTTTACCAAATAGTTCTTCTTGGGACAAGTAGGAAGTGCAAGTGGGGGTAATCGGTCATATGTAAGTGATTATGTGGAATAAAAAAATAAATAAAACAAAAGTGAGAGCTAGCTCTCGCTCTCTTCTTCTGATTCTACTTTTTTGGTTTTCTTGCCTTATCTCTTTCTTTACTTGTATTTTTGTTGTGTGAAGAAAACTTCTTCCTACGTATTCCACACTTCACATTTTTTTTTTATTTTTATTATTTTATCTTTTATCAAATATTTAATATATAAATAATGAAGAAAAGAATTAAATTAATTTAAAAAGAATAAATTTAAAAAAAAATATTAAAAAATTATTAAAAATTTAAAAAAAAGGTAAAATGTAGAGTATTGAAAGGTTGCGTAGCATTTATCTGATCTGAAACACAAAAAATTTAACCGATGGAGAGACTGGGTATCAGTCAAAAAATGCGAAAATGCTTAAATTGAAGTACACTGGGTTGCAGATGGCAAGACACTTCACTTCGTCTTCGAGGCTGGAGCTTCTCTTCTTCGTGCGTAAATGACGAAGTGACAAATTTCGTGGGTTGCCATTGTTGATCTTTGCACCGTAGGTTGGGCCCGAGTGCATTTTGAATCTAGGTTCATCCAGCGTCTCCAGCACCCGAGTCGCCTAGCATAGGCGTTGCCTGCCTAGCGCCACCCTGCAACAGCCATCTCTCCATCCAGTGCCACCCCGCGCTGCCCATCCTTCTGTCCTGTGCCACCCGTCATTCCTCCTTTATCGCCCTTCAAATTTACGCATCCCGCGTCACCCCAGCACTCACGTTGTGTCGCTTGCCCAACGCCACCCCGCAACAGCCATCCCTCGGCCCAGTGCCACCTACCGACGGTCACTTTTTCAAAGAGAAGGTACGGGTTGCTGAAGAAAGCACATGGGATCTCTATGCTTTGTGATGCTGAGGTGGCTTAAGTTGTTTTCTCTACCAAAGGGAAGCTCTTTGAGAGAGGTGACTCCCCTAGGTAACGCCACTAGGTAACTCCAGTTATATTTTCCTTTCGAACAAAGCTCTTTAGTTGGTGCGAACCCCGTAGGATTGATGTTGTTTGGTCCCAGTGAATTTTTTCCACATGTTCGGTTGAGGGAGTTTGGATTAATTTCGCAACAAAGTCACCTATCATGTGTTGTTTTGAAGTCAATATTTGAACCATACTATTATATCCTTCACAGAACATACAAGCTTTCCAAATGGACATCGTTTTTTAGTAGTCTTTGCAAATAAAAATGTCTAATTCCTGATCGAAATTGATTGTTATAGTGGAGTTGAATGGCTAAAGAGAAAAGTTAAAATGCTTCTTAAAGTTCATGGTTGCTGGTGTTGATCGTTAAACTCAGACATGTTTTGTTATGTTTTTAAACTCAGATATAGCTAAAGTGAGTTCAGAAAATGCAAAATGGCATTGTTATGTTTTTAAACTCTGATATAGCTAAAGTGAAAAAGAAACAGGATATAGATCATGTATATATGTAAGTGGTGGGAATGAGGTATTGCCTTTATTTATCATGTGTTGCTGCTGGGTCTTAACTTAGGGGAATTAAGTGAAAGGGTAGATTTTTTATGTGATGAAAGAAGTTACTGAAACATGTATCAAATGATACCTAATCTTGTTGGACTATGAATGGTTATCCCTCACCTTCCCACTAAATGCTGCTAGTGGCTTTCAAAAGATAAGTTTGTTTATAGGAAAATTTATTATTGTCAAAAGAGTAGTGGATGGGAAGTATCAATGCCATAGTGGTGCAATAAAAATCAAAAGAGAACAGGAGACATGAAGAGAAGTGGTGTCAGATTAATGGTTCAGCTTTCATAGTAGATCATGTACCAAGAAAATCTTTATTATGTAATTGAACTCAACATTTTCTCTTATTACTCCTATATATTATGTAATTGAACTCAACATTTTCTCTTTCCCTTCTATAAGATTATTTAAAAGTTGGTTGTGTTCTTTTTAGCTCAAAAACACAATGGATACCTTGGTCCATTGGTTTTATTTATTCTCGCTGGGATTTCGTTTGGAGTAATATCATTGATTGTGTTGTATGCATAATCTCTTGATCAAAAAACTCATTACACAAACTCCACCACAACCTTTATGGAAGGTACAAAAATCCATAAAACATCGCATCTCCACAAACTACACCACAGCATCAAGGTGGTCACACATGATCTAAAAGAAAAAGAATATGGTTAAAAGCTAAGATGTCGGGTGTGCACCCATTAACCAGTTGATACCCAGATTATTTCTTGGGAGCTTGGGAGGTTGGAGGACTTGAAGCCGTTGTGCTGGAGAAAGCTCAGAAATGGCAGTGTGAGTTGATGTGGGATTTAAATGGAAAATCAAGTATTTTTGTCGTTTGGTTCAGAGGCGTCTCTATTGTTTATATAATCTCAATGGTTTCTAGGCGCTAGGATTTGGGGATGGATTAATTGTATGGGCCGGTTGTGGAGACCGGGTTGTGATTCCTCATGAATTGGGAGTACATGAATGTGATTCCTAAAGTGTACCTTCGCTTTTGTGCCACCAAATCAGGAATGGGAGAGAGGTGTCGGGCAATACATTCGATGGAAAATTTCCTTTTGCTTGGTTTTGGACCTTATATAAGGAAGCAGTGTCTATACATTAAAAATTTTGTTCATAATATGTTTCTATCAATCCATCAGGTTCTTTGATTTGTTTGTCGAGGAACACAATTGCTTTCTGGTTCTTTGATAATATATTTATTCTTTGGTGTTAATCCCAAACCATCAGGCTGGTTGTCATGCGCAAATGTCTATGTGAGATCTTTTAAACATCATTGGCTAATAGAGAGGCAGTTTAAGGTGAAGCAAAAAGTCTTCAAAATCACAAATGCAAAATTCATTCAAACAATTGTGCTAAAAAAGTACTATCTGCGTAGCTTTAGAATCTCAATTGCAAAATTCATTCAAACAATTGTGTACAAAAGGTATATTTCACTTGAACAAATACAACCAAGAATCTCATAAATTTGGGCAGAAATCAATATTTCAATATTGATTTGAGAATTAATATAAAATCAATATTTCCCCCCGCTTTGATCAATCATATACATACAAGGTTACACCCTTTTCAACAAACACTTTGTTTATACTTTGTTCAATACATGATAAGTACTTCACTTCCAGAAAAATTAATCGGTTTTGGTTCCAAGTGAGAATTGAGAAATCTACCTTACAATGAAGATGCCATTTCTTCATTCAAATGCCTCATAATGAAGATGACCTATTTATTTTAGAAAATAAAGAGATACTTATATAGGACAATATAGTCCCATCATATAATTTCACTTAACTGCACACAACATCGGAGTAAAAACCGATGGTCCTGAGGACCAGGTCCTCCTTTGACAGACAATCCTGAACGCTAAGCAACACCACATAAAAAATGTCAAACTATTTTGACCCGAAGAAGGTGGAAGATCCAACCTGAAGAAAAGGAATATTCTTATCAACAGAGTTAGTTCAATAATTGTGTACTCACTACAAGAAAACTACTTTTTGCGGTGACTGTATATCGCCGCAAAAAGTGTTAAAGTCGCCGCAAATAGTTATTTGCTGCTAGCCTCTACCCGCCGGTATTTTGCCGCAATTGTTGAGTGAGAAAAAGATGTTCTCGGCGTGGCTTCAATGTGGCCGGAAATAATAGTTTTTGTGGCGACAAATTATGGCCGCTAAAGCTTAAATAGGGCGTCGGAAATAGATTTGGCGTAGGCTGTTTTATATAGTGAAATTTAGTTTTTGCGGCGACAAATAGTCGCCGCAAAAAGTGCTATTTTTTCGCCGCAAAAAGCTTCCTTGCTGACTTTCTGTATTTTATAATTATTTACCATTTCAACCTGTTTTTTTTTTTTTTTTTGAAATATCTGTAGTCCCCCATTAGATACAATATCCAATGCATGTAATAGATCAATATATTCTCTAATAAGCATATAATATCATGAATTAATCGTTTACATTATATAAATGTTTCAAATACCTCTAACATATATCGGTATATCATTCATTCATCATAAGAAGTGTTATTTGAAATTCACCCCAACATGCCACATTAATAGATCAATGTATGTTTACATGTATACTCTTCATCTTTATTGTGTAACAAGAATTTCCTAAGCAAGTCTTGATCATCATGGAAGCTGCCTTCTTCATCTCAAAACCCAAAGGTGTATCTCTTCATCTAGAAACTGGAAACCTCCTTCATTAATCACAAAGCTGCAAAAACCCTCCCAGTCCTTGTACAAATGAACTAGGTCTGACCTGTGACAGATTCCAGTGGTCATTTCTGTACAAGTAGGTGTATACCCAGTAAACCGTGTAATATATATACTATTCAACATGCATATCTATTACAATCTAACACTAATAAAGCACGACAAATCACCCGTTAAGAAGTAATGCTCTAATGCTATCGCACAACATTTTGATTTGCAGGATTGTCCTGCCCAGCAGATTCAGTAAAAACTTGTCATTGCTCTCTCACATCTCTGAACATGGAAAGGAATGAGTTCAACCCTTCAGAAGTGGCCCCTCCTAAGATCCATAACAGCAGCGAACTGAATGAATTCATATTCCCAGGGTTGGGACCATTATCTGCTTGCTGCAGGTTAGGTTGTCCTGGCATCTGCATGGGGTTTTGTACCCTGTTTTCACTTTCTGCCTGTTCCTGAAGCCCAGAAACGTCTACTCCTCCATTTGCTGGCATTGCTTGGTCAATCCAGGTCTCAAACCAGTCCCCGAGGTCAATCTTGTGATGTGCAAAGTAGATGCAAGGATGGTTGAGGAGGTTATGTGGAAGTCTGGATGCTGCTGAAGCTGTGATCGACGGTTTTGCATAAACCTTTGTAAAGCAGGTACCTAAGACCAGATTGGCACAATATTAGTTATCAACTTGACTTGAGGAAAATGAGATACAAATTTGTAACCAACAAAAATATGAACTGGGCGTAAGAAATCTTCAAGGATAGTCACTACAACTCTATTCTTATCTTTTTGGCAAGTTTTTCATTAAAAAGCTGTAACTGTATCTGAACTGACTATGTTATAAAGTAAACAGTCATTCTCCAAAGATTCCGATGGTTTCAACATGTCTTTACGCATAGGACCAATAGAATTCAACAATTTGTCACATGCAATAATAACCTCATATGACTACTTGTTGTATAAAAATAAAAAATAAAAAGCCAAGCCAATGCATAAAGTAATTTTTTTTGGTGGGGGGGAGGGGGTTAAAAGAGATGGAATTTAGAGACAGATACAATTACTTCACCTCGAATCTGTTCCAGAAGTAGAGAATGAGGTGCAGCATAAATGATGCTGCTGTAGAGAGAGCAAGATATGAAAAACCTGGAGAAATCATTCAAGCAAAATTTTAAGAAGGAAAAAAAAGAGTTCTGCCTGAAGAATAATCCAGAAAGAGATAGGGTCCATACCATAAGCGTAGGAAAAGAAATAAATGTGAAAAACCAGGAAGTAGAGCAAAAAGAAACGAGGAAAGAACTTCATTGATATTGGCGTCCGGACACTGCAAGATATTAGCAAGCACGCCATATTAGAAAAGCATGACATGTAATACACCGGCAACACCGCAAGCCCACAGATTCACAAGCATGCACACACAAAACTCTGTGTGTGTGTGTGTGTGTGTGTGAGAGAGAGAGAGAGAGAGTATGCTAAATGCAAGCGCTAATTAGTCATAGAGATGATTGCTAAACTAGTGTCGATCATTGTTTATGCAAGAAAATAAAAGGCCCATATATTGGTGTAGCTATGCCTTCAGGTAAACCAGATTCATTTACAGCCCCACTGAAAATTACGAGCAAGCCCATACCTCTAGATGCTAGTCATAAGAAGTCGAGTAATAAAAAAGGTATGCACAAAATATCCAACCACAACTAGTGCACCTCAGGTAATTCAAGGGAAAAATCCTCCAGTCCGATGGCCTCTAAAAATTGTTTGCACCCAAGGGGATTTGAACCTCAGACTTCGGAAGAGCATACCCCCAAGTCCAAGGCCTTTACCACTTGAGCCTAGGGGTTAATTCAAAAAATAACTTCTTAATTGAATAGTGTACAAAATTCGTAAGAGGTCAAGACAATAATTTTGCCTGCAACAAAGCCATCAGATTGGCTACTTTATCCCAATAGAAGGCTACAAAAATCACTACTTAGCATACCCTGCGTATCCAAACAATCCTATATATATATATATATATGATAAGCGAGAGAAAGGGAGAGAAACCTGATTAGTGTAAAGAGTTCACTCAACCAGACAAGAATCAAGACCATGAAAGCCAACAGCTGATCATCATAAAACTCGAATAGAAAAAATAGGATACCTATCATAATCTACAAAAGCCAATTTAGAAACCTGTTAGTCAAAGACCTACGGCTATGGAAATGGTCCTGGAAGAAGTTAATACTAATAATTTATTAAAATACAAGTGGCTTGGTAGAATCCTCATAAAGGATAAATACTGATCAAAATACATGCTTACCGGTACAAAGACAAGCGATTCAATTACATGCACAAAGATCAGTTGAAATGTTGGAAGCCGGTGTTGAAGCTGCACTGCAATAAGTTACCAAAAGAGCAATTTTAAGGGAAGGTACGGGGAAGAGGATACATCTGAAAACCTATTAATAAAAGTAATCAGCCAACCAGTAAACTTCAGCATGCGACTCTGTGTCTCTCGTAATGTAAATGAAACTGACATTGTAGTTGTAAAGAACACAAACAAAGACATCATAAGCACGCCACACTTGGTCACCAGGTAGTCTGCAGCGAAACCAAAGAATGCCACAAGTTGAGCAAAATTTCAAATTGGAGTTCGAGAAAAAAATTAAAAAGAATGATTCGTCCAATTCATGTCAACAGTATTTTTGTCAAATCCTTCGTTAGAATTTTATGTGAACCCTAAAGGAATACTTTTCTAAAACAGGACAAGTCCTCTGTTTTTTTAAACCTAATGACTATTTTTGAAAGGGGAAAAAAATGCATCATTTTCATTTTTGTCAAACAAAAGTTAAACTAGTCAAAAACCGTTTTCTTTTACCCCATCTCTTGCAAATTCCAGCTCGGTCATCGTGCTACTATTTAAGAAATTGGTAGTAACAACTTCAGTGTCATTAATTTTGAGCATGGAATAAACTTCCTACTGAAGATGATTTACCTACTTTGTTAACATCAAATTGGAAGGTGCACCATTCAATCTACACAACACACCCACAGAAGATGCTTTTCATTCATTAAATGAGAATAATGACGGAGAGAACTATGGTTTCAGTTAGAAACTAGCGAGGGTTACAGGGAGTGAGAGAGAGATTAATGGAGACTAGAAGTTGTAAAGACAAACTCACCGGCGAGAAGACGGCGAGAATACGGCGAGGAGACGGCGGTGAGGGATTCTGAACGGAAAACCTCCAGTAGAAAGAGAGAGAGAGAGAGAGAGAGAGAGAGAGAGAGAGAGAGAGAGAGAAAGAGAGGGAAAATGTGTCGAGCGTGGGAAAGAAATAAAACGCCAGCGGGGGGGAAATTTTCTAAAGAAGTTATTAAGGCGACCTTTTAGTCGCCTTAATAAGTAAAAAAAGTCGCTGTAACAAATAACTCTGGAATGGTATTTGCGGCCAGTTTTTTTCGGCGCACTAAACTCGCCGCAAATACTATTTTTTACCGGCTCTATTTTTTCATCTTGCCACAAGGATTTTCCTGAAATTGAAAATTATGTTATTTGTGGCTAAATTTGTGCCGCTGGAAATAAGTTTAGCCACAAATACTACTTTTTCTTGTAGTGACATACTGTACATGATGCTGGAAAAAGTTGCATATGGTGATCATGAATTTGAATATCGAGCATTTATTCCCCCAAAGTTTAGTTTCAATACCATAAATGAGACATTTCAACCTCAACCGAGGAGTGGTAAGCATTTATTTTATCTAGGTATCAACTTCTAGATGAATGTCAAAAATCTTGGAGAAACATTATATAAGAATTTAATTACAAGGATGGGCAATAAGAAAACTTGAGAAATCAGTTCTTGCCCAGGCAATATGATCATGTTATGCCTCTAGGGTCTATTACATGTCCTGACCCAAGCTGGAACCATGACACTGATAATCCTATTGTGCCAAAACACAAATTTTCTCTGCACTATAAAGTTTCTTAGAAATTTGATTGAAAGATTTTCCTCTTTTCTGGTTTCTATCTGATGAAATTATTCGGGCAATGACTAATTCAAGCTAATTCACATTAAGAAAAGGGAAAGGAAACCAGGGAAATAAGAAACTGACAGGTGGTCCAAGTTCTGGTGGAATGATTATTCTTCTCTTTCCACAAGGTTTCATTTCTCGAATCCCTTGCCCAAATCCTGCATAAATTTCTGTTTCTTAGCCACTCCCACAAATTTTCACCTTAGTAGACAATCATAATGAAGATACCTTATGCCTCATCATAGATGTAACAGCCCGCTAGAAATTCAATGGTGAAATTTCTATAGACTTTAGAAATCTCGTGAAAACTCCGTAAGTTTTCACGAATCGACTAATCACTTAGGTTTTAGTCAGTGAAACCCTCAATGATTGGAATCTATTTGAAACTCCAAAAACTTGGTTGAAACCGAAGCCCTAAACGGTTTCCCCAAACCCTAAAGTTGGCCTTCAAGCCCTTTTGATCCAATTTCTAGCATTGTGTTTAATCACTTGATTAAATCACTTCCACATGCTATTAATTTCTCAAATTCTTATTATGACATCTTTATCCAACATTTTAAACCTTGGAAATTTGATATAACGTGATACTATTAATAACAATAATTCTAACACTCAAGTTAATAACAAAATCATAAAGACTTTAAGGAAAAAAATACCAGTGATGACGCCAGCTTCCTCAACCTCTGATGCATCAGCATCGATATCACCTGGGGTTATAGCGTACACACGAGCTGGAATGTGGGGCCTTGGCTTGTGATCACTAGCTCCACTGCCTTGTGCGGTGTTGGGACAATCTTTGATCAAATGTCCTGGTTTCCCGCATCGATAGCAAACTCCATAACCACTGCGACACTCTCCGGGATGACGCTTTCCACACTTAGGGCATACGGAATAACAGATGGCATCTGTCCTCCTGTGACTATTCCCTTGCCTTTGCCGGGCTAGAAAAAACCTCTTCTTCTCAGCACTACCACTTGCCACAAACGGCATGGTCCTCTTTCGTTCAGAATTGATATGGATCGCCAGACCCCTCTGCTCAGCCTCTGCTATCGCAGCCACATTTACCAACTCTTGGTAATTTTCTATTCTTAAGCAAGCTACTTGACTACGGATCCTGGCTGAAGTCCTGCTTGAAACTTTTGCGCCTGCATCCTTTGAGTAGAAATCAAGTGGGGTGCAAATCTTCCTAACGCCATAAACTTAGCAGCATACTGTTCTACGTCAAACTGCCTTGAGTTAAAGTGGCGAACTCCTGTGCCTTCACTGTTTGAAGAGTTTGGGAAGAATCTATTGTGAACTCTTCCTTAAATCTCTCCCATGACAGGCAGCGAGACTTCCTAGTTCCCTAACTAGGAGTTGCCTTCGTGTCATCCCACCATATTCCAGCTTCTCCTTGGAATAGGTATCCAGCATATAGGACCTTCTGGTCTTCAGTACAACCACAGATCTCGTATGTCCTTTCGAGATCCATAATCCATTTTTCAGCTTTCAGTGGCTCTTCATTACCAGAAAAGTTCGGGTAACGATGGATCAAGAATTTCTCATACGGACAACCCCTAACTTCGGGTCTGGGTACGTGCACTTGTTGTTGTTGTTGTTGTCTAGAGCACGTCAACCAGTAGAGTACAGCTTCAGCTAATCCTCCATCCGTTGGGAAGATTCAGATTCTCTTGATTAATGCCTCCCCTCTGGGTTCTGAGGTATCCTACCGCGAGTCATGTGTTCACTTCTGAAACAAAGAGTACACGTATTAAAACACGTACTATCTACCAACCTTCAAGAAATTCAAGCCTAATGAAGACAAAATTTCAAGCCTAGTATTTGGTGCATTTCCTAAGGACATGTGGATTTACATCCCAGAGACGTATTGCTCTGATACCACCCTGTGACGCCCTCAGATTTCCGTTTGGGATCGGACGGACATCTGAAGCGTCGGAAGTCAGTTACTATGACATAACATTCTTGGGACAGGATTACGCGTGTAACCAGTACCTCCGTACATGACATATAGGATGCAATGTTCCTAACATGCATCTAGCATTATGCAATATTCGCAGCGGATAATTCTTTTTTTTTTTTGAATACTATGCACCAACTTATAACATCCCAAATAATTAAAACATAATCCATGCATACTTAAAAATAAATAACCACGATTACAGTACGGGTCTCAGAAGACTGTAATCTCAAAACATGGTGACTAGACTCTATATTACAGTACCAAAATACACTTATTGAACCAGTTCATCGAGTAACTCGCGTAACTCAATTAACAAGGTTAGAATACTGTCCCAAAAGAAACTAACTATAGAAGCTAAAAACTCTGCATTGCATCTGCGGCGTCTACTCAACATCCTCCAGCCTATCGGTATTTGCTCCTTGTTCTGAACCTGACACATCGCCTACCA
>QGSO01000216.1:2086251-2303469 GCA_011037825.1 Carya cathayensis | reverse complement strand
GAAAATTTGCCTACGTTTGCTTCGTCCGAAAACTCAGCCCAGCGTCAAACTCAATTCCAGCTACCGAGAACTCCAGTGTTCTACGTTTGTTCACCTTAAATCAGCTTCTTGGTCCGTTGCTCGTTGTTCCTATCTCCCTTCTTTCACGCGAGCCAAGTTTCTTCTCACGTAAACCCGATGCTCTCCGTCCAGGAACACAGGAAATAAAACCAGCTCCAGGTCTCACTTTCAGAACACGTTCTCACGCCAGCCAGCTCTTCAAAAATACCCAGACATGATCCTCCGTAAGCTTCCTTCTGCTTTCGTCTCCAACTTTCTCCTCAAAATGAAAATGGAACCTGCTGCTGCCCTGTTTCTTTCCTGCTTGGTTATTCACCAAACTGAACTCAACATTCAACCTGCAAAGTGGAAAAAACAATTACACTGAGAATATGTCCAAAAGAAAAGTCACTTACTTTCCAAAGAAGATGCAGTTCTCTGTTTTATCTCACTAAAACAGAGCAAATTTGCTCAAGTTTCTGTCATTCATTGCTTGAGTCTCCGTAAGCTCCTCCCTCTCCCCGAACGTCCAGCTCTACTTTTTCCCCGTTGCTTCTCTCTTTTTCTTTTCTGCTATCCGTAGCCGAACATCCAGGCCTTACGTAAACTCCCTCTACTTACTTTCCCTTCAACTTTTCGTTTTTTCTCCGTCACCTCCCCAAGCGAAAATGGAAGACCCCCCAGATCAAACTCTCCTCAGCGTTCCCTTTTGAAAGTAGTCGTCCAGCTAGAAGAATACTTTCCCCCAATCCTTCTCTCTTTCTTTTTTTCAGTTCTGTATATTTTTTTTCTTTCCTTCATTCCCCGTTTCTTTCACGTTCTCTTCTTTTATTTTTTTGTTTTGTTTCCGTTTCCTCGTGAGCCCCCCCAGGTGCCCAGTTTTCTCCTCTTTCTTCTTGTCTCACTCTCACCTTTTTTCTTCTATTTCTTTTTCCGTAAGTTCCTCTCTCCCCACGTCCAAGCCACCCTCACGTAAACTCTGCTTTCCGTCTATGTTGAAAATCCATGCACCCGCGTATGTCCAGACGTCCCTTCTATTTTTTCTTCCGTCAAACTCTCCTAACAGATTTACGTCTCTAGCCCTCTTCCGTATACGTCCAGAAGTCATCAAATTCATGCACCAACTATACCTCAACTTCAACATAAACTCCAGCCGACACCTGCCTCCACTCCAGCAAAGAAAATATCTTTTAAAAATAGCCGAACTCTCTCATCTATTCAAGCCAAGCACGGAACCTCTCACTCCCTCAACGTCCCTTTCTTCTTTCGGTGATTATTTTATTTTTTTGACTACGTGTGAAGCGCATGCAGCTTATTCATTTTCTTTCATTTCGGCTACCTTTTCCTTAATTTCAGCTCTTTTTCCACACATACTTCTTCAAAGCTTCCTTTCGAATTTCCTGTAAATTTTATTTATGCTGCAAATAAAAATAACACTCGAAATAAATTAAAAAGAAAAATAGATTATTAAAAATATATTATATATGTGAGGAAATATTTTTCAATTAAATCATAATTATAAAATTAAGCATAAACATGATATTAATCAATTAAAAATCACAACTCGAATTTATGCTTATTAACTATTTTTCCATCTAAAACCAATAATAATGTCACGAAACAATTGAAATACATTGGTTTTAAATAGCTAAAATATGCAATTTTACAGCTCAAACAATGTTCACCACAAGTTATGTTATGCGGTGCCACGGACTCAAGCGTGGTTCACCTTATGTAAAGTTTATATAAGTTTCAGATCATGTTCAAGTTAAGTTATTCATGTCAATCACGACCCTAAATGCTAGGATGGGTAATATCCTAGTGGAACTCCTTTGTTCACGCTGGAGTGTCTAAATAGGTGTGAAATTCCTGGGTTGACGAAGTACAGTCAACAGGTTGCGAATGGGGCCTAAGTAACTGGTCACGGAGCGCGCCAGGCACTAACGCCGATGGTGCCATATTTTATGTTACGTGTATTCATGGGGCCACAACAACTGTGGAGCATACACTACGTGAGACACAGCAATTGTGACACGTAAATACGTGGGGCCACAACAACTGTGGAGTACGTATTAACGCACTCACAGCTGGTCTAGATACCTGTGTTGTGATGCGGTAATCGGCAGGGACACACGGCTCTAGGGGACCCGTGTAGCACCCATATGGTCACGTTATTAATCAAGACAATTAAATAAGATTCCAAGTTCATGTATTTCACGTTCAAGTCATGTTTCACGTTACGTTATGTTCAAGTGTACGTTCATGTTAAACTTAAAGTTCAAGTACATGTTATGTTTCAAGTTCACATCCATGCTATGATTTAAGTTCATGTCACGTCAAGCTAAGCTTATGTTTCAGTTCAATTATGTCAACTCATGCCATGTTATGTCATGTCACATTATGCTTATTATTTTATGCCATGTTATGTCAAGTTATGTTATGTTTACTTTTGATTTTGATGGTGCATTCATACCTTTATTTCTATGCATACATCATTAACCTGTGTGAAAGTTTTCTGTTAACTTGCTGAGATTTGTAATCAAATCTCACCGTGGTAGTCCCAACTACCATTTTTTCCCGAATGGTAGGCGATGTGTCAGGTTCAGAACAAGGAGCAAATACCGATAGGCTGGAGGATGTTGACTAGACGCAGCAGATGCGATGCAGAGTTTTCAGCTTCTATAGTTAGTTTCTTTTGGGACAGTATTCTAACCTTGTTAATTGAGTTACGCAAGTTACTCGATGAACTGGTTCAATAAGTGTATTTTTGGTACTGTAATATAGAGTCTAGTCACCCATGTTTTGAGATTACAGTCTTCTGAGACCCGTACTGTAATCGTGGTTATTTATTTTGTTAAGTATGCATGGATTATGTTTTAATTATTTGGGATGTTATAAGTTCGGTGCATAGTATATAAAATAAATAAATTTATCCGCTGCGAATATTGCATAATGCTAGATGCATGTTAGGAACATTGCATCCTATATGTTAGGAACATTGCAACCTTGTGTTACATGTCCCGACACTTCAGATGTCCGTCCGATCCCAAACGAAAATCTGAGGGCGTCACAATAGATGTACAAAGAAAGCAAGCAAGATAAGTATGATCTCCAGAATAAATTTCTTCTCACTTGGGACCAATGCATTATTGCCCAAACGGGTTTTCGCCAGGAAACCCTGTAGGTATGTGCTGCCAATACGACGACCTAACTCATTATAGCCAACATAGTGAAAAGTCACCTACAATGGACCTCACACCAGTTCAGTCTAAGATCGGAAGAGAAGTTTTCAAGAAATATATGAATTTCCTTAAAAACACAAAGCTTTATAGATAAGAGAGTTTAGACTCATTATTGGGTCCTAAAAAGGTACTTTTTTAATAAATGAATTACTAGCTTACAACATAGAATATATTAAGAGCAATTTCATTTACAACAAAAGCCATGATACAAACTTTCTCGAATAAAAGTTGGAAAGTCTTTGGGTACATTGTTTTCTTTCTGTACCAACTTATTTTGTTCTTGCAAGTGTTTTTCATCATATAGATTACTCTTTGTCTTTCTAGAAGAAGATAATGAGGGAGAGAGAAGCCCTAGAATAACAGAGCGATGAGAGACTTGCGAAGAGGCAGAGTTGGGCAAGAGAGAACTAAAAGACAAAGAGAGGAGAGGAGCGTTTTGGGAGATGAAGCACAGGGAGACCAGATTTTGGGGGAGAAGAGGGTGACAGGTGAGGGAGGCTTCAGGCGAGAGAGGGCTTTTGGGCAGAACCGGTTCACTTCAAAGTGAACCTGGTTTGTCACGTAGGGCATGCAATGGCTGATGACAAATAGTAGCTGATGAGAAAAGTTTTTCACATGAAAATGGCAAGCACACAAAGGATGAGAATCGGGTTGGCTCAAGAAGTTTGGGGGCCTAAGGCAAGAATTTTGATTGAGACTTTATTTCATTTTATTTTAAAAAGTAAAATTAAATAAATTTATTTTAATTTTAAATTTTACATTTCATTTTTATTTAAAAATAATTCATATCATTTTGCAAAGTAAATTCTACTTTAAACTTTTTTCTTTGGTGGCCTTATTCCACTAGGGGGAAGAACAGACCCTGATGAGAAAGCCAACCATCAAACTGACTTCTTTCTCTTTCTCTAACAGAGAGCAAAGGAAAAGCATATAATGAACCATGAATCTTCTCGTCACAGCAATGGACAATCTCCCTTAACTTTCCTCCATAGACCTACCTTCCCTTCATCCCAATCTCCCTTCCTTAGCTTCCCCATCGTTTCAATACCTTCTTCCTCTCTATTGATGTCGTGTTTCAAACCCTGGGCAATGGGGTGTTTTCATTCCTTTGTGCCTGCAAGATTTAATGGAAGGGGCTCGGTGGGTATGGGATACCTCCGATGCCTAAGGGCTTGTTTGGAAAAATATTTCATCCCAAAATTCTCATCTCATCTCATCTCATTCCACCTTTTTCCCAAATATTAATCAAATACAAATATTTTCAAACTAATCATTACAACTTTTCTAAAATTTTAAACAAAAAATAAAGTGTAATTCAACCTTTTCAAATCTATAAATAAAAATAATATTAAAAGACTATATTATAACAATAATTTAACTTTATAATATTTTTATTTAACATTTTCTCTCTCATTTTCCAAAACCTTATAAAACATTAATTCAAACTATCTCACTACTATTCACAAACTATCTTACTACTATTCACAAAATTTTCATCTCATCTCACTCCCCAAGCTTGTCCTAAGTCAGTACCCTTGCTCACAGTGGATACAAGTTGTAAGTTCAAAGAGAGGAGAGAGTCCCCCTTACCTCTGTCCTTGGTGTGTGTGTGTGTGTACATACATATATATATACTTGGTCAAGGTGGTCCCCTCAGTTGTCAGTAGATCCTGTTGAGCTGTACCATGCATTCTTTGTTTGCAGGGTCCTTTCTGTCATGTCTGCCATTGTTCTATTCTACTGCACACGATCCACCCCTCTCCCTTCTGCTTTTCTTCGATGGCAGGTGAGAGGTGGTGTTCCCACTACCCAGGTGGCAAGGGTGAGTGGTTGCTCATTTAATGGGCCATAATGGTCCCTTGCGTGACAACTTCTCTATCCATTTAATGCACCATGTCTGTTGTCTGCCACTGTGAGCTGTAGGTCATGTTGGTGGCGTGACCATTGTTCCCATTGGGTGGGCCTTCTTGGGCTAGACTCGGTCTACCCCTTTCCTTCCATCCCTATCGGACTATTTGTTGGCCTATTTGGCCCTTGAGTGGGGTGAACCTTGCACAGCCCATGAAGGGACATTTATTCCCTCCTCGTTCCCGCAAATTCCTACCGCAAACGTGCGGTGAGAATTCATAAGTCTTTCATCACGGTTAATCGTGGGGCATTTCACAGTGCAACAGTTTGTTTCCCACATTACTGACAACTGTTTCTGCCACTCTTGGGCAGGGACAAGTCGCCACCTGATCGTGGTTGGCCCGTGTTCCCCATGCGCGCAATGCTTTTGCATTCACATTTGTGGCATGAGCCACAATTCATCTTCCTCACATCGTTATCTGCAATGTGAACTTTGGGATTTGCTCCTGACATTCACTTCCACAATGTTTGTTAGTTCCTAGCATGGAAACTTCAACCAATTCATGCCCTTTATTTATATCACACCCATTCACTACAGTTCCCTTCTATTGCTCTTTCTTCGAGTCTCTTCCTTCTCCGTGCTTCTTCTTGTTCCTCTCTCTATGGTTGGTTTTCACCAAGTCTCCCTCACGTTCCTCATCTCATTTTCTATCGTCTTCCTCTACCTATCGCGAATGGCTTCTAAGGATGCTTTTCAGTCCTCTAGCCAATGGCCTTTGTACTTCAAGGGCCTAGTTGGTACAGTGGATTCGAACGGAATGGCTTCCCAGGTCACTCTCTTTCCCATGATGTTTGAGAACGGACTACGTCTTCCTTTCTGTTGCCCAATTCGGGATGACCTAGACTTTCTGGGGCTTGCTTTGGTGCAACTTCACCCGAATGCTTGGCGACTTTTGGTTGGTAACTGTGTGGTTTTCTGCATGGTGCTGAGCTTGGGGCCCGATAAGTACCCTGACCTGTCGGCCAGGGTGCTCCACCTCGATGGTAGCATGTGCAACTTCCAGGCACACTCTAAAAGGTGCATCTCCCACCTAGAAAAGAGCTATTTTCACATCGAAGACTATTCCCGATGCTTCTTCTTCGTGTCTGGCTTGAGATGGGAGTATGCTAAAGGGCCTCTGGTCATATGTCCCCAATAGCAAGATAAGTAATTGGAAAAACCAATTACTTATGTCTTCGTGTCTGGTCATATTTCTTTTAGAGGCATCAAAGACAGAGTGTGACAAAATATAAGTAATTGGAAAAACCAATTCTTGTCACCTTCGGGAAAGGAAGTTTTGTTGAAGGCTATCATTTAGGCTATTCCAAATTATCATATGATTTTTTTTAGGCTACCTAAGAAATTGTGCAAGGAAATTGTATCTGTCATGGCTAAGTTTTAGTGGGGGTATAAAAACAATGATCATAAGATCCGATGGAGAAGCTAGTAAAAAATGGAGATGTCTAAAGCTGAAGGGGGGCTGGGTTTAAGAGAGCAAGAGAGTTTTAACAATGCTATACTAACAAAGCAGTATTGGAGAGTGTTGACAAGTCCTCAATCCTTTGCAGCAATGGTTTTGAAGGATATATACTTTGGATATTCAAAACTTTTAGAGGCTAAGCTATGCCATAGACCCTCGATGATATGGAAAGGTTTATGGAGCTCTTTCGAATTACTCAAGGAGGGACTTGTGTGGAGAGTAGGCTATGGTTATAATATAAGGATATGGGGAGACAAGTGGATTCCAAGACCTTCAATTTTTTGTATTCAATCCCCAATCACAATGTTAAGTGTTGATGCTAAGGTGAATGAACTAATTGATGTAAACTATGGAGACTGGAAAGAAGATTTGGTTAAAAGAATTTTGAAAGAATAAGAAGCTGAGATTGTCTGCAGCCTTCCTATCAATCAAACAGGTCTATTAGACAAACAAATATGAGATCCAACAAAGAACGGTTTATTTAGTGTTAAAAGTGCTTATCATCTTGACTTGTACAGGAAGAGAAGGAATAAAGGGGAGTCCTTAGAGGGGACTACAAATGGCTAGAAGATGTTATGGAACCTGAATGTGCCCGGTGTAGTGAAAATATTTTTATGGAAAACTCTTAATGACAGTCTACCAACAAGGAAGAATTTGGCTTGCAAAAAGGGGGTGGAAAACCCTTGCTACCCTGTGTGTGAGTCAAAAGAGGAATCTACTTGTCATGAGTTATAGAGCTGTAGAGGAGCTACAAATGTGTGGGTAGAACAGTTCATTTATAGAAGTGGTCTAGCAATGAGATGGAGTTATATGAGGTTTGGGACAGGCTGGTGACCAGAGTATCTAAGGCAAAATTGGAGTTGTAGGCAGTAGTGATGAGAAGGATTTTTTTTTTAAGAAGAGCCGGCAGCCACCCACATAGCAGCCCCGTCCCAAATTTATTAATAAACCCTCACTTATGGCAGAGGAAAACCGTGGTTACATCCCGAGACCTGGGGGATACAAAAAACCAAAACCCAGGCCTTAAAAACCAAAAAAACTCAAACACAAAACATGGCCCTAGAAAAGCAAAGAAAAGAACCGCAAAACAAAACCTGCAAAAGACAACCTGCACGAACAAAGATAAAGAAAGGAAAATAACATAGTGCAAAGAGAGAATTACCTGGAAATAAAGACAGCGCCCATAACATCTAGCAACCTCTTCGCATTTTCCGTATATAAGGGAAACCTTTTTTGTCCATCCGGATATTACCTCTAATGTGAGCATGCAGCTCTAATAAAGAAAACCAGGATCCAGTTTGACCTATGGTACTCAGTTTGGTAAAACCATCCGCAATTGAATTACATTCTCTATAGCAGTGAACTAGAGAGACTTGAAGCCCAGCTAGATGATCTTGTATTTCAACCCAATAATCTTCCATGTACCACAAGCCAACGCTTGTTCCTCACCCAGTTAAGAACTAACATGGAGTCAAGCTCAATCTCCACAGATAAGACACCCATTAAACCAATGTGTCAAAGCCCATAAAGTAATCCCATTAACTCTGCATGGTTATTAGAGTTATGCCCAGTTTCAACAGCAAACCCACAAAGCAGGTTCCCTTTATCATCCCGAATAATGCCGCCCGCACCTGAAGGTCCTGGATAACCAAGAGAACAACCATCCACATTCAATTTAACCCAACCTTGCTTAGGAGACTTCCACTTAACCGAAATAACGATCTCTTTCCTCATAACATTAATAGGCATGTTGAAGCAATGAAGAATTCCTTCATCTTGCTTAGTGAGCAAATTAACATCCTCAAGCTTTAAAGCAATCCAGGAGACCTAATATTTGATAGAACACCAAACCTGTTGGACTGATTCCATCAATCCTTCCATCCTAGCCTTACAACGTCGACCCCATAAACGCCAAGTGAATGGCCTTCCACATAATAATCGACATTTTTTTAGGAAGGGACGTGTGCCAGACCCATTTAGCCCATGGGAAATCTGGGCCCCTCATGCGAATACAATTCCATACACTTTTAGTAGAGAAATGCCAATCAGCATTAGGGAGCCAAATCAGAACATCCTTCCCATTATTAACTCGACCTAGTTGCAAAATCAGATCCTCGGCTTTTTGATGACAAACCAACCGAGTAAAAAGCTCCATATCCCAGCCCAACCTAGATTTACAATCTTTCAATTTAAGATTCGACTGATCAAAAATCTGAATATAATTACAAAGAGGGGCATCATCCGTCCACTTATCAAGCCAAAAATGGAGTTTACCCTCCCGAACTTTCCATTTAGAATTGGCTTGCACTAAAGGAATATTATGCAAAATCATCTTCCAATAAAGAGAACATTTCGTAGTGTCCACTATAGATATATGTTTATCACCAACATATTTAGCATGAAAAAAATTGGACCAAAGAGAATTACCTTGCAAAAAGTTCCAAGCTAATTTCATGTGTAGAGAAGTTTGCACATCATGGATACTGCGAATGCCCAACCCTCCTTCCGATACAGGTTTACAACTGTCCACCCAAGAACACCATTTTTTCTTAGCCTTGCCATCTTTAACACCCCAAAAAAACGTGCTAATGATTCTTTGTATTTTCTCAATCACGGCTTTAGGAGTCCTTAAAATAGAAAGACTGTGGATAGGAATGCTTTGTAGAAAATGTTTAATAAGAATCAAATGCGCCCCGCTAGATAACAATCTGGTTTGCCAACCTTCCAATCTGGCCTGAACTTTAGCAATCAAATCATCAAAATGAGCAATCTTCATTCTTTCAGAAATAATAGGAACACCCAAATATTTAAATGGAAATCTTCCTTCCATAAAACCAGTGAGTTGAAGAAGAGCCCTCCGTCTACTAGAAGAGACCTGCGAAGAGAAAAAATAGAAGATTTTTTTTTTACTTACCACTTGCCCCTACCACTGTTTATACTTCCTCAACACCTCAGTAATAGCTTTCAATGAAGCCTTTCCCCCATTACAAAAAAGCACCATATCATCTGCATAAAAGAAGGTGAGAAATAATAGGAGTACCCCTGGGATGATAAAATGGAATGATCTTACCCATATGAATCTGATTTTTTAGCATCCTCGAAAAAATTTCCTCCACAAAAATGAATAAATAAGGAGAAATGGGGTCACCTTGTCGCAACCCATGACCACCTTTGAAAAAACCTTTGGGAACCCCATTCATGACTACAGAGAACCAGGGATTAGTATTACAGTGACAAATCATCTGGCAAAAAAAAATCAGAGAAACCGAAAGCTTTGAGAACATGCATAAGAAAAGACCAGTCCACAGTATCATAAGCCTTTGCCATATCAATCTTCAAAGCAAAATTCCCCCCTTGAGCTAGTTTATTAATAGAGTGAATCATCTCTTGTGTCAAACTAATATTTTCAAAGATGCTACGACCCAGAAGGAAGGCTCCTTGCTCAGGAGAAATAATTTTAGCAAGCAGGGGTGATAGGCGATTTACCATAATTTTAGTGCATATTTTATAAAACACATTGCACAGGCTAATCAGGCCTAAACTTATCAAAACTCTTCGGATTATCTACCTTAGGTATTAAAACCATGAAAGTAGCATTAAAAAACCGAGGAAGAGCCGTACCACGGAAAAATTTTGCCACCGCATCAACAACATCGACACCCACGATATGCCAACAAGATCGATAGAAGCCCAACCCAAACCCATCTGGGCCCGGACTACTATCTTCCGGAATGGAACAAAGAGCATCATAGATTTCCTGAGTAGAAGGAACCCGAGAAATGAGATCATTATCACTCTGAGAAATAATAGGTTGGACTAAATCCCCCAGATTAGGCTTGTGATGCCCCCAAATTCCGCTTGGGATTGAACGGACATTTGAAGCGTCGAGACATGCAACACAAGGTTACCTGCCCCCGTTCATGACATATAAGATGCAATGTTCCTAACATGCATCTAGCATTATGCAATATTCGCAGCGGATAATTTTTTTTTTTTCTTTAGCAATACTATGCACCAAACTAAAAATATCCCAAATACTTGAAACATATTTCATACATAAAAACATACTAAAAAGCCGTGATCACTACACTAGTCCAAAATGGTTGTGATCAAAAGAATACTTGAGATACAACTCCAAAAGTACAAGCATTAACCTAAGTTAAATACTATACCATCATCAACATCGCACCGTAGCCTAGATGACCGTATTCAGATGGTCAGATTCCAATTCTTCTTTGGGTCCTGTAACAAGATCTACCATTCGGGGGGAATGGTAGTTGGGACTACCACAGTGAGATTTGATTACAAATCTCAGTAAGTTAACATAAAACTCACACACAGGTTAAAGATGCATGCATGGCAGTAAAAGCATAAATGCATAAGTAAAGTCGTACATAAGCATAGCATAACTTGACATATAACATGACATAACCAGAACTTAAACGTGAACTGAACTTGACTTAACATGACATGAACTTGAGTTTAAAACATAACATGGACTTGAAATGTAGCATGAACGTAAACATGCATAACATAAATATGAACTTGAAAATAACATAAACTTGAACATATCATGACATAAACGTGAACTTGAGACATACTGTAAACGTGAACTTAACATGATGTGAACATGAACTTGGAACATAACTTGATCATGAACATAACATGTACGTGTACATAACAAAACATGAACTTGATCTGAAACTTGACTTATCATGCACTTGATCTGAAACTTGACTTAATACGTACTCCACAGTTGTTGTGGCCCCACGTATTCTACGTGTCACAATTGCTGTGTCTCACGTAGTGTATGCTCCACAGTTGTTGTGGCCCCATACTTCATGCTCCACAGTTGTTGTGGCCCCATGTATACACGTAACATAAAATATAATACGTACTCCACAGTTGTTGTGGCCCCACGTATACACGTAACATAAAATATAATACGTACTCCACAGTTGTTGTGGCCCCACGTATACACGTAACATAAAATATAATACGTACTCCACAGTTGTTGTGGCCCCACGTATACACGTAACATAAAATATAATACGTACTCCACAGTTGTTGTGGCCCCACGTATACACGTAACATAAAATATAATACGTACTCCACAGTTGTTGTGGCCCCACGTATACACGTAACATAAAATATAATACGTACTCCACAGTTGTTGTGGCCCCACGTATACACGTAACATAAAATATAATACGTACTCCACAGTTGTTGTGGCCCCACGTATACACGTAACATAAAAAATAATACGTACTCCACAGTTGTTGTGGCCCCACGTATACACGTAACATAAAAATATAATACGTACTCCACAGTTGTTGTGGCCCCACGTATATACGTAACATTAAATATAATACGTACTCCACAGTTGTTGTGGCCCCACGTATTCACGTAACATAAAATATAATACGTACTCCACAGTTGTTGTGGCCCCACGTATTATACGTAACATAACATGTCTTATCTTTCTTAATGCATGAGATATTAATTAATATCATATACTTTTCTAACATGGCGTATACTTGTAAATGACACAATATGATTTAATCATAACATTTCATGGCATACTTAACATGGCATACTTATAACATACATCATTGTATGATAGAAAAGATTATGTAACAGATAATTATTCATGAGAGATTAAATCATACGTAGCAGATAAACATGTAATGACATAGCATGACATGGCATATACGATAACATACATACATAAATTGTAGTTCTCTTACCCATCACACATACACAATAAACTGATAGTAAGTTAGAGGCTAACTTACCTCGATTGTCACGTTCTACGAGAATAAAGTGCGATATACGAGAAACTGTAAAAGGTCATTCTAAAAGTTAGAAATTTAATTACTAACAATTAGAAACATGGAAACAAGTTATCTTAGAGTAAAATTATCATTTTACCCTCTACATGTGGGAAAACGACCATTTTACCCATAACTTAAGGATTTCATATCCTAACTCCAAAAATTTCCAAAATTTACATTCCTCATGTAAATTTTGTTCTAAACTCAAATATCAACTCAGAAAAAAATTTAAAACAAAACAACACTATGGAAAACACACTATGGCCGAAACATCCATAGGCCATTTCTCTTGATTTTTGTTACAATTCCTTCCAACTTCAAAACTCATGCTTAAACCAAAATTTTACAACAAACATCTTCCAATCCTAAGTTTAAAACCATACTTGAAACATCCATTTAGAAAAAGCTAATAATCAACACCAAACTTTTTTGTAAAAAGATCAAAACACTTGAATCACAAGCTTTGTCCTTAAATCAAAACATCTCCAAGAATTCCAAAAAATCTAATCTTACTTCTAACATATTCATAACATCATCCTCAGATAAACCATGCTTTAAATCATCAAACTAAAGTCACCAAAATCACAAAAATAACACTTGGAGTTTTTGATTTTACACTTAGTCCAAAAACAGAAACTTTTTCTTAACTAGCTTTGATAAATCTCTTGATCAATGGCTTAAGAAGGTGAGATCTTTGAAATAAAGTATCACATGGTTTAAAAACGTGTCCTAAAGAATATCCAACCATCAAAATTAAAATCACATGGCTAAAACCCAATAAAACATGGATCTAACCTAAAAACATCAAATCTTAGGCCTAACCGAAATTCTCTTGCATAGAAAAATCATATCTTTGAAACTAATACTAAATATCTCCAAAATAACATCCTAACATGAAAATAAGAGACTTAGGATCATCATATAAAAATATCAAAGCCTTTAGAGTAAGATCAAACCTCAAAATATTCAAACTTTATCCAAATAAAAACTGTTTTGTCACTTCCAGTTTTCATGTTTCTAGATCTAATAAAATCTATCATCAAAATCTTTATTCATGCAACAAAACCTCAATGAAAACTCTTAAACACATTCTAAGAACACTCCATAAAATTTTCGGACCAAGATATATCCATTAGCTTGGTCAAAAACTCCAAAACATAACACACTCTCCAGATTCACGCCCAGAATGACCTTTCCATGGTTAAAAATACTTTTGACCGACCAAATGACCATGGAATGATACGAAAAATACATCTACGGAAACTAGACTCAAAGAGGAACAACTTTTATGAAGGAGTCATCGTGTGAAAATACTTACAAAGGGTCGAAAAACTCCACGCAAAAAGACCCAGAAATCTGCCCGAGAGAGCTCTTTTGGGTTTCTCTCTAAGAACGGGGTGAAGAAATGATTAAAGTGAAGTAAGTGTGTCTTGCACGACTCAAGACTTCTGTAGGGAGAATATTTGGACCTTAATGATCATTGAGTGGAGGTGTAGACATGTGACATAATGTAGAGGATAGTGGGGGGCAAAAGACAACTTACAAAGGCTATGAGACATGGGACTTGATGGGGTGGGTTCCTCCATATTAATGAGTGCAACTTGATGCAATGAATGGTCTGCCAAGTGGGGGAGGAAATTTCTCCAAGAAGCTATGCCAAGGTGGCCAAAATTCGTGGGCTTTAGTGGGCCTTAGTGGGCCTCAACCAAGTGGGCTTCAATTTGGGGTTTAAAGGGGGTTTGGTTAGGGTTTGAGATGCTATCAAGCCCAAATCCAATTTTTCTTGGCCCAATCAAATTTCTAAGGTTTAAAATGTTGGATAAAGATGTCATAATAGGAATTTGAGAAATTAATAGCATGTGAAAGTGATTTAATCAAGTGATTAAACACAATACTAGAAATTGGATCAAAAAGGGTTTGAATGCCAACTTTAGGGTTTGGGGAAACCGTTTAGGGTTTCGGTTTCAACCAAGTTTTTGGGGTTTCAAAAGGATTCCAACCATTTAGGGTTTTACTAGGGTTGAAACCCTCTTCATCTAACTCAATTTGGTTGATCAGATGAAAAAAAACTGTTTTGCTTAGGTGGCATGATCTCACACATTGATTTCCTTCACAAATCCATCTAATGGTTTCTCTTTGTGCCAAGTATCTAATACTATTCATTATGTGTGGTTAAGATCTTGCCAAGTGTCCAAATAAAACTTCTCTAACCTAATTTGGACATTTCACACTGTGATTTTGAAACCACTGCACTTAGTACGCTTATCGAGGTTACTATTCACTCCGAAAAAGTGCATAATAAACTTAGTACTGAAAAATCCTAAATATTCAACTGAGTCTAGTGGCGTAAACTATAACATAATATGACACTTCTAACTACCTCAAACAAATAAAAATCACATTTCTGGCACCGTAGTGAGTGATAAAACTAATTATATTGACATACTAGAACTTATGCGATTAGCCGATTCGTAAAAAGTTTTCACGAGATTTCTAATGTCAATAGAAATTCCACCATTGAATTTCTAGCGGGCTGTTACAAGGCTCTTGACATCAGTTACCAGCCTGCAAGAATTGAGAAAAATAGGATATAGCCCTTTCATGAATCTGCTCTGGTGAGGAGAGAATAGTACCATCCTCTAGTTTCATCTCTGTAAACTCTTTATGATTACGGCGACTAAAAGCACGGAAAAACATAGAATTTACTTCACCCTTCTGAATCCATCCTTGTTTAGCAAGATTGGCTAAACGCCGTTCTTCCCTATCCAACCACGTTGAAAGTTCCAGCTGGGTGGCAACAAGATCATCCTCAACATCGTTGATTGCAATCTAACTTCCAAGTCCTTTATCCCATCCTCAAGCTCCGCTATATGAGATTCAGTTCTACCAAAAATTTGCTTGTTCCAAACTCTCAAAACAATTTTTAGTCTTTTCAGTTTAGTAACAAGCATATATAAACGTGACCCCCCAACAACTTCACCATTCTAGGAGTTCGAAACACAATCAAAAAAATGAGCATGAGAAACCCACATTTGCTGAAATTTAAAAGAAGGATAGCCATACCATACAAGCTGATTTTTTAGAGAGACCGACATAGGTGCATGATCAAAAGAGGTGCATGCCAAGTATTCCATATTATCATTGGGAAAAACTGAGAGGGCAGCTGTATTAAGAAAACACCGATCAAGACGCGCCTAGTGCCTGGAATTTCCTGAATGACCGTTACACCAAGATAGAGAATTTCCACGGAAAGGCATATCAAGGATCCCACAAGAATCCACCCAATCATTAAACTCCTCCATAGCCAACACCAACCATGGCCTTCCCCCTCTTCTCTTCGAGTCGTTTCTAATAATATTAAAATCTCCCAGCACCATCCAAGGGGAATTATGAGCATTAGCATCCATCAACGAACTCCATAGATGCTTGCGCTCCAAGTAGGAGCATTTCGCATAAACAAAATTAATACGAAAATCATTTAGACTCTTGATAAGAACAGTCAAAAATTGGTCTCCCATAGAATCAACAACAAGATTTAAATCCTGAGACCAAAACAACCATAACTTTCCCCCTTCATCAACATTAGAACCACAACAATCAAAACCCAATTTATCATGCCACATGTCTAAACGAGAATTATTCACCATAGGCTCAGCAATAGCAAGAAGTTTAGGATGGAATTTCGAAACTAGTTTTTTAAGCCTCTTCCTTGACGTACCAACCCCCCGAGCATTCCAATATAAATATGATAAATTCATAAATTAAGGTGAGAGGGCTTGCTTGCAACCCTGGATGAACCCCTTAATTTAATACCTTTCCTCTTCTGTTCTTTTGTCGACTGAATATCCGAGTCAGATGCTGCAAGTTTGTGTTTAGCTATATGTTCCAGGACCTCTTTTGAATATGTATATGAGTATACTTGACCATCAGAACAATCATGTTGACGTTCCATATTTGCATTTACAGGATCATTTTCTTCCTGGGCCATGACTCCATTTATGGGCTAAATGGCTTGGTTCCCTATATAAACTTCCTCAACAAGAGTTACACCAGGATTTGAAACATCCATGTTCGAAATGCATTCCGTTACCAGCTCTTCTTGTTCAATTGTCTGACGTGAGCCTTCAAGAATAAGATCTTCCTGTAGCCCCTCCATAGTATTGGTCATCTTGTTAACAACTATAGTAGCATCACTCGGAAATTCAGAATTTAACTAGTTTACATCTAAGGCGTTGGAAATACCTGCATTTGACTTTTCAACCTCTCCAGCTTCAACCTCTTTTATATGATCCCCCCTTTCCGAGTTTTCAAGATTTAGATCCTTAGACTTGGTCCCTATCTCTTGCACCGATTGTTCACCCATCTTACTAGACTCACACTTTTGCACTATTTCGGTATTGTACTTATCATTCTTTTCCTTGATCACCCGGTCAAAGTCGGCTATTCTTTCTCCAATGTTTCCTTCAACTTAACATTCTGTTTTTTCCCTTCCCATTTGCAAGTCTTAGCATTATGTCCTTGTACATGGCATATTAGACAATAAGCAGGTAGAGTCTCAAATTCTATGTTTCGATAAAAACTTTGAAGATTTCTAGGCATACCTATCCACAAGGCTTTGATCTGTTCTTTAGTAACATCCATCTCTACGCATAGTCGGGCTCCATCGATGCGAGTGGCACATCGAGTGGGATTATCCCTCTTGAGAAATCTGCCAATTGGAGCCGTGATGCTGCAAAGAAAGGACTTGTAGTAGAAGTTTGGAGGAAGACCCGGTAGTGTAATCCTCACCGGCACACGAACAGGTTCTTGTTCTTCATGAAAATCAGTGGACCAGTGAAATACTCTGTAAGGAATGCCATTAATATCACAACTTTCCCGTGCAAACGCCTTCACAAAATCATCCTCCAACGAGAGACGCGCAAACACATTCCGTGGTTTAAGCAAGGATGAAACGATCGGTTGGTTTGACAATCCCCATCGGGCTAGGATGAAAGATCTCATTGAATCCAGGGATGGTCTTTGCCGTAGAAACTTTAAAACTAGAGAGAACTAGAATGGAACAGCCGATCTATCCAATTTAGCCTTTGAAAATACCACACATACTTCATCATCCACAGTTTTATGGGATCTGAAGGGAACCACGACCTTAGGAATGCGCTGGGGAGTTTCTAAAACCATATCTGCAAATGATTTGGGGCGTGTAACAATGGCCGAATTGGCCTGGAGGCCATCGGTGGCAGCCATGCATGAAGAAACCCTATACGCTCACGTTGAGAGAACAAAGGGAAAAAAGGTAAAAAGTACAGAAGTACAAAGGTAAATACTTTATATATCATTATAACTTTCTTCAACTCTTTTCATCTAAGAGTACTTACATGGACTATTTGCCCAAAATCAATTTTTAAAGAAATGTTAAATACAGTTTCAATTAGAGTGTGCAAGTTCCGTGCACTCAATTAGAGTCTGTAAGTAATGCTTGGTACAAGTCCTGCATATGCCTTTCATAAAAAAGTGGACCCCAATAAAAAAAAAATGATGTTTTTTAGCAATGTTTGAGCATAAGACTTATCTGTTGAAAAAATTTACAAATCATGTATCTTCTTCAAATTATGTTGACCATATATATGCCTTGATAGCCATACAACGCTCACCAATCAAGGGCGCGTCGGAGGCATAATTAGCCAATTCAAAAGTCATAATAATACGCCAAGAGTCTGATAGCCTAATGGCATAAGATTTAGTTCTCCAAATGAAAACCATTGTTTGAAACCCCTCACTTCCCCTTTATTAAAAAAAAAACCATAATATAGACCTTCATTTTCTTGCCACTTGGTTGTCCGTTTATTGTAATTCTCGTCTCATGCACTTTTGGTAGTTGACTCAGCTTATAATGTTGTCTTCCAAGCGTAGAAGCTGTCAAAATAATACAAGGGTAAGTCTCAAGATCGAATTCACAGGGACAATGGGTTATCAAAGCGTTTGTGAGATTTTCTTTGTGTAAAAGATGTATCGATTATGAAAGATGAAAATGGATGTGGATCTATGTTTCTAAAATTACTAAAACTAAGAGACTTAGAGAAAGTGTGTAGCAAATGAATTAAACTTGCAAGAAACAATAAAACAAACACTTGGGATTCAATTTTCACCCACTGAGTTGGAGATGGATTTACTTCTTTTTTTTTTTTTATCTTCTCTCAACCATGCTCCCATTCCTAGAAGTCATGATCGAATAATATAGCAATGAACCACAAATCTTAGTCTAATAAAACTACTTGATGGATTATATAACAATTGTAAAATAATGAAAGAAAGCCATCAAAATCTTGTTACTTGCTCAAGTATCAATTGTGCCTTTACGTCTACAACTGATCTAAACCAAGAACAAAGAACTTCAATCCTTTCTAGATGTAAACTGAAACATCATCCAACAAGTTAATCATTGAAATCCCATATCCTTGAAGAAAATCCAACTCAAAATAGTCATGAGTTACTCATTCAATCCCAAGCTAAAAATCTAGCCTATCATTACTAAATTAGCAAAATGCATAAAAATAATAAATCCTAACATTCCAAATTACTGTATGAAAATAAATACAGAAAAATAAATAAAACAATCTGAAAGAACTACTAAGAAATAAAGCTTAACAACCGAACTGAAAAGAAATAAAAACTGAAAGTCCACAAATGCTTGAAACGAAAAGTAAAGTGAATGAAAACTTAATGTACTCTAACATAAATGACAGAAGAAAGAGCAACAAGAAAAATAAATCCAATACCGACAAGCAGTACACCGCTGAATCCACCACCCAATAAATCCAAAAAAACTAAAACTAAAAGCAAGTAAGTGAAATCGGTTGCCTAAAGACTGAACTGAAGGAAACTTCAAATGAAATAAAATTGATGCCGATCAAAAATGACCTGTAAACGAAATAAAAGGATGCAAGAAAACTCTGAAGAAAAGAATCACCGTCCAACTACCAGAAAGACCAAAAGAAATAAAAGCAATCAATACAAACTCAAAAACCAGCCCTCCACCACCACTCCCTACAGCAAGCAAAAAAGTAAAACAAAGATAAAGCTGTCGTGCTCTATACTAACAGCAAGAGAAATGAACAAAACCCAAAAGAAAACAGCTGCCTTTCTCTACCCGAATGAAAACAAGTAAAGAAAAAAAAACTAAAACTGACTACCACTGCCCACACATTCGTCTCCCTTTTTAAACAGCAGAGAAAATAATAAATACAGCCCCTTCATTCGGTTTGCCACGTTCAGACCATATCTGTTTTGCTGCATGTCTGAGTGCTTCATGTGTGTTTGAGTGGCTTTCCATCATCTTTTTCTGGTTGCTTTATTCTTCCTGCATGTGCTTGCTTCTCTTTTTTTTTTGCATGTGTATGTTGGTTGCTGCATGTGTTGCTTTTTGCAAGCTGTTTCTATCCGTGAATGTGCTTGCTTCTGTTTTCTATTTCCTGCATGTGTTCTGCTTTGCTTTTCCAGGTTCTGCATGTGCTGTCCGGTGCTTTTCTGCTGCTGTCCAAGTTCCAGCCGTGAGCTGCATGTGCTGAGCTGCGTGAGTTTCTTCTTTCTACATGAGTGAGTTGCTGCCCACGTTAGTTTCTGCATGAGCTGTGCCGTGAGTTTCATTTTTCCTCTGCATTTCTGTTTTTCTGCTGCTGCTTTTCCTTGCTTTTCTGCATGTGTAAGCTTCCAACTTTCCTGCATGTATTTCTGCTGTATGTGTTGGTTGCTGTATGAGTGATTTCCTGCATGTGTGCGTGAGTTTTTGCAAGTGTGCTGAGTTGCCGTGAGTTCCACTTTCTGCATGTGCCTTTCCTGCCGTGTATGCTGCTGCATGTGCATGAGTAAGTTTTGAGCTGCTTTGCTTCATGTCCTGCATGTGTAAGCTGTCCGAATTCATTCTTGCATTTTCTGCATGTGTAGTGCATGTGGCAGCATGTGTTTCTTCAAGTGCTGCCGTTGCTTAGCTTTAATGTCCTGCATGTGCCGAGTGATGAGCTGCTTTATGTGAGCTGCCCGAGTGCCAAGTTCTTGCATTAGTCGGCCCCACATCAAAATGCATGCATCTATGTTTAATTAGGGGTAATATATTATTTTGCATGTCAAAGAGAATTAAGTCACATTATCTAATTAATACTCTTATTTTAACTCATAAAGCACTTTTACTCAAGATATTTAAGAGTATTAATGTCACATAATTGACCATTTATCAGTAGTTGCTACTAATTTATTCATTATTACTTCCATCCTCTATTACCAAGCACATTATTACATATCTCTTGCACAATTTCTCATTTCTTGTAGTTCATGTTAGTCATCGCTTTAAACATGATCTTTGTTATGTTACGATGTTGTTTCAGGTATGCTTTCATGTCAAAAGTCTTTTATTTATATTGTTATTGTACATAAATGTTTATGAAATATTAATTTTGATATTATTTTTTATTCTGTATTCTGTAACGTCTAGCTCATGTTTTCACACTCTGTGTCGATGGACTCACCTGTTTATCTTCACTATTTTTTTCAGATGACTTTGATAGTTGTGACAGGTGGAATTGATGACACAAGATAGGATTATAAAATAAATTTAAGATAAGTGTCATGTCATAAGTTGATTGGTGAGATTTTAGAGACTATGTAATAGAGTTTAGTTTGTTGTACTTGAAAGAATTTTTTAGGCACTTTATTTTTTCGAAATATTGTATTTAAGCTTTCTTAATATTATGGATTTCCGATCAAAAGGAGTACTATATTTACAAAAATAGCCTCAATTTAGAACTGGGTAGTCAAATTTTTGTAAAAACTATAATGTCTTAATCATTTTCATAACTAAAATAAAAAATTATCATAAGACAAACAAACATGCTATCCTTTTGTGGTCGAAAACTGCTCATATTGAGAGCTATTTTGTTTCTTGGTTAGAGTTGAGGGCTAGAAACAAATCATACACTCTGTACGCCACCTAAAATGGAGTTCCAAGTCATATATAAATATAAGATGTAGCTTGCTTATCTTCCATCACTAAACAACCATTACTCCAACAATATCTAAAAGACAAGAAAAAAGGATGTTTCTTGCCAACCGGAGAGCTCAAACCCAAAAACATATTCCTCTTAGCAGGACAAAGCAACATGGCCGGACGAGGAGGCATTTACAATGACACCAAAACCAACTTGCACAAGTGGGATGGAAAGGTTCCTCCGCAATGCACTCCCACTCCAAAGGTCCTCACACTATATTTAAACAAGACTTGGGAGATAGCTCGTAAACCTCTCCATAACGAAATTGATAATTTGAAGACCTGTGGGGTGGGACCAGGCATGCCCTTTTCCAACCAAATATTGGCAAAACATCCAAACTTTGGAGTGATTGGCCTGGTCCCTTGCACAGTACGAGGAACAAAGATAGAAAAGTGGCAAAAGGGTACTATTCTATACAATCAGTTAGTGGACAGAGCAAGAGCTGCGAGGCAATCTACTGGTGGTAATATTCGTGCACTGCTTTGGTATCAAGGAGAGAGTGATTGTGGTGAGCGGGACTCTAGGCTCTATATGGGAAGGTTGGAAAAGTTTTTAAATAATGTTCGGCACGATCTTGACTCTCCTTATCTCCCTATTCTTTTGGTATGTGCTAATTTATATGCAGATACGCTAGATCTTGTTTATAATAAAAGTGATTTTACAATCTAACATATCATATCAAATCACGTCATCTTGTAGATTTACTTTTGTAGAATTACAAATTGGTTACACTTCAACATAATGCACCTTTGCAAATCATTATAAAAATTATAAAAATATACATGTTTTTTGTAGGTTGTAATTTCTGCTGGAGAAGGAAATTTCCTAAGAAATGTAAGAGATGCTCAGCTGAATATAAACCTGAAGAATGTTGTGTGCGTTGATGCCAAGGGCTTAACCCTCTTACCAGATCATTTGTATTTGGATATAAAGTCTGCTGTTCGCATTGGTTAGAAGTTAGCTGATGATTTTCTGTTATCACAAGAAGTAATTAAACCAAATTGATCCCCAAAATTCAATAATCTAAATAAATAATGTGTTTGTATGGAACTAATGCTACATATATTAGTAGGGTATGCAAGAATTGAGCACTCCCTTTGAAAAAGAATAAGGCTCACCATAAAAATATACAGTGCACAGAGTTTGTACACTCTAAAACTATATATAGCATTACTCGTTTGTAATATCTTAAATAACAGTTCTCATCAATGTCCTATTTTCATTATTTCTCTTTCTTTCTATGTTTGTGATGTTCTTTGTCCCAATGTTGTACAAAATCTTTCAGAATGCTTCTCTATTATCTTCTATGAGAAAAGCTTGTATGCTGCCCAATGTTGACCGCTGATAAAAAAAAATTTTACTTAACGATTAATGAAGTGATTTTAAGTGTATTGGTATATTTTTTATTTTTAAAAAATATTTAAATAAATTAAAAAATGTGAATAGAAAAATGAAAAAAGAAAAGTTGCAAAAGCAACTAGCAGTAACAATGAGCAATGCTACTTTGGCAGTGCTCATCTTCTACATACCAAATCTTTTGGTTGCCCATCAACTTTTGTGTTATGGATTTTTATCAATGATTTTGTCATTCTTAATAATACAAGTTGACCAAACATATTTTAAAATTAGATGATTTCATAATTCAATCACTAAAATCTATCATGTGGTTCCTTCAAAGCCCATATGTGAATTAAAAACTAAAATCTAAAATTATTATAAAAATAACTTACAACTCTTTTACATTTATTTTATAATTTTTTTAATTTAAAATTATTTTATGAAATTAACAAAATTAAATTGGTCAGTTATAAAATAAATTATAAAAAATTATATAAACTATATAATTTACACCAATGATATTATAAGTATTAATTTATAAATAAATTTAATTTAAACTTATATTATAAAGCAAATTATATTATACCAATGATTACAAATAAGCGGTAAATGTCTTGGTATTAGTGGTATATTTCCTTCAAGGTTAAAAGTTTGAATTTAATTAGAGGCAAACAATCTAAGAGCCATTAATTAAAAGATTACTTTTCTTGAATTATTTAAAGTGCAATGTTACATACAGTCGTGAAGTATGTAAGCGTCATGCAGTCGTTTCAAAAAAGTGTGGAGCCCACTATTAGAAAATTAATTTTCTTTTCAAACGACTCTCATATTTATTTATTTTTTTAAAGTAATTATGCGGCGCTTGCACACTCATGACTAAACTCTTTTCTAAAATGATGATTATAAGTAACATTACACTGTGTATTGGCAAGAAACTCTTCATCTAACACTTGTATTTTGCTACATACAGTCGTGGAGTGCTCAAGTGCCGTGCAGTCATTTTGAAAAAGAATAGAGTCCACTAATAAAAATTAATTTCTTTTAATATGAGTCCCATATTTATTCATTTTTTTTAAAATTACTATATGGTACTTGCACACTCATGACTGCAACCATAATTTCTCATTTTAGAAATTGTTCCGAAACATGCTATGCTGAAGAAAATAAAAAGTAAAATAAAAATCTCTTGAAAAAATTACTAGATATTGTTAACTGAACCATTAAAGAAAAAATGTAAAATTACAATATAAACAAGAAATAATCCAAAAACAAGTTCCGATCGATGCGAATGCTATATTTTTTATTGAGATATCATACCAGCTTGAGCTCTGAAGATATGAAAATGGTGAGCAAACAAAGACGATGAGAAAGCCAACTATCACACCGACTTCTTTCTTTTTCTCTAATGGAGAGCAAAGAAAGAGCATATAATGAATCATGAATCTTCTCGTCACGACAATGGACAATCTCCCTTCACTTTTCGATGCATGGGAGTTCATGATCGGACAACTATGGATTTGTTAACTTGTCTGGTTGTTCCGGTTGCTATAAGGAGTGTGAAACTAATTGCTTGGCAGCCTTCGAAGCGAGGAAGAGTAAAATTAAATGTAGATGGTGGAGCTTGCGGTAACCCAGGAGAAGTTGGTGGGGGTGGTATTATTCGAAATCCTCTAGGTGGTGTAGTGGTGGGATTTCCTCATTCTTATGGTCATGCTACTAATAATATTGCTGAATGTAGAGCTTGTGATACCCCGTATTTACGTGTATTTTTAATGAATGATTATTTAAATTATTATAATTAATTGCTCTGTTGTTTTAAATTTAACGTGTTAATCGTTAGATTTATTTTATGAATTTTAAGTTGTGAAATTTATTTTCATGTGCTTTCTTAATTTAAATTGCTTTTCATTATTTAAATTTCTCTATGTTCTAAATTATTTTATTGTTTTATTGTTAAGTTTTATTATCTTATTTTATTTAGTGACTACGTTTAAGTTATTTTATTTTAATTACTGTTTTGAAATCCTTTTTCTTTGGATCAATTTTAAGACCCTGAGTTGAAAAGATTGGATCTTATTTTTCTTTCCCTTTCTTTTTCTTTTCCCTTTTTTCCTTTTCCTTTTTCTTCTTTCTTTTTCTTCTTTTCTTTCCTCTTCTTTTTTCCCCTGCCTCCCAACTGTGAGAGCCACTCCCCTCCCCATGTTTCTCTTCGTGGGCCTCTTTTCCTAGCCCGCCGCCACCCACTTCAACCACTCCCTCTCACGCCGACGACCCAGCCCCACTAGTCTCAACCCCCACGTCGTCCCCTTCTCCCTCACGCAAGCCCCACCCGAATGGGTCATCCCTTTCGTTCCCACCAAAATGCGGCCCCAGCCCCACCCATGCCTCCTCGGAGCACCCTCAACTAACTCCATGAACCCCAGCCACATTCAAGCCCCTAGCACGCAGCTCCCTCTTATCCGAAAATGAGTTTTGCATGTTGGGGTTTAACAACCCAAAGCCGCCGTGCACCAAATCACCACCTCACCGCCGCCCCCAACCACTTCCTCATCCACCAATGACCTCCTTTACCCAATCACATGCCCCACCGTGACCCATAGCCACCACACACTCCCATAACCTTTCTCCACCTTTCATGGCCAATCTCCATCGTGCGCCACCTCCCACAGCAACCAACCACCAACATCAACTCCACCAACCTTCATAAGCCGTTCCATGACTAACCCAAGCCTCCATAGCTCCTCTTCTAGATTCCCACATTGAGACCTGTGGTATTGCTTGGAAACCACCGCCCACCGTAGCTCCGCCACTTTTGGCATGACGTTTGATCTTTCAGAATTTTCCTTTAAGTGCTGTAAGTATTTTTCAAATAACCTTTTAGATTTTAATATATTTTGCATTAACAATACTTTGTGATTTGGTTGGTTGTGCCGAACTGAGTCTGAGGAGTTTACGGGTCAGTTGGTTTGGAGAACATAGTTGTTTGTTTGATTGGATGATGTTGGGATTTGTTGGATATTTTTTTTGTCTTGTAGTATGCATTGGATGGTGCACGCATGTTCATGTTTGTAAAATGAAAACTGGCTTTTCGTATATTGCATGCATATTCATGTGTTGGAAATGAAAAATGGATTTTCATGTATTAAATGGTTTTTGGGTACATGTGTATCATGACCCCAAGCCGAGAATGGGTATTATCTCGGTGGAGTTCCTTTGGTCACTCGGGAGTAGAATATATTGAGTGACAACCCCTGGGTTGTCACTGGACGACAACGGGATTGGACGAGATGGCAATGCTCTCGTGTCGACTCCATGGCCCCTCTGCTTGCAAGGGCTAGAAGATGCTTGGCTACGAATGCGCTGGGTATGGAACTTGGTATTGATCGTTACGAAGTCACACGCATGGTCGTTACCCATGGTGTGGTGAAGGGAGCCAAGGTGTGCTGGATGGTCCCTATGGGAGATCATGGTGCATAAGGTTAAAATTTGATAAGTGGACCATTTTCTGGGAAAATTTCAAGATTTGATAAATGAGTTTATGTGGACCATTTTTGGAAAATGGTGGAATTTATGTTGAGCCATTTTCTAGAAAAATGGTGAATGTTTTAATGGATATATTTTTGGGCCAAATGGGATTTTGGCATGCGTGGAAAATTACTCATTTTGGGAAAGGATGACTTTTGGGTCTCAAGCATATGGCATCATGGTCATGCATTTTATTATTGCATGAATGTATTTTTATCTCGTGGTTTGTTTGGATTATTACTTACCTGCGGTACAGTCTCTTGGTACCATAAATTTTGACGCAGGTGATGAGAAAGTTGAGCCTGAGGATGCGGTTCCACTGGAGGAGTGATTGGGTATCACTTGCTCATGCATTGGGAAATGTTTTCCCGCTTTTGGATATAATGTTTTAGTTTATTTTATTTTTTTTCTTGATAACTGTAATATTTTTGGTATGCTTGGGATTTCTAGGAGGAAATTAAAGTTATTACTTGTGGGTTAAATGTTTGTTTTCATCATATATTTAAAGAAGCCAATATGGTGGTGGATGTTTTGGCTAAGCAGGGAACTCAAGGTGTTAATTCCGATTTATGTTACATTAATTCCATTCAAGGTCCTTTTTGGGGGAATGAATCTCATGGATAAACTTGGCATCCCTTATCTTAGATGTTGAGAGTTTCTTGCCTTGGGTGGGTCTTTTGTTGGGTTTTGTTGTTCTTCTGGAATTTTTGGGCATCTCGACATGTGACCCCGACTCTTAAAACAAAAAATAAAAGAAAAAAAAGATTGAAGGTCAATAGTCCCAATTGTGTACACATATGCCTTCCTTTTAGCTGGCATCATTTTAAATGCACTAGCTGTTTGCTGCACAGTTGTGAGCATTTGCATTTTATTTCTTATTATTGGCTTGAAAATTTGTTTTCTTGTACCCTACTGCCCTCAAAACATTAAGAAGCATCTACTCATGTTCTTATTTATTGGATTGTTTAATGCACTTTGAAGAATGTCTCGATTGCATATATGCAAAGGTCAAACATGATGAAGAAGCTCTACAGTTTGGAACCAACTCGGGCACACCTTCAAAGTGGAAAATGAACTTGTGAGACCTAGTTGCAAGGATATGGATGTCTCATATCCTCTAAGGCAAAGCTTCCAACATCCTGCACAATTGCTAACTATATCTGGAGGAAATTTTGATGAGCCCATTTCAGGTATTAATTCCAAATTGGAGTCTCCGCTTGGATTCTCTAACTGGAAAATGTTACAGACTTGCAATAAATTCATGTATGGCATCTTTTTTTGACAGGCTAATGGGCTCACAGGAGAAGGGTGCTCTTTCCGGTACTACATCCACAAAATTAGTTGAAGAGAACTTGAATGCACAACCAACAATATCTGACTTGTTTGGTGAAGTTACTAAATTTAGCTACTGTGGTGGGTGAAAATAATGTCAAAATTGCTGATAGTGATGATGTTGGCAAAGGTTGTGAACGTAGTAGGAAGAGAAAGTAGTTACTTGATTCTGCTGAGCCCATTGAATATTTGTATGCCAAGGGTAAGAACTTGTGTGTGCAGATAGAAGAGAATCTATCTTTGTTGCATGGTATGTTAGACAGACGAATAGGCAGTCCCCTGGAAGAAGTAAGATGTCTGGCTCCTAATCCACAATGCATTCCACAAGGTACGCTTGATGGGTAGCACAATTGATGTTGAAATTGAGTTCAATAAACTAAAACACACTACTCTAGGAACTTCCTGTAATCTGTCACTGCATAAGAATGTAGCCCAGCTAATTCCGTTGCTATCATTGGGAATGGTTTCTGGACTCTAGAGGCAGGAAATGCTAGTCCTCAGCATGTCCAGGTCTCGGGTCTGGTTGTGGTCATTAGTAATTTGCCTAAATCAAGAGACGAGGAAGTTAATTTTCCATTTGAAAGTGAATTTGGATCTACATGTGACACTGTTGCAAAATACTGTGTCGTGTCTCCAAACACGAGAGATCGTAACGTCATTTCTAGGATATTTAAAACTACCAAAACTTGTATGGCTCGATCGGTGCTGTTTGCTTTCTCAAACGGAGTGGGTGGTGCCAAAGATTCTGCTCGCTCTTATGATGCAAGAAAATCTTTTACTTGTGTAAGTGATTCCTTTCCATCCAAGTTGATATGATTTTCTTGCTGTTAATAAAAGTATACAAGACTCCTTATGGAAGGATGGATGCCAATAATAGTTTTTCTTTTTGCTAACTTTGTAGAATTTTTGGGTACGTTTTTGTTCCTCTTTGTAAGTGCAGTTTTCTCTAGTGTAGAGGAAAAAATTGGCTAGGATTAGATGACTATATGATAAGGCTTATCTTATCATTATATTTAAATTTGTTGGATGAATGTAAAATAATTATTGATTTATCTCTAAACAATATTGAGTCTATCTAAAAGTCTTAGGTGTTGTTTAGATAAGTCATTGAAGAAAGCTGAACAGATATTAGTCAATCCAGAAGAATGTTATCGCGAAATGTTAGCAGTCCGTCGGTACACGTTTTCGTGACTGTTGCTAACCGTCAGCAGAGTCCTACTGTGATTGGAACTCTTTCCAGACTTTCTATTTAAAGGGATTCGGTTTTGTATCTTATCATGGACTTTGGGTCACGAATTTCAGAGAGGATATTTTGAGCATATGTGTGAGAAAATTCACTTCAGAATTTTCATAGGATTTTTCATCTCTCTTTAAGTGTGATCGTGTTCCGGTGTTGGAGGATCGTGTGATTGGAATTCAGCCCCTAGAGTTCTAGGAGGAAAGGCAACATTTAAAGATCGCTAAAGGTTCTAGCTGCTACTACGGTAGAAGATAAACGGGTCGTTTGTCTTGGCAAGTAAGATAGTCGAATTGCAAATGTTTTGTAATTGATGATTGCTTGTAATTGTACTTTAAATAATAAGATTGACTTTCCTGGATTTGGCTGCCCCGTAGGGTTTTAGCTTTAAATAGTTCTTTAAAGGGTTTCCCTTCGTAACCAATCGTTGTGTCTAACAAATTTGTTAATTTTCTTTGAGTATTTTGATTTGTTTAATAATTCTAGATATTGAGATCTAATCAATTTGTTCAAGGAAATTGGTAGATAATTTCTTGGTTTTACAGGGGTACCTTGGGAATCTCAATTGGCATCAGAGCGTGGTTCACTTATCCGAGTATGATCCGTGCCCTTGTAGATCATGTCGACGTCATTATATATTCCACCATATTTCGATGGGAAAAACTATGCTTATTGGAAAGTTCGTATGAGGGCTTTTCTCAAGTCATTGGATGAACATGTATGGCATTCGGTTGAACGACAATGGACTACACCCGAGACATCTATAGATGCTTGGACAAAAGATGAAATTAGCAATTGCAATTTGAATAGTAAAGGACTTAACGCTATTTTTTTGACGGTATCCCTTGAAGAATTTAAAAGAATGTCCATGTGTGAGATTGCTAAATAAGCTTGGGATATTTTGGAGGTTACACATGAAGGCACAAGAATAGTAAAAATTTCAAAATTACAAATGCTAACCTCAAAATTTGAAGAGATTAAAATGTTGGAAGATAAAAGTTTTAATGATTTTTATGCTAAACTAAATGATATTGTAAATTCCAGGTTTAATCTCGGTGAGAAGGTGGAGGATTCAAGGCTCATGAGAAAAATTTTGAGATCTCTACTAGAAAGATTTCGCCTAAGGTTACTACCATTGAAGAAAGTAAGGATTTGGATACAATAAAGGTTGAAGAGCTGGTCGGTTCCTTACAAACGTATGAATCCTCACTTCCTCAAACAAGAAAAGGTATGTCCATTGCTCTCAAAACAGTAAAAGAGGATCAAAAGTATTTTTCTGATGAAGAAAATTTTAACAATGAGGATATTGATCTCATAGCAGGAAAGTTTAGAAAATTCATGTTTAATAAAAAGTCTAGTGGAAAGAAAAAAAGAGGTAAAGAATTTTCTGCAAAGAAAAATTATTTTGAAAAATGGAAAAAAGAAAAATATGATAATAATGATAAAGTAAAGTGATATGAATGTTGTGGTTATGGTCACATAAGAATTGAATGTCCAAATTTCAAGAAAAATAAAGGAAAAGCATTGAATGCCACACTTAGTGACAGTTCAGAATCTGAAATTTCAAGTATATCATCTGATGATGACAAATCTTTTGTGGCTTTTTCTACTGTTGTTAATGATTTTTCTGATATTGGGCTAACAAAATCTAAAAGTAATGATGATGATGGTGATTCGGAGGTTGTTCTAGTTGTGAATGATCATGAGTTAAGTCTACAAAAAGCCTATAATGATCTATATGAGGAAGTGATCAAATTAAAGAAATTCAACAAGAAGCTGTACAATAGATTTACTATCGTGGAGAATAAGAAAAACAATCTTTCTAAAACATTAAAAAATTCTGGTGTTGAAGTATCAATATTAAATTATCAAAAGGCTGCACTAGAAAAAGAGTTGGAAAAATTTTAGGAGTGCCAAGAAAAAACAGCAACACAAAAGTTAGAAGAGATGTTGAGTTTTCAAAAATCTAGTTGTGATCGCACGGGTTTGGGGTATACGACTTCCCAAGGTATGGAATTTAAAGACTAATCATCCGCTGCCACTTCATCAAAAGATATTATTTTTGTTAAAGGAAGTCAAGATGAGGAAGTTCCAAAGAAGGCTATGTCTAAAACTCATGTTCCAAGACCTTCACATGATAGATTAATGACAAAGAAGACCAATCAAGGTAAGTTTATTCCTACTTGTCATTATTGTGGTGTTGTTGGTCATATAAGGCCAAATTGCTTTAACTTGAATAAAGTAAAGAAAAATGGAGGTGAAAGAAATCCAAAAAGGAAAGGAAAGAGTCTAGAGAATCAAGTTTTTTATATGAGTCAACAAATCAATTTTTTAAGTCTCAAACTCGGTGAACTAGCAGATTTTTGCTTTCAAAATAAAGAAAAGATCGTACAAAGTAATGTTGATAAAAAGAATAGGCCAAAATTTAAAGCAAAGTGGGTGGTCAAAGAAGATGCTATGTTACATTAATTGATAGGACTACTTACATGTTCTTGCATTCTTTATATTATTGCATTAGTCTAGGACATGCATTTTATCTTTTTGATTTGCTTTTATGTTTCTGTTTTTCAGTTTTAAATAAAATATATATATATAATATAAAAATTTTCCTGGTTTGGTTCAAAACTTGTCTTTAAGGAAAGTGCATGCTTGATATGGCAGAGTTTGAACATTTGTGTTCTCACTTAATAAATTTTTGAACCTATGCATCTCTCTATTTTGTGCAATTCACTTTGTGCATACTAACCCTATGGATTATCTTGGCAAAGTTCATTTTCAATGAACAGTGAGGAATCTATATGTATGCATTTTATAATTAAAGTTTTTTTTAATGAGATGTTCATCAAAGAGGAAGTTCATGCCTTACATTGACTAATACTAGTTGAACCTAGTACATCAATAAAGAGCTCTCCTCTTGCCAAACACAAAGAGTTGATCCATATAGAAAAAGTTAGTATTAATTCATTGCGGAAAAAGACAAACACCCTACATGGATCTACCACCTTAAGTTCTTACAGAAAAAATCGTTGCTCTAATCATTATGGAAAAAGATGAGCAACAAACATGAACACACAAAGGGGGTGTACAAACTAGTGTTTGGGGGAGATGCTCATGTATCTAGGCCCTAGCATAAAGTTTGACTTTTAAGGTGAAACAACAAACTCTTTTGAGCATCTATAAGAAGCAATCATTCATGAATAAAGGTATAAAAAATATATTGAAGAAAATAGTTCATAAATATGCTATGGTATAAGTATACTTACTCACACACTCACATAAACTTTGACATTGATGATCTTATGAGGAGTGAACATCCATAGTGATTGTTGCAAATAAGAGGGTGTACTCTATTGAATTTGTTTTGTGAGTTACATTATGTTTTGAACTAAGATGCATCTTGGCATGTTACTTGCTCTATTGCCTATTTTTTTATATAAAAAGAAAGAAAAAAAAAGTTCAACTTTTTTGTTATGTTTTTTTCTAATTTCTATTTATTTTGGTTTATATAAAATAAATACATGAGAATTGTTCACCATTTTTTTTAGTGTCTTCATCTTGGCACACATAAGTGATATTTATTCTATTTTGTGTCTTGTCAGATTAGTGACAAAAATGGGGAGTATTGAAAGAGCAAATTGAAATTTTGGTGTTGTGAAATTTAGGGAGAGTTTCAGAAAGTGTGTTGTTGAGGGGGAGTTTAATAAATTTGCTAAAAATAAATTTGATGAAATGAATTTGTTGAGGGGGAGAATTTGCTAGACATAAGTTTTTATTCTTAATTATTTGTTTGGAATTTCTACTCGGTTTCTTGGTTTTTTGTTTGTGCTTTTGACATGCTTTATATTATATTCATCAAGTTGGTTTTGTCACCAATCCACCAAAGGGGGAGATTGTAGAGGAAAAAATTGGTTAGGATTAGATGACTATATGATAAGGCTTATCTTATCATTATATTTGAATTTGTTGGATGAATGCAAAATAATTATTGATTTATCTCTAAACAATATTCAGTCTATCTAGAAGTCTTGTGTGTTGTTTAGATAAGTCCTTGAAAATAAAATCGAGTCCTGGTAGATCTGATTTATCCAGAAGAAAGCTGAACATATATTAGTCAATCCAGAAGAATGTTATCGCGAAATGTTAGCAGTCCGTCGATACACATTTTCGCGACTGTTGCTAACCGTCAGCAGAGTCCTACTGTGACTGGAACTCATTCCAGACTTTCTATTTAAAGGGATTCGGTTTTGTATCTTATCATGAACTTTGAGACATGAATTTCAGAGATGATATTCTGAGCATATGTGTGAGAAAATTCACTTGAGAATTTTCATGAGATTTTTCATCTCTCTTTAAGTGTGATCGTGCTCCGGTGTTGGAAGATCGTGTGATTGGAATTCAGCCCCTAGAGTTCTAGAAGGAAAGGCAACATTTGAAGATCGCCAGAGGTTCTTGCTGCTACTGCGGTAGAAGACAAACGGGTGGTTTGTCTTGGCAAGTAAGATAGTCAAATTGTAAATGTTTTGTAATTGATGATTGCTTTTAATTGTTTTTCAAATAATAAGATTGACTTTCCTGGATTTGGCTACCCCGTAGGGTTTTACTTTTAAAGAGTTCGTTAAAGGGTTTCCCTTCAGAACCAATCGTTGTATCTTACAAATTTGTTTATTCTTTTTGAGTATTTTGATTTGTTTAATAATGCTAGATATTGAGATCTAATCAATTTGTTCAAGGAAATTGGTAGACAATTTCGTGGTTTTACAGGAGTACGTTGGGAATCTCATCTAGTATATTATTTCATGTGTATTGGTGTGCCCCTCTATGCTTTGATAAGGTTGATTTAATTATAAAAAAATCTGCATGACTGATCTTTAGTGGTATATGGATGCTTTGAAGTCAGTGGGTGAGACAATGAGTTTTTTAAGGTTGGAACTAATTTATTTTTCATATCATTGACATGTTTCTGGTTAAAGGTATGCGTGTTTTTTACAATGGTGCTACTCAATTTGTCCACCGCTGCTCCAAGAATTCTGGTGTACACTAGCATATCATCTGAGACATTTATCGAATGTGATACAAGATTTAACTTCCTCTTCGATGGTGTGACTTTTAGTTTTTCATATGAAGTTTCTTATGCTGATCAGTCGGTGGCTGGGAGCATTATATTAGCATCAATATGTGCAGCAATAGACCAGATTGGTTTTATGCTCGGTAATTTTGTTCTCTCCTCAATACAGGTTATCGCTATCTGTTTTACATCAGTTGTGGACAAGTTTTTGGTTCTGGCAAACACTTACTTCTTCAACCTTTCTTATGGCATTGACAGTTCGCCTAATCTCCTTGAATAAGGGTAACTTCTTCCTTGAGCATTCTTCTTCTTCTTCTATTTCTTCCAATTGCTTATAAATTTCCTCACCTATGATGATTATGCGTGTTGAGTTGTTGGTCCCAACCTAGGATTGGTCTTCAGCAGTATCAGAAGCTAAAAATTGACATCTAATTATCTCTGAACTGTAGCTTTTCACTGAGCGTGATGCACATCCACCAAGATATTTGTAGGCTTAGGTGAGATTTGGACTAAAAATTGAAACTTGAATAAAATATTATTAGAATATTATTTTTATTTTGGAATTTGAATAGGATGAATTATTTACTGTATTTCATTTGAAAATTTGAAAAAATTACAATGATTAAATGAGATGAATTGAGATAACTTTGGTATCTATACCTCCCTTTAATGGAAACTTGGTTTTTCCCTTCCGCCTAAAAGGTCTTGTAACATAGCATGGCAAGAAATTGTGTCTCTATTGCTTTGCCATTTATATTCTTTCTCTAATTGGCACAAGTTGCATTGAAAAGGTCAAAAGGGTTACATAGAGGTCTAAAATAAGATGGCTTTATTGTTTTGTCATCTATATAGTTCAAAGTCCATAAATTAAGAACTAAAATCTAAAATTATAAAGATAACTTACAAATCTTTTATACATTTTTTATAATTCTATTTTAAACTAAAATTACGTTATTTATTTTTTTGGTTACAAAAATTAAGTTATTAAATTAGCACAATTAAAATTCAGTTATAAAATAAAATATAAAAGAATTATAAATATATCATTATCTTGTATATAATTTACACCATTGATATAATAAGTATTAATTTATAAATAAATCTTTTTTAAACTGTACATAAAGAAAAATGATATTTACTATCTCAAAGTGTATAAGTTTTCATGCATTTTCTTTAGAAAAAAGTGAAAAAATTTAAGATCCATGCAATCAAATTATTTTTTTAATAGTCGATTTCTTTTCTTTTCTCAAAAGAAGTGCAAGAAATTTACACATTGCACATTGCATGACTAAATCTATCATTTTGCTAAAAACAATTCTAAGAGTATGGTCAACTCAACCATCAATGGAAAAATGTTAAAATACAATAAAAACATGAAAAAATTTACTTGTCATTTTCAACACTACACACAAATATGTGATTTATAATATTTATCCTTTTATTTGAATACACATATTGATGTGTAAATATATATATTTAAATAGAATTATAAAAATGACAAATCGTGAAAATAATTACCGATCGATGTGAATGCTATTGTGGAATGAGATATCGTACCAGATGGCAAGGCACTTCACTTCGTCTTCGTGGCTGGAGCTTCTCTTCTTTGTGCGTAAATGACAGAGTGACAAATTTCGTGGGTTGGACCCGAGTGCATTTTGAATCTAGGTTCATCCCGCATCTCCAGCACCCGAGTTGCCTAGCACAGGAGTTGCCTGCCTAGCGCCACCCTGCAACAACCATCTCTCCATCTAGCGCCACCCCGCGCTGCCCGTCCCTCTGTCTTGTGCCACCAGTCATTCCTCCTCTATCGGCCTTCAGATTTACACATCCCGCATCACCCCAGCACTCGCGTTGTGTTGCTTGCCCAGCGCCACCCCACAACAGCCATCCCTCGGCCCAGTACCACCCATCGACAGTCACTTTCTAAAAGAGAAGGTATAGGTTGCTGAAGAAAGCACATGAGATCTCTATGCTTTGTGATGCTGAGGTGGCTTTAGTTGTTTTCTCTACCAAAGGGAAGCTCTTTGAGAGAGGTGACTCCCCTAGGTAACGCCACTAGGTAACTCCAGTTATATTTTCCTTGCGAAGAAAGCCCTCTAGTTGGTGCAAACCCCGTAGGATTGATGTTGTTTGGTCCCCTGTGAATTTATTCCACATGTTCGGTTCAAGGAGTTTGGATTAATTTCGCAACAAAGTCACCTATCATGTGTTGTTTTGAAGTCAATATTTGAACCATACTGAAAAAGCAGTGGTTCTACACAACACTTCACCTAGAAGGGGGGTGAATAGGTGTAATCCGATTTTTATGGTCTTTTTAAAAAGATAGTTAAACAACAATTAATCAAAGTAGTAAACAACATAAATAATCAACACAAGATTTTGTTCACGGAGTGGAAACTCATTTGAAGAACGTCTTCAAAATCTAAAACCACTCCGGGTGTAAGACACCACCTCAAATCCACTATAGAAAATTTAGTTTGTTACAACCAATTTAGAGACACTCACAAAACCTTTGTAGTAGCTAAACTTGGCTTGCAACACCACGAGCGACCCACTCGATCTCTACACGCATGTAGTGTCGGAACTCCGACCTTTCTATAGCTTCCCACGAGAACCTCTCAATCTCGGCATCACCAGCAGCTCCGGACTCTTCCGGCCAACGAACTTGTCCACTCCAATGGACTCAACTGAAGTTTGATGTTGAATGTAGTGTGGTGGAGATGTGTTTATCCAAGAGAGAATCAATCAAGTGGGGGAGAGATTGCTCTAAATGTTCTTGGAGGCCCTTAGGGTTTTTGCTCTGATTCTCCACCCTAGAACAGCAGAAAAGCTGTTCTATTTATAGTACCACTCAAATGAGGCGCATTAAAACCCTAGGTTTTAAGTCATCTGGAACATTCGCTCGAGCGGAGTGTCGAGCGAAGGTCGAGCGCCGAAATCTGTCTAAGTTCGCTCGAGCGGAGTGTCGAGCGAAGGTCGAGCACCGAAATCTGTCTAAGTTCGCTCGAGCCAAGTGTCGAGCGAGGGTCGAGCGGTCCAATCTGCTTGAGTTCGCTTGAGCCATGTGTCGAGCGAGAGTCGAGCGGTGCAATCTGCTTGAGTTCGCTCGAGCCATGTGTCGAGCGAGAGTCGAGCGGTACAATCTGCTTGAGTTCGCTCGAGCCATGTGTCGAGCGAGAGTCGAGCGGTCCAATCTGCTTGAGTTCGCTCGAGCGCCCTGTCGAGCGAGAGTCGAGCGGTGACACCTGTTTTGACCATTGATCATCACATTTCAATCCTCTTCGCTTCAACACTTGTTACAACACTATTTTACACAGGTTTTCACAAGAATATGCCAATCAACTCATTTTTGCCTCAACAATCTCCCCCTTTGGCATTTCTGTGACAAAACCTCTAACCTATACATATGACCTAATCCTAGCACACCCATCACTAGATTCAGATTCTTGAATACAATGAAATATTTCTGCACAACCTTAGCAAACGGTTAAACATATCGCACAAAGAATTGTTTGCAAATCACAAACTACAATTCATGAATAGATATGACACGTACAGGCTTTAGAAACAAAATATTTCATTAAACAATTAATCAGTAAAAGAGTTCAAGAACAATTAGTCACACAGCAGCAGTAAACAAGAGATATAAAATCAAAAGATAAAAACCAAAAACTAGCTGCTGTTCCCAAAACACAAGTGTTGCTACCAACTAACACTCCCCCTGAGTTAGTATACAAAAAAAATCAAAACTCCCCCTTAATCAGTACTCCCCCTTTTTGTCACAGGCTGAAAAATGGTCTCAATCATCTGTATTACTGCCACCATCTTCATCGTCTTCGTTAAGAAGCTCTTCAATGTCATGGAAACGTTGGGTCACATGCTGCTGCAGGCTGTCAAACCGAGCATCCAACGTATCAAACCGGGCATCGAAAGTATCCAACCGAGCATCAAGGCGGGCTAAATACTCAAGAACCTGCTGAAGACTAGGCTCGGTCGAGCCGGGTGCCGAAGGAGATGGGGCCGAGCCAGACGGCTGAGAAGTAGATGGCCGAGAGCTGGATGGCTGAGAGTTGGAAGGCCGAGAGCTCGAAGGCTGAGAGGAAGGTGCGGGAGGATGCTCAACACGGATAGGGTGCGGAGTGGTGTGAGCACGACTAAGCTGCACCGTCCTACGACCAATGGGAGCCTTAAGTGCTATCCTAGGCTCTTGAGGGAGAAAGGCAACAGACTGAGAGAGGGCTATACGGGTGATGAGACAAGCGAACGGCAAACCAGTCCGTTTCTTGGAGGACTGAAATGCCTCAATTATGACCCGACACAGAAGAGCCCCTAGATCAAGAGGGACATCATTGATCAAGGCATAAAGAAGAATGGCGCGGTCAAGACTCACGTCAAAGGAGTCATCAATGGAAATACCCCGTATGTTGGAGTAAAACTCCCGAACCATCTCCACAGAAGGAGTGGGATGACCAGTGGTCAAAGCCTGCCACTGGCGAGACTCAAATATATGAGGAATTATGGTCTCAGAGAGCTCACCGAGGGAGACATCACGCTCAACAATGGGTGTACGTTGAGAAAAATTCTGAGTGTACAGCTCCTGAGCTTGTGCACTATGGAATTGAGCGTGAGCGGGTGCAGAAGGGTTGGTGCGAGGACGGACACGTCGAGACGACATGGTTTTTAGCTGTAGATAAAGTCAGAGACGTTAGACAAGGCTAAAGGTGATGTGACTCCTTGATGGATGCATGTCTAAAATGCCAAATGCATGAGAATGATAAAACTCACCAACTAATCATGTGATGGACATCCTAACATGACAATGCCAATCATGCCGACCATGACAAACAAACAATGCCAATCAACCATGATCATGAACATGCTAACACGACAAAGCCAATCATGCCGACCAAGATAAACCTCAACCCAATTGCAAATTTAATTCAAGTGACCCAATGCCCTTTCTAACCAAAAACCCTTCAAACCCAATGCAATTCCAAGTCAAATGACTACCCAACACTAGGATATGCATGAAATGGGTATATGAACAATTCTATGCCAATGCATGATGAAAATGATTAAACAAAACTCATTTAGGCATTTCAACAAACACTTGGAGTGCATCCAAGTGAGAAAATCGACCAACACTCCATGGGAGGTTCAAAAACCTCCTAAATACATCCAAATAACCACAACAACTCCATAGGAGTTTCAACCAACCCAAAATACAAGAAATTTTTCAAGGGTTTCACTCCAAAGGGAGCAATCCGAAACCCACAAAAAATGAGCAAGAAAAACAAAAAAAAATGCAAGAATCCGAAATAAAATTCAAGAGAAATGATTTTACCTTGTATTGGAATGATTTCGGAAGAGAAAATGAGTTGAAACCGAGGAGATTTGAGTGAATGAGAGAAAATCGCACGAAAATAGCTTGGGAGAAGAAAACTGTGCGTGTAGCTCGAGCGGCGCTGGCTTTATACCAGTTATTCGCTCGAGCGAACTTAAACCCTCGAGCGAACTGTCGAGCGAAGTTCGCTCGAGCGGAGTCGAGCGGAGTGTCGAGCGAGACCTCCAGATTTTGCAATTTTGCCCAGTTTTGAAACACACACCACTCACAAGACTCACATGACTTTGACAAACACTAGGGAAGTCAATTTTCAACCCAAGAATACATATCAAATGCAGAGAAGCATCATATTCTCACAAAACACGCAGGTAAAAACAAAGTATCTCAAGTAATGTCGACATGCGTGTTTAACCGGTCCTTGCTCAATCAAGAAATTTCAACCGATAAGCGTGAGCGGGGTTGGGCTGAACAAGAAATCATAAATGCTTGGGAAGCTCTTCCAAGACACAAAAAGTCAAACCCAATGCTGCTAGGACCTAAATCCTTCTGTTTGAATACTTGTTTCAGCATATTCTGTTTTTCACCTCCTTTTTTTTTTTTTTTTTTTTTTTTTTTATTTTACCAACATCACTTTTTCTTTTCCTTTTGATGTGCCATATTTTTGCACAAGAGAATCATGATGAGGTCATCTAGCCCGTGGTCAATTCTGTGTGCAAGTAGAGCTTCCTACCACCTTTGATTGCCTCCCCAATACTCACAAGTGGCGAAATGTCAATTAACTGAGCCAGGAGTGAAGTGTGTGATGCAAGTCATAAATTACACAAAATACTCATGTTTCAAACCTTTGTGAACCATAAGTATATGATACAAATCTCAAAAGATGCATGTCCTTAGATTTTACAATTAACAACCCCACCATTATATAGCACAATCATGAAGTGCATGTACGGACAGCAAACAGCAGCAAGGAAACTAGACAACTAACAAACACAAAATAAACACCAACACCAAAAAAAAAAAAAAAAAAATGCATGTATGTATGTACTTCATGCAATGCATGTTTCAGTGCTCATGTCAAAGCACATACACCAATAGCCTTTCTAAGCAGTTCAAACCGAAGCCCATCCAAGGGTTTTGTAAAAAGGTCGGCTAGTTGATGTTCAGTGGGAACATACTCAAGAGTCACAACCTGTGTTTCCACAAGCTCCCGAATAAGATGATGTCTAATGTCAATGTGCTTAGTCCTAGAATGTTGAACAGGATTTTTTGAAATGTTTATAGCACTGGTATTGTCACAAAAGACGCTCATCACACCTTGGTCAATGCCATAGTCACATAGCATTTGCTTCATCCACAACAATTGCGTGCAACAACTTCCTGCAGCAATATATTCAGCCTCAGCCGTGGACATGGAAATCGAGTTTTGCTTCTTACTCATCCAGGCTACCAGGTTTGTCCCAACATAGAAACACCCACCAGAGGTGCTTTTCCTATCATCTGCATTACCTGCCCAATCAGCATCAGAATACCCTGCAAGTTCTGTATTAGAGTCTCGAGAATACCAAATCCCATAGTTAACTGTCTCATTCACATAACGAAGTATGCGTTTGACAGCTACCAAATGTGATTCTTTCGGATTGGCCTGAAATCTTGCGCACACCCCAACACTAAAGGCAATGTCTGGTCTACTTGCAGTGAGATACAACAAACTCCCAATCATGCTCCTATACAAGGATTGTTCAACATTCTTGCCTGACAGATCAGCGCTAAGCTTAACACTAGTGCTCATGGGAGTTCTAGCATGGCTTGTGCCATCTAATCCAAATTTTTTTATAAGATCCTTTGCATATTTGGATTGAGAGATGAACAACCCATCATTCAACTGTTTTACCTGGAGTCCCAAGAAAAAAGTTAGTTCACCTACCATGCTCATCTCAAATTCATTTTTCATTTCATTAGCAAACTCAAGAGCCAGAGAGTTAATGGAAGATCCAAATACAATGTCATCCACATAGATTTGGGCAACTGTTATGTCTTCTCCAGCTTTTCTAATGAACAGGGTCCTGTCAACATTTCCTCTCAGAAACTTACGGTTTTCCAGATAGGAAGTTAGTCTTTCATACCAAGCTCTGGGAGCCTGTTTCAGACCATAGAGGGCTTTCTTCAACCTGTAGACATGATTAGGATATTTTGGATCCTTGAAACCCTTTGGTTGCTCGACATACACTTCTTCTTGGAGAATTCCATTAAGAAAAGCACTCTTGACATCCATTTGATAGAGCTTGAAACACATGTGGCAAGCAATGCTTAATAGTATCCGAATTGATTCAAGTCTAGCAACCGGAGCAAAAGTCTCATCAAAGTCTATACCTTCCATTTGGGCATACCCTTGAGCAACTAATCTTGCTTTATTTCGCACGATTGTTCCATTCTCATCAGACTTATTCTTAAAGATCCATTTTGTGCCTACCACATTGTGACTTTCTGGTCTCGGCACCAAGTACCACACATCGTTTCTCACAAACTGATTTATCTCATCATGCATTGCATCCAACCAATTCTCGTCATCCAAGGCTTCTTCAACCCTTTTTGGTTCAATTTGTGAGATGTAGCTGGAGTGAGCCAGTTGACTTATCACTTTCCTTCTTAGTCTCATCCCTTCGTCTATGTTTCCAATAATGTTTTCTTGGGGATGATTCAACTTTACTCTTGAAGAAGGCTCTTTTTGACTACTCACTTTTTCATTTGAAAAGAACTCCAAGTTTTCTTGTAAACCATCAGAATCTTTTCTTTCAGTTTCACTTGTTGAATGAGATGGCTCATCCTTATTCAATTCTTCTCTTGGAGCATCATTCACTATCACATTTATGGACTCTATTATAGTTCCAGTGCGCAGATTGTAACATCTATAGGCACGACTATTCCTAGAGTATCCAAGAAAGATCCCTTCATCACTCTTAGGGTCAAACTTAGCCAAGTTTTCCCTATCTCTCAGAATGTAGCATTTGCTTCCGAACACCCTGAAATACTTCACATTTGGTCTCTTTCCTTTCCACAGTTCATATGGTGTTTTGGAAGTGCTTGGTCTTGGATAGACTCTGTTCACAATATGACATGCTGTGTTTACAGCTTCTCCCCAAAAATGGGCAGGAAGAGTCTTACTGTGTAACATGACTCGAGCCATTTCTTGAATAACTCTATTCTTTCTTTCGACCACTCCATTTTGCTGTGGGGTGATAGGGGCAGAAAATTCTTGACTAATGCCCTCTTCATCACAGAAACTCTCAAGATTTGAATTGTCAAACTCTCTTCCATGATCACTCCTAATTCTGACTATCCCCTTTCCTTGCTCATTCTGAAGTTTCTTGCACAAGGTTCTAATCACATTAGGAGCTTCAGCTTTTTCTCTCAGAAATTCTACCCATGAATATCTGGTAAAGTCATCCACCATTACCAGAATGTATTTCTTTCCTCCCAGGCTTTCAGTCCTAGACGGTCCCATAAGGTCAATGTGCAATAACTCCAATGGTTGTTCAGTTAGGATAGCCGTTGTTTTCTTGTGAGCTGTTCTAACTTGTTTTCCCAATTGACATGACCCACACACCGGAGTCTTCACTTTACCCAGCTCAGGCATTCCTATCACCATCTCTTTCCTGGCAATTTTGGACAGATTTTTATGATTCACATGTCCAAGTCTTTGGTGCCACAAGTCTGTAGCATCACTCTTAGCACTATTGCAACTATGCTGAAGACTAGGACTGATGCCATAACAATTGTCAGACGTCCTTGTTCCCTGCATCATACAATTTCCATCCTTATCTGAAACAATGCATATTTCTTTTGAGAAACGAACTTCAGCACCATTATCACACATTTGACTTATACTGAGAAGATTTGCTTTTAATCCATCAACAAACAGCACTTCTTTCAAGATGGGTAGTCCAGGTATTTCAATTTCACCCTTTCCAATTATCTCAGCTTTTCCACCATCTCCAAAAGTTACTGTTCCACACTTGTACTCCTCAACAGCTTTGAATAGGCTTCTATCACCTGACATGTGACGTGAACATCCACTATCAAGATACCACACATAGGTGTCTCTAGCCTTTAGAGCAATGTGTGCCACATGACATGTGTTTCTTTCTCCAGTTCTGACCCACATCTTTCTAACTTTTGGAAAACCACCCTTTTTGGTAGTTGACAGTTGGTCTAGCTTGACATTTAGCATCTCATTTTGCCTAGTCAAGGCCATGACTTGACTCCAAAGATTCAGATGCCCTCTTTTTGGCTGTCTATCTCCATTTCTCATGGGATTCTTCTTAAGCTCATAGCAATTTGGTCGGATGTGACCAGCCCTACCACAATTATGACACACCCGGTTTTCTTTGCTGTCTCTTTGTCTCCTGAACGATGAGATATTCTCATACTTGATGAATCTTTTCAGCTTAAAACAATCCGTTGCAACATGACCTATTTTACCACAGTGGTGACAAATAGGACTTCTAGCTCTTGGTTTCACGTGAGACACAGCACCCATTTGGATATTTGAGGATTTCTTGCCATTTTCAGATGGGTGAGTCTTCCCATTGACGATTGATTCACGAACAAACACAGTTTTCTTTTCCTTTTTGTGGGAGACCTTTGAGCTAGTTGCAACCTCAGATTTTATTGGATCATATCCTAATCCACTCTTGTCACTCGGAAGCTTTCCAAAGCTTAGGATTTCATCCAATTTTTGCTTCCCATTGGAGAAGGATTTCAGTTTTTCCTTCAGCAAAGTTATCTCACTTTCTTGAGCTTTTAACTCATCTTCCAAACTCACATTCTTCATTTTAAACTGATCAGCTAGAGCAATGGCTTCAGTTAATTTCCCTTGAAGCTCTTCATTTTCTTGTTTGATGAGGTCTATCTCTTGAATGTGAACTTTGTTGAGTTTCCTCAGTTTGACACAGTCCTTGTATAGTTTCTCATATACTTCTTGCAGCTCTTCTTCATACTCAGATTCATTTTCAGACAAGTTCTCCTCATCCGACACGTTTTCACTGTGTTGACTTTTGCTATCTACCGAAACAGTGAATGCCATGTAATTCAGATTTCTTTTTGGAGAAGAGTTTCCTGAGGAATCACTTGACTCCGACTCGCTCTCACTTAGGGATGCCAGTTTTGCCCTTTCTTTTGCCTTCTTGTAGTTTGCACATTCCAGCCGAATGTGTCCAAAACCATGGCATTCATGACACTGCACACTAGACTGACCCTTGTCTCTATTTGTTCTAGTGTGCTTCTCAGAGTTTCTATCCTTGTTCCCTGAACTCGAGCCTCTGTTGTATTTTTCAAACTTTTTCTTTTCAAAACTCTGATTCTTCTTATTTCTAGCCACAAACATTTTCCTGAATTTCTTAGCATAGAATGCTAATTCTTTGTCATCCATAGCCAAATCATCAGATGACTCATCTGACTCCTCTCTAACAGTATTGAGAGCTATGGACTTGTGCTTCTTGTCTACTGGAAGAGTATGTTCATATGTTTGGAGAGAGCCCACCAACTCTTCTATTCTCATAGCGTCCACGTCCTTGCTTTCTTCAATAGCTGTGACCTTAGGACGAAATCTCTCAGGAAGAGATCTGAGAACTTTTCTCACAACTCTATTCTCAGGAATTCTATCCCCTAGATTAAATCGAGAGTTGACGATATCATTTAACTTGGCATAGAAAGCATCAAATGTTTCATCATCCTTCATCCTTAATTCTTCAAAGCTAGTGGTCAACATTTGAAGCTTAGAGTTCTTTACAGCCTTGGTACCTTCATGAGTGATCTCAAGAATATCCCAAGCTTCTTTGCAATTTTGGCACATTGATATTCGTTTAAACTCTTCCTGGGACACAGCCATGAAGATTGCATTCAGTCCTTTGCTATTCCAGCCACATTCACTTATTTCATCTCTGGAATAATTTTCCACACTTTTGGGAGTTTGAACTCCATCAACAATAACTTTTGGTTCCGTCCAACCATTTGTTACGGAAAACCATACTCGTTCATCAACAGATTTCAAGAAAGCTCTCATTCGAACTTTCCAATAAGCATAGTTGTTTCCATCAAAATATGGTGGAGATGTAAGTGATTGAGACCTATCCATTTAAAACCACTACGGCAGGATCACACTCAGGAACTGAATCCTAGCGGAGTGAACCCGCTCTGATACCAATTGAAAAAGCAGTGGTTCTACACAACACTTCACCTAGAGGGGGGGTGAATAGGTGTAATCCGATTTTTATGGTCTTTTTTAAAAAATAGTTAAACAACAATTAATCAAAGCAGTAAACAACATAAATAATCAACACAAGATTTTGTTCACGGAGTGGAAACTCATTTGAAGAACGTCTTCAAAATCTAAAACCACTCCGGGTGTAAGACACCACCTCAAATCCACTATAGAAAATTTAGTTTGTTACAACCAATTTAGAGACACTCACAAAACCTTTGTAGTAGCTAAACTTGGCTTGCAACACCACGAGCGACCCACTCGATCTCTACACGCATGTAGTGTCGGAACTCCGACCTTTCTATAGCTTCCCACGAGAACCTCTCGATCTCTGCATCACTAGCAGCTCCGGACTCTTTCGGCCAACGAACTTGTCCACTCCAATGAACTCAACTGAAGTTTGATGTTGAATGTGGTGTGGTGGAGATGTGTTTATCCAAGAGAGAATCAATCAAGTGGGGGAGAGATTGCTCTAAATGTTCTTGGAGGCCCTTAGGGTTTTTGCTCTGATTTTCCACACTAGAACAGCAGAAAAACTTTTCTATTTATAGTACCACTCAAATGAGGCGCATTAAAACCCTAGGTTTTAAGTCATCTGGAACATTCGCTCGAGCGGAGTGTTGAGCGAAGGTCGAGCGCCGAAATCTGTCTAAGTTCGCTCGAGCGGAGTGTCGAGCGAAGGTCGAGCACCGAAATCTGTCTAAGTTCACTCGAGCCAAGTGTCGAGCGAGGGTCGAGCGGTCCAATCTGCTTGAGTTCGCTTGAGCCATGTGTCGAGCGAAAGTCGAGCGGTGCAATTTGCTTGAGTTCACTCGAGCCATGTGTCGAGCGAGAGTCGAGCGGTACAATCTGCTTGAGTTCGCTCGAGCCATGTGTCGAGCGAGAGTCGAGCGGTCCAATCTGCTTGAGTTCGCTGGAGCACCCTGTCGAGCGAGAGTCGAGTGGTGACCCCTGTTTTGACCATTGATCATCACATTTCAATCCTCTTCGCTTCAACACTTGTTACAACACTATTTTACACAGGTTTTCACAAGAATATGCCAATCAACTCATTTTTTCCTCAACACATACTATTATATACTTCACAGAAAATACAAGCTTTCCAAATGGACATCGTTTTTTAGTAGTCTTTGCAAATAAAAATGTCTAATTCCTGATCGAAATTGATTGTTATAGTGGAGTTGAATAGCTAAAGAGAAAAGTTAAAATGCTTGCTTGACATTAATGGTTGCTAGTGTTGATCGTTAAACTTAGATAAGTTTTGTTATGTTTTTGAACTCAGATATAGCTAAAGTGAGTTGCAAAAAATGCAAAATGGCATTGTTATGTTTTTAAATTCTGATATAGCTACAGTGAAAACGAAACAGGATATAGATCATGTATATATGTAAGTGGTGGGAATGGGGTATTGCCTTTATTTATCATGTGTTGCGGCTGGGTCTCAACTTAGGGGAATTAGGTGAAAGGGTAGATTTTTTATGTAATGAAAGAAGTTACTGAAACATGTATCAAATGATATATACCTAATCTTGTTGGACTATGAATGGTTGTCCCTCACCTTCTCACTAAATGCTTCTAGTGGCTTTCAAAAGATAAGTTTGTTTATAGGCAAATTTATTTTTGTCGAAAGAGTAGTGGATGGGAAGTATCAATGCCGTAGTGGTGCAATAAAAATGAAAAGAGAACAGGAGACATGAAGAGAAGTGGTGTCAGATTAATGGTTCAGCTTTCATAGTAGTCATGTACCAAGAAAATCTTCGTTTGATTCAACAATCTAGAATTTCGTGAAAGACTAGTATTAGATATAGTCATGTTCATATCATTGTTCTCAAACAATGCAAGCTATTCCTAGTTTAATGCTTGAAGTGTAATGGAGAATGAAAATCACCAATTCTGATCCTAATGAAAGCAAATGGAGGCATTATTATTGCCAATTTTTTCCTCCCTTTCATTATTACTCCTATATATTATGTAATTGAACTCAACATTTTCTCTTTCCCTTCTATAAGATTATTTATAAGTTGGTTGTGTTCTTTTTAGCTCAAAAACACAATGGATACCTTGGTCCATTGGTTTTATTTATTCTGGCTGGGATTCTATTTGGAGTAATATCATTGATTGTGTTGTGTGCATAATCTCTTGATCAAAAAACCCATTACACAAACTCCACCACAACCTTTATGGAACGTACAAAAATCCATAAAACATCGCATCTCCGCAAACTACACCATAGCATCAAGGTGGTCACACATCTGAAAGAAAACGAATATGGTTAAAAGCTAAGATGTGGGGTGTGCACCCATGAACCAGTTGATACCCATATTATTTCTTAAAAACTAATAGTACTGAATTAGGATTCCTCGCAAGCAAGTTTAACATAGTTGTTTATTTTTGTGGCTTCTTTATTATAGTTGTTAAGCAAATAAATATCTAGGTTAACATAGTGCAATGCATTCTTGTAATTCCCTCCTGTTTTTCCAAGAATTAATTAATCTAATTTAGTTTCTACACCACTTCAATCGCTATCTACGTTTTTAATTTTATTGTGTTCTCGTTCATATACGTCAATTTTATGCTCTTGTATGAAGTTTTGGTGGTTCTTGTTGTACGAACTGGAAACATTGAGCACTTGATTTTCAAGACAAAAAGAAAAAAAAATGCAATAAAATGTAAATGTGGGATAGGTGAAACTACAATGAAAACAGTTGAGAAATTGCACCTGAAGTTTTTTTTTCTATATTGCCCCTGATAATTGTGAATCGTGTTTAATGGTACAATATTGATGCTGTATCTGGACCTCACAACTGTTGAACTTGAATTCTTTTACTTCTAATTGTGAAAAGGAAAAGGGATTTTAGGCGCACTCATAGGGTTTGATGCAAATGGGAACACGAGTGATTAGAAATGAATTCCTGACAACAAAAGTCCTTGAAACAGTTCATGTGAGTGTCCATTGTGCACCTCTACTGTTTTCAAACAGTTTATAATCAATCCTTTGTATGTAATGAACCCACCCATTTTCCTCTACAAGGTGGACTGCATGTAATTTTGAAACATCAATTACAAGTCCAGCGTACAAAGATGATGGTGTGTATACTTATTTTCTCACTACTTTGCACATGTGTTCCAAGTAGCATGATGACGCTTTTGCTTGAGTTTTTTTTCCCTTGTTTTAGAGTGCGTAAAAGTAGAGTCAAAATGCAGTGGCTGAGAAACTAAGGTCAATCTTTTTCATGATATTTACTTCCTTTTCCATTGAAGTATTTCTTCTTCTTTGCCATCATTTCTTTGATTTTGGGACGTGATGAGGTGGGCATTTTTTGGATCCATATAGTGGAAGGTATGTGGAATTTTGTGTTAGCGTTTTTGTTTAACTAATTTAGAGTTCGAAGAAAACGAAATTTGTGATTTGAAAATTCTTTCAATTTAAAGATCATTTGCTTGTTTGTTGAGAAAATGGATGAAGTAAAGGAACAATTTTGTTTCTGTTTATTTTTAGGTGCCGCATGAAGTGTACTCCACGGACTATAAGGCTATCATCACTATGTCGGAGCTTGGGAGGTTGGAGGACTTGAAGCCGTTGTGCTGGAGAAAGCTCAAAAATGGCAGTACTGTGAGTTGATGTGGGATTTAAATGGAAACTCAAGTATTTTTGCCATTTGGTTAAGAGGCGTCTCATTGTTTATATAATCTCAATGGTTTGTAGGCGCTAGCATTTGTGGATTGATTTACTGTATGGGCGGGTTGTCGAGATCGTGTGTTGTGATTCCTCATGAATTGGGAGTACATGAATGTGATTCCTAAAGTGTACCTTCGCTTTTGTGCCACAAAATCAGGAATCGGAGAGAGGTGTCGGGCAATACATTCGATGGAAAATTTCCTTTTGCTTGATTTGGACCTTATATAAGGAAGCAGTGTATATACATTAAAAATTTTGTTCATAATATGTTTCTGTCAATCCATCAGGTTCTTTGATTTGTTTGTCGAGGAACACAGTTGCTTTCTAGTTCTTTGATAATATATTTATTCTTTGGTGTTAATCCCAAACCATCAGTTTGGTTGTCATGCGCAGATGTCTGTGTGAGATCTTTTAAACATCATTGCCTAATAGAGAGGCAGTTTAAGGTGAAGCAAAAAGTCTTCAAAATCACAAATGCAAAATTCATTCAAACAATTGTGCTAAAATAGTATCTGCGTAGTCTTTAGAATCTCAATTGCAAAATTCATTCAAACAATTGTGTAAAAAAGGTATATTTCACTTGAACAAATACAAGAATCTCACAAATTTGGGGCAAAAAAATGCCGATTAAAACTGACATAACCTTCTTGAATGTCATTTGAGAATTAATATAAAATCAATATTTCCCCCTGCTTTGGTCAATCATATACATACAAGGTTACACCCTTATCAACAAACACTTTCTTTATATTTTGTTCAATACATGATAAATACTTCACTTCCAAAAAAATTAATCCGTTTTGGTTTCAAGTGAGAATTGAGAAATCTACCTTACAATGAAGATACCATTTCTTCATTCAAATGCCTTATAATGAAGATGACCTATCTATTTTAGAAAATAAAGATACTTATATAGAGCAATATAGTCCCATCATATAATTTCACTTAATTGCACACAACATCGGAGTAAAAACCGATGGTCCTCCTTTGACAATCCTGAACGCTAAGCAACACCACACAAATTTTCTCTGCACTATAAAGTTTCTTAGAAATTTATTGAAAGATTTTCCTCTTCTCCGGTTTCTATCTATTGAAATTATTCGGGCAATGGTTAATTCAAGCTAATTTCACATTAAGAAAAGGGAAAGGAAATCGGGGAAATAAGAAACTGACAGGTGGTTCAAGTTCTGGTGGAATGATTATTCTTCTCTTTCCACAAGGTTTCATTTCTCCAATCCCTTGCCCAAATCCTGCATAAATTTCTATTTCTTAGCCACTCCCACAAATTTTCACCTTAGTAGACAATCATAATGAAGATAGATGTACAGAGAAAGCATGCAAGATAAGTATGATCTCTTGAATAAATTTCTTCTCACTTGGGACCAATGCATTATTTCCCAAGCGGGTTTTCGCCGGGAAACCCTGTAGGTATGTGCTTCCAATATGGCAACCTAACTCATTATAGCCATCATAGTGAAAAGTCACCTACAATGGACCTCACACCAATTTAGTCTAAGATCAGAAGAGAAGTTTTCAAGAAATATATGAATTTCCTTAAAAACACATAACTTTATAGATAAGAGAGTTTGGACTCATTATTGGGTCCTAAAAAGGTAGTTTTTTTAAAAAATGAATTACTAGCTTACAACATAGGATATATTAAGAGCAATTTCATTTACAACAAAAGCCATGATACAAACCTTCTCGAATAAAACTTGGAAAGTCTTTAGGTGCATTGTTTTCTTTTTGTACCCGCTTATTTTGCTCTAGCAAGTGTTTTTCATAATAAAGATTACTCTTTGTCTTTCTAGAAGAAGATAATGAGGGAGAGAGGAGCTCTAGAATCACAGAGCGATGAGAGACTTGCATAGAGGCGGAGTTGGGCAAGAGAGAACTAAAAGACAAAGAGAGGGGACGAAGGTTTTGGGAGATGAAGCACAGGGCGACCAGATTTTTAGGGAGAAGAGGGTGACAGGTGAGGGAGGCTTCGGGCGAGAGAGGGCTTTTGGGCAGAACCAGTTCACTTCCAAGTGAACCTGGTTTGTCACATATGGCGTGCAATGGCTGATGAGAACATTTTGTAATATGAAAATGGCAAGCACACAGAGGATGAGAAACGGGTTGGCCCAAGTGGTTTGGGGGCCTAAGGCAAGAAGTTTGATTGAGGCTTTATTTCATTTTATTTTAAAAAGTAAAATTAAATAAATTTATTTTAATTTTAATTTTTACATTTCATTTTTATTTAAAAATAATTCATATCATTTTGCAAAGTAAATTCTACTTTAGACTTTTTTCTTTGCAGGCCTTATTCCACTAGGGGGAAGAACTGGCCCTGATGAGAAAGCCAACTATCAAACTGACTTCTTTCTCTTTCTCTAGTGGAGAGCAAAGGAAGAGCATATAATGAACCATGAATCTTCTCGTCACGGCATTGGACAATCTCCCTTAACTTTTCCTCCATAGACCTACATTCCCTTCATCCCAATCTCCCTTCCTTAGCTTCCTCATCATTTCAATGCCTTCTTCCTCTCTGTTGATGTCGTTTTTCGTACCCTGGGCAATGGGGTGTTTTCATCCTTTGTGCCTGCAACATTTAATGGAAGGGGCTCGGTGGGTATGGGATACCTCCGATGCCTAAGGGCTTGTTTGGAAATATATTTCATCCCAAAATTCTCATATAATCTCATCTCATTCCATCTTCTTCCCAAATATCATTCAAATACAAATATTTTCAAACTAATCATTACAACTTTTCTAAAATCTTAAACAAAAAATAAAAAGTAATTCAACATTTTCAAGTCCATAAACAAAAATAATATTAAAAAACTATATCATCAAAATAATTTAACTTTATAATATTTTATTTAACAGTTTCGCTCTCATTTCCCAAAACCTCATAAAACATTAATTCAAACTATCTCACTACTATTCACAAACTATCTTACTACTATTCACAAAATTTTCATATCATCTCATCTCACTCCCCAAGCTTGTCCTAAGTTAGGTCATTTGGTCATATGTCCCCAACAGCAAGAACTTGTCCATTAAGCTATCCTGGCGGAAGGGCCCAGGTTGGCAACCTTGCTGTTCTGGATGGCTACTCATTCTGGTGATACTGAGATCGACGTGGTGTTGACCGAGGCCAATATCACGTGGTTCCTTACCATGCCCGACCCTTCATATGTTTTGTGGTAAAATTTCTTAGGGGATTCTTCTTCGTCTAGGGGCTGTAAAGGGCATTCCATTCTTTTTGTAGCCAAAGGCAGTGAGAGACGGCCTCATGTCTCCCGCAAGGCAATTGGCAGGGCTCTGAGGGGTGAGGTTGGGAGTTTCCCATCCCTCAACTATCCCGGGGTTAGGGGAAATGCCCCTCGGGCCGAAGCTCCTAAGCAGCCCTCAAGGGCTCTTCCTCTAGCCGTGACATAGGTGGTTTCTCCAACCCTTCCCTCCGAGAGGTCCTTGTAGGAGAGTCATAGCATCCTCATGCCACTATAATGGTAGCTCCACCAGATTTGGGATCAGCCGTTCCTAGATTTCGAAGACATGCCTCCCTTAGATTCCGATCTCTAGGGGCCATCGGACTAAGAGTTTTTCTCCTTGAATTATCCAATATATACTTGCGAAACCCTCTTTGCCGAGGAACTGTGCACCCCCCGAGATTAGTCGAGATGCCATTCAGGACACCCAGTGCCAATCCAACAAAAAAAAAAAAAAATTCAACCAAGTATGTTTCTTTCTTTTGAATAGAGTTAGTAAAAGCATATAACTTCATTAATATTTTATAATGAGAATTGGTGCAATGTTGCAATCCAATTAGGACCCCTTTTTATTTTAGATTTGCCTTAGTGTGTTGTTTTAGTCTTGAAATTAGAATTTGTGTAGAAAGATGCTTAGTTATTGTCACGTCGTTTATTTCCTATTTTTCTGCACGACTAGCGTTAGTATGCTTTAGGAAGCAAAGTTTTTGCACAATTATGCATATATAGGCTGATTAGATGAGTTTCATGTTACACAAGAATAACGACTAATTTATAGTCTTCTCTCAACCGTCTTCTGAAGGCGATTTAAGTGGAGTTTGTTGAGTCGTTCCTACTTTTGTTGGAGGAGGAAGGTGGAGTATCTACTCACCACGGTGGGTAAAGTGGGAGTTATGGAGGAAATAGAAGAGATCTGGGATCTTCTGAAGCTAAGTGAGGAAGAGAATAGGCCTATTGGGGTCAATTGTAGCAAAGTGGAGTTGATTAATGAGAAGGGAGAGGAGTATTGTGGGAAAAATATGCTCAGATAGGAAGATTGGAAGGGACACTGTCAAAGTGACGATGGAGAAAATTTGGAAGGTGGATAAGCCAATGGAATTTCAGGAGATTGGTTTTAACTGCTTTGTCATTACATTAGCGATAAATATAGAGTAATGTCCATGGCTCTTTGATAACCATTTGTTCGTTCTAAAAGGTATGATGGTAATACTCAGACGAACTTGTTGGATTTTGATGATGAGAAGTTTTGGGTTTTAATGCAAATCGCCCACTGGGTTATATGAACCTATGGATGGGAGAGCAAATTGGAAGCTCAATCAAAAAGGTAATAGAGGTAGATGTCCAAGAAGAAGAACTGGTGTGGGGTCGCTTTTTGAGGGTGAAGATTGAGTGTGATTTGAAGAAACCGATGGCAAGGGGGAGAACCATGAATGTAGAAGGAGGAAGAATATGGGTGCCACTATAGTGGGAAAAGATACTGAAAATTTGCATTCATTGTCGGAGAACTGTCCATGGAAAGAAGGGAGGTACGAGTGGAGAGCTTGGAAATTCTTAGAGAAGTGGTGGTGAGTCTCAGTACGGTACGTGGTTGAGAGTGACAACTATAAATCAGAGGTGGACTGAGAGGAAGGGGGAACAGAGGAAAAAGTGGGTTGATGCCTTAGAGGGAGAAGGAGGGTCTAGGAGCTCAGGAGTCGAGGGAGAAGGTGAGGATGACGAAAGGAAAGATGGGGGAGGATGACGAACTGGGGGTTGATGGATCAAAGGAGAATGGGCTTTTGGGTGGTTCGAAGGGAGTAGGCCTAGATCACTATAATACAAGTTCATGAAATAATACGTCTTCACCAAGCCTAGTCCAATTAGATTTGATCACAGGTGAAGAAGCGATTGTGAGCTCCATCGACCAAGGGAGAAACAAAGGGGGTAGGAAGAGATGCTAGAAGAGAAGAGCTAGAGGGAGGATCCTGATAGGTGACTGATTTCATCTCCATCTCTGTCTAAACGAGCTTTTGATGATGTGGACGGGGAGTTTTCGCTCAGGGTTGCTGAGAAAAAAGCTAGGAATAAAGATGGGGAGGACTTTGTTTTGGAGTTGTGTGAGGCTGTGGTTGTGAGGCAGCCACGCTTGGCATTATGAAAATCATAAGTTGGAACTACCGAGGGCTTGGGAACCCTCGAATAGTTCAAGATCTTTACCCGGTGGTCAAGGATAAGCACCCCCAATTGGTGTTCTTGATGTAAACTTTGGTTAATGTAGGGAGGTTAGAGTGTCTGGAAAGGAAAATACAAATGGATGGATGCTTTGTCGTAGATCTAATTGGTAGGAGAGGGGGTCTACCTTTATTTTCGAAAAGTGAGAATGAAGTGGAGGTATTGAATTATTTTCAGTTGCATATAAATGTGTTAGTCAAGGGTGAGGCGAATAAAAGGGAGTGGGTTTTCAAAGGGTTTTATGGGCACCTTGATACTTGGAAGAAGTATTCACGGGAATTACTGATTAGTTTAAAACCTACGAATCACATAGCATGGTGTGTGGTTGGTGATTTTAATGAAATTTTATTTCCGTTAGAGAAGGTTGGGGGAAGACAGAGGGCTGAAAACCAAATATGTCAGTTTTGAGAGGTGCTTGAGGAAAAAAAAATTTCTTTGATCTAGGTTGTAGTGGTGGATTTTTCACATGGAGAAATAAGCATTCAGACCATACATTTACAAAGGAAAAGCTAGATAGGTGTGTCAAAAACAACCTTTGGAGATAAATGTTTAAGGAGGTAAGGGTGTAGGGTCTTGTAGGCAGATACTGAGACCACATTCCTATTCAATTATTTATGGTTGGGTTTGACTTTAGGCAAAGAAGAAGGAAACTTGCCTAGAAGCTCTGGAAGTTGGTGTGACAAGAGCTATGACTGACCTCTTACAGAGAGAGTTCATAAGAGGGGAAGTGGAGGAAGCCTTGAAACTGATTGGTTCCTTGAAATCCCAAGGGCATGATTGGTTTGGGGCTTGCATTTACCAAGCTTGTTGGAGCATTGTAAGAAATGTTGTGTGTTCTGAAGCTCTTAAGTTTCTTAATGGTGCAGGCATGGATAAGTCTCTGAACCATACTTATGTTACTTTAATCCCCAAGGTAAAAGACCCCATGACAGTTAATGACTTTAGGCCTATAAGTTTTTGCAATGTGATGTATAAGGTTAGAGCAAAGACCCTAGCCAATAAACTGAAAATGGTGTTGAACGATGTAATTTCCAAAAGTCAGAGTGCTTTTATTCCAGGGAGATTCATATCATACAATATTATTGCTTCTTATAAAGTTCTTCATTCAATGAAAAAGAGGCAGAAGGATAAAGGGGGTAGTATGGCTCTAAAGTGGGTAGCATGGCTCTAAAGCGGGTAGAGTGGAAGAAGAAGAGTGGTATTTTAGAGTTGTATGAAAAGGCCTCTGGACAGAGTTTAACTAAACAAAAAAATTACCTTGTTTTTCAGCCCAAATGCAGAAGCTTCTGTGAAGGAAAGGACGAGGTTGCAAAATAACTGTAAGAAGTGTTTGGAACTACCTATTATTGCTGGAAGATCTCGATACACCACTTTTAGAGGCATCAAAGAAAGAGTGTGGCAAAAGATAAGTAATTGGAAAAACCAATTCTTGTCACCTTCCAGAAAGGAAGTTTTCTTGGAGGCTATCATTCAGGCTATTCCAAATTATCAGATGATTTTTTTTAGACTACCTAAGAAATTGTGCAAGGAAATTGTATCTGTCATGGCTAAGTTTAAATGGGGGTATAAAAACAATGAACATAAGATCCAATGGTGAAGCTGGTTAAAAATTTGGATGTCTAAAGCTGGAAGGGGGCTGGGTTTAAGAGAGCAAGAGAGTTTTAACAATGTTATACTAACAAAGCAGTATTGGATAGTGTTGACAAGTCCTCAATCCTTTGCAGCAATGGTTTTGAAGGATAAATACTTTAGATATTCAAAACTCTTAGAGGCTAAGCTATGCCATAGACCCTCGATGATATCGAAAGGTTTATGAAGCTCTTTCGAGTTACTCAAGGAGGGACTTGTGTGGAGAGTAGGCAATCGTTATAATATAAGGATATGGGGAGACAAGTGGATTCCAAGACCTTCAATTTTTTGTATTCAATCCCCAATCACAAAGTTAAGTGATGATGCTAAGGTGAATGACCTAATTGATGTAAACTATGGAGACTGGAAAGAAGATTTGGTTAAAACAATTTTGAAAGAATAAGAAGCTGAGATTGTTTGTAGCCTTCCCATCAATCAAACAGGTCTATTAGAAAAATAAATATGCGATCCAACAAAGAACGGGTTATTTAGTGTTAAAAGTGCTTATCATCTTGACATGTGCAGGAAGAGAAGGGATAGAGGGGAGTCCTTAGAGGGGACTACAAATGGCTAGAAGATGTTATGGAACCTAAATGTGCCCAGTGTAGTGAAAATATTTTTATGGAAAACTCTTAATGACAGTCTACTAACAAGGAAGAACTGGCTCGCATAAAGGTGGTGAAAAACCCTTGCTGCCCTATGTGTGAGTCAAAAGTGTCATGAGTTATAGAGCTGCAGAATAGTTTATTTATAGAAGTGGTCTAGCAATAAGGTGGAGTTATATGAGGTTTGGGACAGGCTGGTGACTAGAGTATCTAAGGCAAAATTGGAGTTGGTGGCAGTAGTGATGAGAAGGATATGGTTGTGGAGAAATGCTTTTCTCTTTGAAAAGAAGTTTGCAGGATCGGAGACTATTTGTTCACCTATTTCCTTCGTCAAACACCCCAAAGGCATATCATGTAATTGAAACCAGAACAAGTCTAAGTTGAAGATAATATCTTTTGAGGGAGTACCTCTTTGAAAAGGAAAATTCTATACACCATACTACCATCCCACTAAGTAAAACGTGGCACAATTACCACTATTGAATGATCATTTATTACATGGACTATTTGCCCAAAATCAATTTTTAAAGTAATGTTAAATACAGTTTTAATTAGAGTGTGCAAGTTTCGTGCACTCAATTAGAGTCTGTAAGTAATGCTTGGTACAAGTCCCGCATATGCCTTTTGTAAAAAAGTGGACCCCAATAAAAAAATGATTTTTTTAGTAATTTTTGAGCATAAGAGTTATTTGTTTAAAAATTTTACAAATCATGTATCTTCTTTAAATTATGTTGGCCATATATATGCCTTGATAGCCATACAACGCTCACCAATCAAGGACGAGTGAGAGGCATAATTAGCTAATTGAAAAGTCATAATAATACGCCAAGAGCCTGATAGCCTAATGGCATAAAATTCAATTCTCCAAATGAAAACCATAGTTTGAAACCCCTCACTCCCCCTTTATTAAAAAAGAAAAAAAAAACCATAATATAGACCTTCATTTTCTTGCCACTTGGTTGTCCGTTTATTGTACTTCTCGTCTCATGCACTTTTTGGTAGTTGCTACTAATTTATTCATTATTATTTCCATCCTCTATTACCAAGCACATTATTACATATCTCTTGCATAATTTCTTGTTTCTTGTAGTTCATGTTAGTCATCGCTTTAAACATGATCTTTGTTATGTTACATGCTGTTTCAGGTATGCTGTTATGTCAAAAGTCTTTTGTTTATATTGTTTTTGTAAATATTTATGAAATATTAATTTTGATATTATTTTTTATTCTGTATTCTATAACGTCTAGCTCATGTTTTCACACTCTGTGTCGATGGACTCACCTCTTTATCTTCACTATTTTTTTCAGATGACTTTGATAGTTGGGACAGGTGGAATTGATGACACATGACAAGATTATAAAATAAATTTATGATAAGTGTCATGTCATAAGTTGATTGGTAAGATTTTAGAGACTATGTAATAGAGTTTAGTTTGTTGTACTTGAAAGAATTTTTTAGGTACTTTAATTTTTGGAAATATTGTTTTTAAGCTTTCTTAATATTATGGATTTCAAATCAAAAGAAGTACTATATTTACAAAAATAGCCTCAATTTAGAACTGGGTAGTAAATTTTTTGTTAAAACTATAATGTCTTAATCATTTTCATAATTAAAATAAAAAATTATCATAAGACAAGCGAACATGCTATCTTTTTTGTGGTCGAAAACTGCTCATATTGAGAGCTATTTTGTTTCTTGGTTAGAGAGTTGAGGGCTAGAAACAAATCATACACTCTGTACGCCACCTAAAATGGAGTTCCAAGTCATATATAAATATAAGATGTAGCCTGCTTCTCTTCCATCACTACACAACTATGACTCCTACAATATCTAAAAGACAAGAAAAGGATGTTTGTTTCCATCATCTTCTTTGTACTTGTTACTCATGTTGGGTCTGTTATGCCAACTGGAGAGCTCAAACCCAAAAACATATTCCTCTTAGCAGGACAAAGCAACATGGCTGGACGAGGAGGCATTTACAATGACACCAAAACCAACTTGCACAAGTGGGATGGAAAGGTTCCTCCACAATGCACTCCCACTCCAAAGATCCTCACACTATCTTTAAACAAGACTTGGGAGATAGCTCGTGAACCTCTCCATAAGGAAATTGATAATTTGAAGACCTGTGGGGTGGGACCAGGCATGCCCTTTTCCAACCAAATATTGGCAAAACATCCAAACTTTGGAGTGATTGGCCTAGTCCCTTGTGCTGTAGGAGGAACAAAGATAGAAAAGTGGCAAAAGAGTACTATTCTATACAATCAGTTGGTGGACAGAGCAAGAGCTGCAAGGCAATGTACTGGTTGTAATATTCGTGCACTGCTTTGGTATCAAGGAGAGAGTGATTGTGGTGAGCGGGACTCTAGGCTCTATATGCGAAGGTTGGAGAAGTTTTTCAATAATCTTCGGCATGATCTTGACTCTCCTTATCTCCCCATTCTTTTGGTATGTACTAATTTATATGCAGATACGCTAGATCTTGTTTATCATAAAAGTGATTTTACAATCTAACAAATCATATCAAATCACATCAGTTTGTAGATTTACTTTTGTAGAATTACAAATTGGTTACACTTCAACATAATGCACCTTTGCAAATCATTATAAAAATTATAAAAATATACATGTTTTTTGCAGCTTGTAATTTCTGCTGGAGAAGGAAACTTCCTAAGAAATGTAAGAGATGCTCAGCTGAATATAAACCTGAAGAATGTTGTGCGCGTTGATGCCAAGGGCTTAACCCTATTACCAGATCATTTGCATTTGGATACAAAGTCTGCTGTTCACATTGGTCAGAAGCTAGCTGATGATTTTCTTTTATCACAAGCAGTAATTAAACCAAATTGATTCCCGAAATTCAATAATCTAAATAATTAATGTGTTTGCATGGAACTAATGCTAGATATAGTAATAGGGTATGCAAGAATTGAGCACTCCTTTTGGAAAAGAATAAGGCTCACCATAAAAATATACAGTGCACGGAGTTTGTACACTCAAAAACTATATCTAGCATTACTCGTTTGTAATATCTTAAATAATAGTTCTCATTAATGTCCTATTTCCATTATTTTTTTAAAAAAATATATTTAAATACATTAAAAAATGTGAATAGAAAAATGAAAAAAAAATAGCAAAAGCAACTAGTGGTAACAATGAGCGGTGCTACTCTGGCAGTGCTCATCTTCTACATACCAAATCTTTTGGTTGCGCATCAACTTTTGTGTTACGGATTTTTATCAATGATTTTATCATTCTTAATAATACAAGTTGACCAAACATATTTTAAAATTAGATGATTTCATAATTCAATCACTAAAATCTATCACGTGGTTCCTTCAAAGCCCATATGTTAATTAAAAACTAAAATCTAAAATTATAAAAATAACTTACAACTCTTTTACATTTATTTTATAATTTTTTTATTTAAAATTATTTTATGAAATTAACAAAATTAAATTGCTCAGTTATAAAATAAATTATAAAAAATTATATAAACTATATAATTTACACCAATGATATTTTAAGTATTAATTTATAAATAAATTTAATTTAAACTTATACTATAAAGCAAATTATATTATACCAATGATAATAAATAAGCGGTAAATGTCTTGGTATTAGTGGGATATTTCCTTCAAGGTTAAAAGTTTGAATTTAATTAGAGGCAAACAATCTAAGAGCCATTAATTAAAAGATTATTTTTCTTGAATTATTTAAAGTGCAATGTTACATACAGTCGTGAAGTATGTAAGCGTCGCGCAGTTGTTTCGAAAAAGTGTGGAGTCCAATATTAGAAAATTAATTTTCTTTTTAAATAGGTCCCATATTTATTTATATTTTTGCAGTAATTATGTGGCGCTTGCACATTGACGACTATTAAAAAATTAATAATGAACTAAACACTTTTTTAAAATGATGGTTATATTTAACATTACACCATGTATTGGCAAGAGTCTCTTCGTTGAGCGCTTGTATTTTGCTACATACAATTGTAAAGTGCACAAGTGCAGTCTAGTGTATTGAAAAAGAATGAAGTCCACTATTAAAAAATTAATTTCTTTTAATGTGGGTCCCATATTTATTCATTTTTTTTTTCAAAATGACTATATGGTACTTGCACACTCACGACTGCAACCATAATTTCTCATTTTAGAAACTGTTTCAGAACATGCTCTGCTAAAGAAAATAAAAAGTAAAATATAAATCTCTTGAAAAAATTACTAGATATTGTTAACTGAACCATCAAAGGAAAAATTAAAAATTACAATAAAATAAATAAACAATCTAAAAACAAGTTCCGATCTATGCGAATGTCATATTTTGAATTGAGATATCGTACCAGCTTGAGCGCTGAAGATATCAAAATGGTGAGCACACAAAGAGTATGAGAAAGCCAAATATCACACTGACTTCTTTCTTTTTCTCTAATGGAGAGCAAAGAAAGAGCATATAATGAATCACGAAACTTCTCGTCACGACAATGGACAATCTCCCTTCACTTTTCGGTGCATGGGAGTTCATGATCGGGCGACTATGGATTTGTTAACTTGTCTGGCTGTTCCCTTTGCTATAAGGAGTGGAAAACTAATTGCTTGGCAGCCTTCGGAGTGAGGAAGAGTAAAATTAAATGTAGATAGTGGAGCTTGTGATAACCCAGGAGAAGCTAGTGGGGGTGATATTATTCAGAATCCTCTAGGTGGTGTAGTGGCGGGATTTCCTCATTCTTATGGTCATGCTACTAATAATATTGATGAATGTAGAGCTTGTGATGCTCCGTATTTACGTGTATTTTTAATGAATGATTATTTAAATTATTATAATTAGTGGCTCTGTTGCTTTAAATTTAACGTGTTAATCGTTAGATTTATATTATGAATTTTAAGTTGTGAAATTTATTTTCATATGCTTTCTTTGTTTCAATTACTTTTCATTATTTAAATTTCTCTTTGTTCTAAATTATTTTATTGTTTTATTATCTTATTTTATTTAGTAACTGAGTTTAAGTTATTTTATTTTAATTACCATTTTGAAATCCTTTTTCGTTGGATCAATTTTGAGACCCCGAGTTGAAAAGACTGAATCTTATTTTTCTTTCCCTTCCCTTTTCTTTTCCCTTTTTTTGTTTTCTTTTTCTTTGTCTTCTTTATTTTTCTTCTTTTCTTACCCCTTCTTTTTTCCCCTGCCTCCCAATCGCGCGAGCCACTCCCCTCGCCATGTTTCTCTTCGTGGACCTCTTTACCCAGCTCACCGCCACCCACCTCAACCGCTCCCTCTCATGCCGACAACCCAGCCCCACTAGTCCCAGCCCCCACGCCGTCCCACTTTCTCCCTCACGCGAGCCCCACCCGAATGGGTCATCCCATTTGTTCCCTCCAAAACGCGGCCCCAAAGCCACCGCCAACAGCCACCCATGCCTCGTCAAACCACCCTCAACCAACTTCATGAACCCCAGCCACATTCAAGCCCCCCGCACGCAGCTCCCTCTCATCCCAAAATGGGTTTCGCTTGCTCGGGTTTAACAACCTAAGGCCGCGATGCACCACCACACCACCTCACGGCCACCCCCATCCACCAGTGACGTCCTTTACCCAATCTCATGCCCCACCGTGACCCATAGCCACCACACTCTCCCTCACTCTCCCACAACCTTTCTCCACCTTTCATGGCCGATCTCCACTGTGCGCCGCCTCCGACGGCAACCAACCACCACCATCAACTCCACCAACCTTCATAAGCCCCTCCATGACTAACCCAAGCCTCCCGTAGCTCCTCTTCAAAATTCCCACTTTGAGACCCGTGGCCGTTGCTTGGAAACCACCGCCCACCGCAGCTCCGCCACTTTTGGCATGACCTTTGATCTTTCATAATTTTCCTTTAAGCGTTGTAGTATTTTTCAAATAACCCTTAAGATTTAAATATATTTTGCATTAACAATACTTTGAGATTTTGTTGGTTGTGCTGAGCTGAGTCCGAGGAGTTTGGGGGTCGGTTGGAATTGGAGAACATAGTTGTTTGTTTGATTGGATGATGTTGGGATTTGTTGGATATTTTGTGTCTTGTAGTATGCATTGCTTGGTGCACGCTTGTTCATGTTTGTAAAATGAAAACTGAGTTTTCGCATATTGCATGCATATTCATGTGTTGGAAATGAAAACTGGGTCATGTGTTAAATGGTTTTTGGGTGCATGTGTATTATGACCCCAAGCCAAGAAAGGGTATTATCTCGATGGAGTTCCTTTGGTCACTTGGGAGCAGAATATCTTGAGTGACGACTCTTGGGTTGTCACTGGACGACAAAGGGATGGTAAGGCTCTCATGCCGACTCCATGGCCCCTCTGCTTGCAGGGGCTAGAGGATGCTTGGCTACGAACTTGATGGGAGCGAAACTGGGCATTACTCGTAACGAAGTCACACGCATGATCGTTACCCATGGTGTGGCGAAGAGAGCCAAGGTTTACGGATGGTCCCTATGGGAGAACATGGTGCATAAGGTTAAAATTTGATATGTGGACTATTTTCTGTGAAAATTTCAAGATTTGATAAATGAGTTTATGTGACCCCCCCAAATTCCGCTTGGGATTGAACGGACATTTGAAACGTCGAGACATGCAACACAAGGTTACCTGCCCCCGTTCATGACATATAAGATGCAATGTTCCTAACATGCATCTAGCATTATGCAATATTCGCAGCGGATAATCTTTTTCTTTAGCAATACTATGCACCAACTAAATATATCCCAAATACTTGAAACATAATTCATACATAAAGGCATACTAAAAAGCCGTGATCACCACACTAGTCTAAAATGGTTGTGATCAAAAGAATACTTGAGATACAACTCCAAAAGTACAAGTATTAACCTAAGTTAAATACTATACCATCATCAACATCGCACCGTGGCCTAGTCGACCGTATTCAGTTGGTCAGATTCCAATTCTCCTTTGGGTCCTGTAACAAGATCTACCATTCGGGGGGAATGGTAGTTGGGACTACCACAGTGAGATTTGATTACAAATCTCAGTAAGTTAACATAAAACTTAACACAGGTTAAAAATGCATGCATGGCAGTAAAAGCATAAATGCATAATTATAGTCATACATAAACATAGTATAACTTGACATATAGCATGACTTAACCAGAACTTAAGCGTGAACTGAACTTGACTTAACATGGCATGAACTTAAGCTTAAAACATAACATGAACAATCAACATAACATGAACGTGAAACATAACATGGACATGAACATAACATAACATGAACGTGAGTTGAACGTATCATAAACGTGAACATAACATGATGTGAACATGAACTTGGAACATAACATGAACATGAACATAACATGTACGTGAGCATAACATAACATGAACTTGATCTGAAACTTGACTTAACATAAACTTGGAATCTTATTTAATTGTCTTGATTAATAACGTGCATTAATACGTACTCCACAGTTGTTGTGGCCCCACGTATTCAAGTAACATAAAACATAATACGTACTCCACAGTTGTTGTGGCCCCACGTATTCTACATGTCACAATTGCTGTGTCTCATGTAGTGTATGCTCCACAGTTGTTGTGGCCCCATACTTCATGCTCCACAGTTGTTGTGGCCCCATGAATACACATAACATAAAATATAATACGTACTCCACAGTTGTTGTGGCCCCACGTATTCTACATGTCACAATTGCTGTGTCTCATGTAGTGTATGCTCCACAGTTGTTGTGGCCCCATACTTCATGTAACATAAAATATAATACGTACTCCACAGTTGTTGTGGCCCCACGCATTATAAGTAACATAAATATAATACGTACTCCACAGTTGTTGTGGCCCCACGCATTATAAGTAACATAACATAAATATAATACGTACTCCACAGTTGTTGTGGCCCCACGCATTATAAGTAACATAACATAAGATATAATACGTACTCCACAGTTGTTGTGGCCCCACGCATTATAAATAACATAACATAAATATAATACGTACTCCACAGTTGTTGTGGCCCCACGCATTATAAGTAACATAACATAAATATAATACGTACTCCACAGTTGTTGTGGCCCCACGCATTATAAGTAAAACTATTTTAAACGTAAAATAACTAGAGATAGAAGGTTATACCATCGACGGGATAACCCGCGCGTCGCTCGTTGTTCGTCACGAACATGCGTCGGAGGAACGTACGTGGCGGCGTACGGTGGCTGTCCACCACATAAAGTGGTAGTTTGGGCTTGAGAAAGGCTAGGCGTGGTCTTGGAAGACTCATGATTTTACAGCTGTCGATGAAGAACAAATTACGTGATTTACGGAAAAGATAATCTATACGCGTGATTCCAGATGAGGGTAAAGATGAGAGAGATGTGATTGCTGTCGGGAAATAATCCAAAACTGATAATTTTAGCGGGCTGTTACAGTTTATGTGGACCATTTTTGAAAAAATGGTGGAATTTATGTTGAGCCATTTTCTAGGAAAAATGCGAATGTTTTAATGCATATGTTTTTGGGCCAAATGGGATTTTGGCATGCGTGGAAAATTATTCATTTTGGGAAAGGATGACTTTTGGGTCTCATGCATATGGCATCATGTTCATGCATTTTGTTATTGCATGAATGTATTTTTATCTCGTGGTTTGTTTGGATTATTACTCACTTGCGGTACCATCTATTGGTACCGTAAATTTTGACTCAGGTGATGAGAAAGTTGAGCCTGAGGATGCGGCTCCACCGAAGGAGTGATTGGGTATCACTTGCTCATGCATTGGGAATGGTTTTCCTGCTTTTGGATATAGTGTTTTGGTTTATTTTATTTTATTTCTTGATAACTGTAATATTTTTGGTATGCTTGTTTTTAAACGAACTTGTATTTAAACAAATTATGGTATTTAGTCGATTAACGTTAATTATTCTATTGTGTTTTTGTTGTACACTTTCTACATGTACACACACTTGGCACTTATAGATGAGATGTGTGACCCGTATTGTCATTATCTCGACAACTCGATCTCGACTTATCAATACGTGGGAGTTGGGGGCGTCACAAAACTCTTCTTGATGGGCTTCGGTTGTGCAGGCAATTGGGATTGAGGGATGTATTAGTAGAGTGAGACTCATTGATCTTAGTAGGATGGTTGGCATCGGGAGTGTGCAAATATTGGTTTCTTTGGGATTTCTAGGAGGAAATTAAAGTTATTACCTGTGAGTTTATTACTAGTGGGTTAAATGTTTCTTTTCATCATATATTTAGAGAAGCCAATATGGTGGTGGATGTTTTGGCTAAGCAGGGAACTCAAAGTGTTAATTTAGATTTATCTTACGTTAATTCCATTCAAGGTCCTTTTTGGGGAATGAATCGTATGGATAAATTTGGCATCCCTTATCTTAGATGTTGAGAGTTTCTTGCCTTGGGTGGGTCTTTTTTTGGGTTTTGTTGTTCTTCTGGAATTTTTGGGCATCTCGACATGTGACCTCGACTCTTAAAACAAAAAAAAAAATGAAGGTCAATAGTCCCAATTGTGTACACATATGCCTTCCTTTTAGCTAGCATCATTTAAATGCACTAGTTGTTTGCTGCACTGTTGTGAGCATTTGCATTTTATTTCTTATTATTGTCTTGAAAATTTGTTTTCTTGTACCCTACTGCCCTCAAAACATGAAGAAGCATCTACTCATGTTCTTATTTATTGGATTGTTTAATGCGCTTTGAAGAATGTCCTTATTTCGATTGCATATATGCAAAGGTTAAACATGATGAAGAAGCTCTGCAGTTTGGAACCAGGATACAGAGGCTTGGGATGTGCAGTTGATCAAGGAAACATTCTCTATGGGGGAAGCAGAAACCATACAAAAAATTCCCGAGTATTTACAACAAACCAGACAAGATCGTATGGAGGTGCACAACTAATGGAGTCTTCAGTGTTAGAAGCGCCTACCATTTGAAGAATGAATTGGAGCAGATGAGCAAAGGGCAACCTAGCTATGTCCAGGAGAAAGGAAGGTGGAAAAAACTCTGGAAACTAAGCATGCCAAACGCAGAAAAATTATTCCTATGGAAGGCTTGCAACGAAATACTACCAACCAAGCTAAACCTGTTTAGAAGGAAAGTTGTCGATAACCCAAACTACCCCATTTGCCACTAACATGTAGAAAGCACTGAACACACACTATAGGAATGTGAATTAGTGAGAGACGTATGGAGCATGTGCTCTAGGAAACTGCAGAAAAGAAGCATCAGCAACCAAACATTCAAGGAGCTACTGACCAATCTAACGGAGGAGGTAGAAGAGAAAGTGCTAATAGAGATGGCTGTGGCGGCATGGAGATTGTGGAAAAGAATGAATGAATGGATCTTCAAAGAAGAGTTCACTAGCCCCACGACCATTTTAAAGAAAATCAACCAAAAGATGTAGGACCAAAAATTGCTCCACAATACACCACCAAATACCTCAAAAAGGTAAGAAAAGAGGGAAGGCATAGTAGATCACTGGAAGCCACCTCCAAATGACCACTATAAAATAAATTGGGATGCTGTATACCAAAAAAATGCATAGTGGGAATTGGAGTCCTTTTTCCCTAATCCACACCAGAAGCGTATGGGGCCCTCCAAGCAGTGACACTGGGTTTCGATTTAGGAATGAGAAAGATAATTCTGGATGGGGATGCCCTTAACGTGGTGAAAGAGATTAATGGAGTGGGGGAAAATTGGGGTCAAGCTGGAATGATTATCTTAGACATGCAATAATCTCTTCACAGTTTCGAAAGCTGGTCAGCGGTCCATACCAGCAGAAATACAAATCAAGTGGCTCAATGCTTAGCAAAAAATGTCCTCAACAAAGAAGGTGAACTCATCGAGATAGAAGAGATCCCTAGTATTGCATCTCTACTTTGAACAAAATTAGTTAGCAGAAGTCAAATTTTTTACTGTTTCTCCTGCTACAATTTTTATAACTACCTTTGGTTAACGAATGAAATGTAACCTTTCCTTCAAAAAAAAAAAATTCCATTCAACGTCTTTTTTGGGTAATGAATCGCATGGATAAACCTGGCATCCCTTATCTGAGTTTCTTGCCTTGGGTGGGTCTTTTGTTGGATTTTGTTGTTCTTTTGGAATTTTTGGGCATCTCGACATGTGACCTCAACTCTTAAAACAAAAAAAAACAAAAAAAACAAAAAAAAAAAATTTATGAAGGTCAATAGTCCCAATCGTGTACACATATGCCTTCCTTTTAGCTAGCATCATTTTAAATGCACAAGCTGTTTGCTGCACAGTTGTGAGCATTTGCATTTTATTTCTTATTATTGGCTTGAAAATTTGTTTTCTTGTACCCTACTGCCCTCAAAACATGAAGAAGCATCTAATCATGTTCTTATTTATTGGATTTTTAATGCGCTTTAAAGAATGTCTCGATTGCAAATATGCAAAGGTTAAACACGATGAAGAAGCTCTCCAGTTTGAAACCAACTCGGGGACACCTTCAAAGTGAAAATGAACTTGTGAGACCTAGTTGCATGGATATGGATGTCTAATACCCTCTCAGGCAAAGCTTCCAACATCCTGCACAATTGCTACCTATATCTGGAGGAAATTTTGCTGAGCCCATTTCAGGTATTAATTCCAAATTGAAGTCTCCGCTTGGATGCTCTAACTGGAAAATGTTACATACTTGCAATAAATTCATGTATGGCATCTTTTTCTGACGGGAAGTTAATGGGCTCTCAGGAGAAGGGTGCTCTTTCCGGTACTGCATCCACAAAATTAGTTGAAGAGAACTTGAATGCACAACCAACAATATCCAACTTGTCTGGCGAAGTTACTAAATTGAGGTGCTGTGAAAAATCTGTTGTGGTGGGTGAAAATAATGTCAAAATTGCTAATAGTGATGATGTTGGCAGAGGTTGTGAACGTAGTAGGAAGAGAAAGTGGTTACTTGATTTTGCTGAGCCCATTGAATATTTGTATGCCAAGGGTAAGAACTTGTGTGTGCAGATAGAAGAGAATATATCTTTGTTGCATGGTATGTTAGACAGACGAATAGGCAGTCCCCTGGAAGAAGTAAGATGTCTGGCTCCTAATCCGCAATGCATTCCACACGGCACGCTTGATGGGTTGCACAAAAAGAGCAAGGTATCTCCTTAAAAGGTACTTAAGAAGCATTTTTTTGTTAGTGACGAGAAAAAGAAGACAGAAAAACCTGGAACCGAAGTCTTGGAGGATCAAGTGATCTTGAAACTATGGCAAGTTTTGAGGATGTAGCTGATGGTGACTACATGAAACTGCCGGACTTGGATGATGCTGCTGACGAGCAACGTTACAGGATGGTGGCCGAAAGGCCTGTGTCGCCAAGTCTTCCTACTATTGATTTTGATAACAGCCAAATATTTGATGTGGATTGTTCTGGAACTTTGGTAGTGGAATGTATAGAGAGGTATCGACTGAGCATAGCTTTGATGATATTGATGTTGAAATTGAGTTCAAAAAACTAAAACACACTACTCTAGGAACTTCCTGTAATCTGTCACTGCATAAGAATGTAGCCCAATTGATTTCGTTGCTATCATTGGGAATGGTTTCTGGACTCTAGAGGCAGGAAATGCTAGTCCTCAGCATGTCCATGTCTTGGGTCTGGTTGTGGTCATTAGTAATTTGCCCAAATCAAGAGACGAGGAAGTTAATTTTGTTGTGAAAACGATGAAAATAAAGTGAAAAATATGGAACATGAAAGAAAAAAAATCACACACGACACACAGATATACGTGGTTCGGCAAATTGCCTACGTTCATGGGAGCTGCAGAGGATTTTATTGCTTGAGGAATCACACTACAATGGAGGGGCGAAATACTTTTCACCAACAATGTTATACAGTACGGCCAAATATGTAGAAAACACATATTTATAGTCAAACGGCGGAAAAAGCCCTAGATCTGAAAATATATGATATTTGCTCGAGTGGCGTGTCGAGCGAACTCCATTCCGCAACAGCTTAAGCTCACTGTTGAGCGGACATCGAGCGTTCAACTCTACCTGACTTCGCTCGAGCGACTAATGCCTCCGTTTGAGCGAACTTCCTTTCCCGCAACCGCTTGAGCTCACTGTCGAGCAACCTTCGAGCGTTCGAATCTGCCTGGCTTCGCTCGAGCGGCCAAAAGCCACCGCTCGAGTGAAGTGGACCAGACTCCACAATACTCAACAATTCTCCCACTTGGAGACTGGTACACTCGCTGCATCGTCCTCTTCCTCAAACGTGATATCCTCCACCTCTGCAACTCACTACCCCTGTCTTCATGCTAGAAGACCAACTGAAGTTGCGCACAACTTCAGTTTCTCAAGTGTAACACCCTTAGTCAACATATCAGCAAGGTTTTTGCTTCCACAAATTTTCTCAAGTAACAATTGTCCATCATCTAACAATAATCGTATGAAGTGATACCTAATCTGAATGTGCTTGGTCCTGGAATGAAATGCTGGATTCTTGGCAAGGAATATAGCGCTCTGACTATGACTGTAGAGAGTGCCTTTTTCATTCTTCTTACCCAATTCCTCCAATAAGCCTTGTAGCCATATCATCTCCTTTGCAGCCTCTGACACTGCAATATACTCAACTTCTGTAGCAGACAAAGAAACTGTTTTCTGTAGATTAAAACCCCATGACATTGCAGTACCACCAAGAGTATAAACAAAACCCGTGGTACTCTTCCTACTATCAATTTCTCCAGCTAAATCAGCATCGACATAGCCCTGCACCTCTAAACTCTCTCCTGAGAAACACAAGTAGGTTTCTGAGGAGCCTTTTAGGTACCTCAAAATCCACTTCACTGCTTCCCAATATTCTTTTCCTAGGTTACTCATGTATCTACTCACAACTCCCACTGAATGGGCAATATCCGGTCTTGTGCAAACCATAGCATACATAAGTGAACCAATAGCTGAGGCGTAAGGAACCTTACTCATGTAGTCTTGTTCCTTCTCTGACTTGGGTGACTGATTTTTGCTGAGTCTGAAGTGACTGCCCAAGGGTGTGTCAACTGATTTGGCCTTGTCCATATTGAACCTGCTGAGTACCTTTTTCACATACTCAGCCTGTGAGAGTCTCAACGTGCCTCTGACTCTATCTCTGGCAATCCTCATGCCAAGGATTTGCTTTGCAGCTCCCAAATCCTTCATTGCAAAGTGCTCTGACATCTGCTTCTTTAGATTGTTGATCTCGTCAATACTAGCCCCTATAATAAGCAAGCCATCCACATACAACAGTAGAATAATATAAGAATTGTCAAAATGCCTGACATAGCAACAATGATCTGCCTGATATTTGATGTACCCTGCACTGTGCATGAAATTATCAAATTTCTTGTACCACTGTCTAGAAGCTTGTTTCAGGCCATACAAGCTCTTCTTCAGTCTGCAAACTGAACTTTCCTTTCCCTGTACTACGAACCCCTCAGGCTGGTGCATGTAGATGTCTTCTTCAAGGTCTCCATGAAGAAAGGCTGTCTTCACATCTAACTGCTCAAGAAATAAATCTTCAGTAGCAACTATAGACTGTACCATCCTGATGGTTGTGATCTTCACCACAGGAGAAAAGATCTCAGAGTAATCAATACCCTGTTTCTGTCGAAAGCCTTTTACAACAAGTCTAGCCTTGTGCCCCTTACTGCCATCATGCTCAGTTTTCACCCGGTACACCCACTTGTTATGTAATGCCTTCTTCCCTGATGGAAGTTCTGTCAACTCCCATGTCTGATTCCCTAGCAGGGAATCCATCTCATCTTTCATGGCCAGCTCCCACTTGCTAGAATTTTCATCTTGCAAGGTTTCTTCATAACTCTACGATTCTCCACCACCTGTCAACAGAATGTAGTTCAAGGTTGGTGAGAAACGCTGTGGAGGACGTCTAGTCCTAACTGACCTGCGAACTACAGCTGTAGAAGTGGACAACTCTGAAACTGACTGCGGAATAATAGGAATGGGTGCACTTGACCCACTCTCCTCGTCACTCACATCTCTACACTGCACTGTGACCTCTGATAGGTCATCAAATCTTACGAACTCGGACTCCTGAGGAGCTACTTCAGAAAGTGTACTAGACTTGTCCTTGTACACAATCTTCTCATTAAAAATCACATTCTTGCTTCTTATGATCTTCCGACCCTGATCATCCCAGAAACGATAGCCAAATGCCTCGTCTCCATAGCCAATGAAATAACATTTCTTTAACTTAGCCTCAAGTTTACTACGAGCATCAAGATTAATAAGAACATAAGAAAGACAGCCAAAAGTTTTAAGGTGAGAAAATTTGACATGTTTCCCGCTTCAAACCTCCTCAGCCAATTCACAATCTAATGGGACGGATGACCCCCTGTTGATCAAGTAGACGGCAGTGCTGACCGCATCTGCCCAGAAAGTTGGTGGTAGTCCGGTGTGCAATCTCATGCTTCTAGCATGCTCATTTATGGTCCCGTTCATACGCTCCGCAACTCCATTTTGTTATGGTGTCCCAGGAATGGTCTTCTCCATTCTGATACCCTGAGCTGCACAGTACTCCTTGAACCCACCATCAATGTACTCACTACCATTGTCAGACCTCAAACATTTCAGTTTTAAGTCTGTCTCTGTCTCAACCATGGCCTTCCAAGTTTTGAACACATTAAATACGTCAGATTTATGCTTCAAGAAATAAACCCATACCTTCCTACTATGGTCATCAATGAACGTGACATAGTAACGAGAACCTCCAACAGATGCCACTGGATAAGGTCCACACACATCTGTGTGTACAAGATCCAGTTTTCCTGTCTTTGGCATTCTGCCACTTTTCAAGAAACTGACCTTCTGTTTCCCCATAATGCAACTCTCACACATATTGAGATCAACTGACTTCAATTCTGGTAGCTTGCCTCTAGACAGAAGTTCTTTCATACCCTTCTGACTCATATGGCCAAGCCTACAATGCCACAAATCTACTGTGCTCTCTGCAACGGTAGTAGCAATAGTGTTAAGTAAACCGGTAGTCATATATAGTGTACCAATTTTCGTACCCCGAGCCAGTACCAATGCCCCTTTTGTGACCTTCCAGGTGCTATCTGAGAACACTGCTGAATGACCACACTCATTGAGCTGCCCAACAGAGAGGTTTTTCTTCAACTCAGGAATGTGTATTACCTTTTACAAGGTCCATTTGTTCTTGTTAGGGAGTGCAATGTCAATGTCTCCCATCCTCACCACATTCAAAGCCTCTCCATCAGCAAGATACACCTTCCCAAAGTCACATGCAACATAATTCCGCAGTAACTCTCGGTGGGAAGATGTATCGAAGGAAGCCCCTGAATCCAGTATCCAATCATCAACTGGACTATGAACTGCAAGCAATAGTGCATCCTGTACTTCGTCAGTTACAACTGTCATATCCGCTCCTTCTTTCTTCTTCTTCTTTACGTATGAGCCTCAATCCACGTGTCAGACTTCGGTCAGCATGCCGAGCCTCGTTCTACGTGCCAAATTTTAGTCTAAGTATTGAGTCTCATGATAAAAGGTTAGAATTGCATAATTAAGTTGTTTAAATGGGTGATTTATTTTATCAAATAAAGATTGAACACTTAATTATGCATCAAATTCTAATATTGAATGCAAATTAATTAATGTCAATATTTTATATACATAAAGTTCTATATTTGCCTTTGAAAGAAATATATTTTTTATGTACTGCAGGGCATTTATGAAAATACTAAAAGAGAATGGAACTCACGGCTGGAACTCAAGGGAGCAAGCAGAAAATCAGCAGATGCAGAAAGATAGAAATGCAACCCACGGACAGCACACATGCAATAAAACAGAAAGTGCTGTAGAAATGCAGAAATGCAGAAAACAGAAATGCAGAAATGCAGAAAATAGAAATGCAGAAATGCAGAAAATAGAAAGTGCTGCAGAAATGCAGAAAACAGAAAAAAATAGCAGCACATGTTGAAACACATGAACATGCAGAAAAGGAAGATGCAGCACATGCATATGCAGAAGAAAAATGGACAACACACACCAACTTGGACCCATGGACAGCACTCAAGCAGAAACACATGCACATGCAGAAAAATAAAGTTGGAATTCACGGCACACATGCAGCACCTCAAAGCTGTTGAAATTCCACCCAAGTTAGGCCACCCACTCTTGAGAAATGGTAGGATGCTCTCTCCTATAAATAGGAGAGAGCTCAGAAGAGAAAGGTCATCAAGGCAGTGGAGACGAAGGAGGGGAGTTATTTTGCAAGTTATTTCCTTTGTATTTTGCAAGTTATTTCCTTTGTATTTTGCAAGTTATTTACGGGGTTAATTTTTAAGTTATTAGTTTTGGAGTTTTGAGTTTATTACTTTGTGAAGAGTTTCAGTTTTTACTTTGTTAAGAGCTTCAGTTTTTTTACTTTGTTAAGAGTTAGTTTTTAGTTTTCTTTGTTAAGGTTTTCAGTTTATATTACTTTGTTAAAAGTTTCAGTTTTCATTACTTTGTTATAAGTTTCAGTTTTTATTACCTTGTTATAAGCTTCAGTTTTTATTACCTTATTATAAGTTTCAGTTTTTATTACTTTGTTATAAGTTTTGGAGTTTCAATTTTATTACCTTGTTATAGTTTCAAGTTTATTACCTTGTTATAGTTTCAAGTTTATTACCTAGTGTTGGTTTCAATTTTATTACTTTAATTTAGTTTGTCTTATTTCTTCGAGTTGATATTATAGACTTTTTATTTTTTATTTCATTCTAAAGTTTATTTATATTTTCTTAGTTTTTGATATGATTCCACTTAGATTTATTTTTGTTACTAAAAATATCATGTGTAACTAATTACTAAAGCTTGGGTTGTGGAATGAGATTTAATTTATTTTAGATTCTAGTTTGATGCAATATATTATTGTTTAATGTTGATTTCACTAAATTACTAGTCGGATTCAAATGGAAAATAGATTGCGGCTCTTGCTCTTGTTTTGTTGTTGACGTAAGGCACAACAAAAGCTTGAATTTATCAAGGTCTCTTTCGATTGATTATGAATATAAATTTGGCTAGTAAATTAGAGAATTTCTTGAGAAAATATTGCAAAAACTTGAGCTTAATTTTTATGTTCCGAATATCAATTCCTTGACTGGATTGTTAATCGATAAATTATCTAGAATCCGAGATAAAAAGAATCTCAAACCCAACCCAAGTGTTTGTTAATTTGTTTTTTTTAGAAACTCTAAATTCAATTTCAATTATTTTTTTTTGGCATAGCATTTTAATTTTATTTTCATCTCACATACTCGATTCATTTGTTCCTCACAAATCCTTTATACGCTTTGATAACCCATTGTCCCTGTGGAATACGATCCTGGACTTATCCTTGATACAACTTGACACTTCTGCACTTGGAAGCACATTTAAACCGAGTCAGATAATTACTTAAATTAAATATTTTAGTTGTTTTAAAATATTAAGAGGTTTAACTTTATGTTGAAAACTCTTATTTAAATTAAATGGTTTTATCCTCTTTGAGTGATTAAAGATACTTTATCATTTTAAATAATGATGAAGGAATATTATTTTATAAACTTTAGTTTATAAAATAATAATCTATCTTAATTCCTCTCAGTGTTTTATTTAAGTGTTTTATTCTCTTTGAGTAATTAATGATGCTTTATCATTTTAATTAATGATGAAGAAATATTATTTTATAAACTTTAGTTTATAAAATAATATTCTACCTTAATTCCTTATAGTGTTTTATTTAAAATAAAACACTTACGCATTTTCAAATCAGTGTTTAAACTCATCGTTAGATCGTTTGAAGATCCCGAAGCGTAGGATTGAAGATAAATACCAAGGCCCCTACCCTTTTCCCTTCACTTTTTCCTTTTTTCCTTTTTCTTCTTTCTCTTTCCTCTCCTTCTTTTCGTGCCCGACGTGAACTGCCTTCCTCCATGTCCGTTCGGTTGAAGCTCCAGCCGGCGCCACCTCCGGCCGCCATGCCTCACCTCCCATACCAGCGTGATCTCCTCCCTCCGGCGAACACTACCTCACCGGTGGTGAGCTACACCGGCCACCTAGTCTCTCTCTTTCTCCCTCCAAAGAAATGGGTCTTAATGCTTTTTCCTCCTCTTTGGACCACCATACAAGGCCGAAACGGCCACCAAGCACCACCAATGGAACCACCATGTCATGGGCTTCCTCCCCATGTCTTTCTTTCCCTCTAACTCTCACTCTTTCTCAAATGGGTCTCCATAGCTAACCATTCGGTTGCACCACCGTGCACCACCGTACATGGCCACCCATGGTGTTTCACCACCACCATCTTGTTCCTCTCATCACCATGAACTTCCCCAAGAAATTTCATGGCCAACGGAGCTATGTATAGCTCTCACTCTCCCTCACTCTCCAAGGCCGAAACTAGCTTCAAACAGCCGATCCGCCGCCGTGAGCCATCGTATGGCCACCTCCTCGCCACCACAGCTCCACCACATGTTCCTCTACCTCTCTCTAGCTTGCCATGAAGTTCTATGGCTTTTATCCACCTCAAGCAACTCCCACCATGTTTGGATTTACTGTTCACGACATGATGCCGCCTTGCTCCACCACCTTTGAGCACCACGAGGCCACCATGAGCCTTCCAAGACAACGCCTAGCTATTCTCAAGCCCAAGCTACCACTTTATGTGGTGGACAGCCGCTGTATTCAGTGTTATCGCCACGTATGCTCCTCCGACACATGATCATGACGAGCAACGAGCGACGCACGGGTTATCCCGTCGATGGTATAACCCTCTATCCCTAGTTATTTACGTTTAAAGTAGTTGATTGGCTAGATTATAGACTGTGTAATTAGTAATTGTGGAGTTCGCTACGTAGTTGTGCAGTGGAGTGTAGTTGTGAAGTGTTGGGCTTGATTGTGTAGTATTGTGGACTGTGCTGTGAAGCATGGGCGTGAGATGGATGCCGTAGTTATGATACGGCGTCTAGTGTGAAGAGAGTATGTGTGGAACGTACTCTGTGTAATGCAGCGACGCGTTGTGTGACGTGCGCTGTAATGATGTGTGGCATAGAAGGAAGGGAGTGCACGTGGAGTGTACTCCATGTTGTATGGCGATGCATCGTGATGATGAGTGTTGTAATGAAAGGAGTACGCATGGCGCGTACTCCGTGTCGCGTAGCGATGCATCGTGAGACGTGTCTCGTAGCGATATGTGTTGTAGTGTGGATGGAAGAGAGTTCACGTGAGTGTACTCTATACTAGGTCGTGATATACCGAATGGCGTGTCACGAAGGGTTGGATGGCGTAGCAAAGAAGTGTGGAGCGTATGGTGTAGTGTTGGGGAACTGTATAACTGTATCCCGAAGCAATGGTGATGTGGTATTAGTCCAAGGTAACGGGTATTGCCTTGAGGCTAACTTATGGCTAAAGGTTTGTGTGAAGCGGTGGAAAAGTATCAGAGCGTGCAGCGGAAGCATGATGGGCATCGTTCTGTTATTCAGGAATGTGCCCTAAGCTGCATAATGTGACAGAAGCGCATTTCTGGATGCAGTCCTCTTGTCAAGTGGTGGGAACTGTGTGACAGTGTCCCCAAGCAGTGGTGATATGGCTTATAGTCCGGGGTGACGGGTGTCACCTTGTGGTTGACTATGGCTAAGAGTATATGAAAGTGGTGAAAAGGTATCAGAGAGTGCAGCAGAAGCACGATGGGCCCCGTATTGTAACTTGAGAATCTGTCTTGAGCTGCATAATGTGACAGAGGCACATTTGTGGATGAAGTCCTCTTGTCAAGTGGCGGGAACTGTGTAACAGTGTCCCGAAGCAGTAGTGATGTGGCCTGTAGTTCAAGGTAACGGGTATTGCCTTGAGACTGACTTGTGGCTGAGAGTATAAGGAAGTGATGGAGAAGTATCAGAGCGTGCAACAGAAGCATGATGGGTATTCGTGACGTGACCTGAGCTTAGTCTTGAATTGCGTGACGAGATAGAGGTGCATTTGTGGATGCAGTCCTCTCCTATCAAGTGTTGGGATGAACTTGTACAGGGCCGGGAAGTAAGAAGAATCCTATCAGCCAGGTTTGAGCAAGTTGGTATTGGAGTATGGAGCTTGTTTATACAAGCGGGCGTTAATGGAAGCTATAAGTTGCTCTTAGGTTATAAAAGGGGATGAGATGCAGGTGTCTCTGGTAAGACACGTGTACCGGACAGGTTTACCATATGTAATGGATAATCTGTCCTGATCATGGTTACATGGTATTTAGCCAGAGAGTTGGCTGACTTGATGTAGCTTGAATCGATGGGAATAAGGATGCAGTATGGGCTAGGATACATAAAGGTAGTAATGTGTAAGTTGTCTAAGGTTGGGACGCATGACTCTGTCGGTCGGAATCATGCGTCAGGTTGTGAAAATAGAAGAACGAGACGGAGGTCTTAGTGTCTTAACCCTAAGATGAATCACAAGGGTTCGCTTTAAGGAATAAGACCCGGAAGGTTTTAGTATAGTCAAGGGCACATGAGAGCCCAGGAATGGACGGAGAGTGTTCCAAGTGAGGCGTAGTTCTATTTTTAGAATAGTTCCTTATGCATTAGATAGATGATGACGTAAGGTTATGTGTATGCATGTAGGTTGCCATCTGACACGCACATGAATGGACTGCATGGAATAAGTATGGCATGAAGTCCAGGTAAGTATTACGCTCATACTCTTCTAGAGTTTTTACGTGTAGAAAAGAAGAAAAAGATGAAAGCTTTTATTAAAAAGAAAACGAAACGTAAGTTTTCAAGTATAAGTACGTAGCGGCCTTCCTTGGCAGCCCCTCTTTACGCACCCAAAGTATGTACGTGTATGCATGTGAATGGATGATATATGTAGTACGTATTGTATGTATGTTCATGAAAAGGAAATGAAATGAAGCCTTAAAAGACGTAAGAACCGTTAAGAAATGCAAGGACCGAAACCGTAAGAAAAGAAAGAAGAGAAAACAAGATTTTTTCCTAAAATAACTCTCTTTCCCAAAATGATTCTTTTCAAACTCTTTTAAACAATTCTTCAAAGAAAAGAAAGAAAACCATTTTCTCATGAAGAGACTTCTTTTAAAATGTCTTTCACAAAACGAAAGAGAGAAAAACCATTTTCTTAATTAAAACTCTTATGAATTGTAAGAACTGAAGAAACGTAAGGACGGTAAGAAACGTAAGAACGTAAGGACTGAAATGAAAGAATGGACTGAAAAGGAAAGGAAAGGAAAGGAAAGGACTGTAAAGGAAAGAATGGACTGGACTGAATGGATGATATATGAAAATACGTAACGGCCACATGGACTGAAAAGAATATGGTACCAAATGAATGTACTGTAAAGGGGCAGATTGCAATGCCGGGTAAGTAGTACTGGTAGTGCACCCAGTGCTGCACCCTGACGGAATGGATTCCCAACCCGTGGCCACGGGCGGAATCAGGTCCAAAAGACCGCTAACCCCAGCACAAGGGGCGTAACAGTGTGCTATGGCCTATGAAAGTGAGAAGAAAGAACAGATGCATGTTAAGAAACGAATGCATGTATGTATGGATGAACGGAATGCATGAACGTACGTAAGTAAGAAAAGATGAACAAATGAATGAACGCATGTACGCATGGATATATGTATGTAAAAGAAAGAATGCATGAAAATATTCTTTAAGAAATGAAGGCAGCAAGCCGTGGGAAACTGTTTTACAGAAGAAAGCACGTTTTAAAATAAGAAAACCCCCACCTCGCAACATTTTTTAAAGAAAAGAAAGACGTATGCATGCTATGTACGATATGTATGTACGGAATGATGAATGCATGATCGAAAATCTATGTTATGATATTTTAACTGTATGAAGTAATGCTTACGAGTCATCGACTCATTTTAGTTTTATGTGTGCCCTCCCAGGCACAAGATGAGCATGACAGGTCAGGACGGACACAGCCCAAGAGGGAAGAGCACGAAGGCCTAGGCAAGATATTTTTATATGAAAACTTAAATTATGAAAGTTAATGTTTTCCGCTAAGTCTTTTAATAAAGAAAAATGAATTTTATTTATAGTATGAAAGTCTTTTGTATCCAAGCATGAATGGAAAAGAAAAGAAAATGAATAGTAATTCTCGTCGATTCTTATCAAAATCGATATGAAAAGGACCCACCATAAGGACGGGCGTTACAACAACATTAGCACTATCATTCTCGGTCATCTTAGGATTTTTGCAGTTCTTCTTTATGTGGCCAACTTTGCCACAATTCCAGCAAGTTACCTGCTGACCAGGCCTTGACTTGCTCTTGCCCTGTGCTTTGATTTTGATCTTCCTCTGTTTGAGTTCCTATCTTGTGATCTCCCTCGAGAACCAACATTCAGTGCTGAACTTGAACCCGAGGTCTCGCCAGAATCTTTCCTGCACACCTTCTCAGCCAAAATCAAATTACGAATATCATCATATTTTAACTTAGATTTACCGGCAAAATTACTAACAGTCATTCTCATGGCTTCCCAGCTATTTGGCAATGAAGCCAACAATATCAATGCACGTATCTCATCATCAAATTCAATTTTAACAGACGACAATTGATTTGTGATAGTATTAAAATCATTCAGATGTTATGCAACAGACATACCATCCGCCATCTTTAAATTGAATAACTTTTTCATCAAGTCTACCTTGTTATTCGCTGACGGCTTTTCATACATACCTGACAAAGCCGTCATGAGATCCGCAGTCGTCTTCTCCTTGATGACGTTGTGTGCAACGGATCTCGACAGGGTTAATCGAATAACCCCTAGAACCTGTCGATCCAACAGATTCCAATCAGCCTCATCCATCTTTTCCAGTCGCTTCCCCCATAACGGAAGATGAAGTTTCTTCCCATAGAGGTAGTCCTCTATTTGCATCCTCGAGTAACCAAAATCCGTGCCATCAAACTTCTCGATCCCTGATACCTTCACTTCATCTCCAGCCATCGTTTTCCCTCAGACCCGAATCTTAGCTCTTGATACCAATTGTTGTGAAAACGATGACAATAAAGTGAAAAATATGGAATATGAAAGAGAAAATCACACACGACACACAGATACGTGGTTCGACAAATTGCCTACCTCCACGGGAGTTACAGAGGATTTTATTGCTTGAGGAATCATACTACAATGGAGGGGCGAAATACTATTCACCAACATGTTGGACAGTGTGACGCCCCCAAATTCCGCTTGGGATTGAACGGACATTCGAAGCGTCGAGACATGCAACACAAGGTTACCTGCCCCCGTTCATGACATATAAGATGCAATGTTCCTAACATGCATCTAGCATTATGCAATATTCGCAGCGGATAATATTTTTTCTTTAGCAATACTATGCACCAAACTAAAAATATCCCAAATACTTGAAACATATTTCATACATAAAGGCATACTAAAAAGCCGTGATCACCACACTAGTCTAAAATGGTTGTGATCAAAAGAATACTTGAGATACAACTCCAAAAGTACAAGTATTAACCTAAGTTAAATACTATACCATCATCAACATCGCACCGTGGCCTAGTCGACCGTATTCAGTTGGTCAGATTCCAATCTCCTTTGGGTCCTGTAACAAGATCTACCATTCGGGGGGAATGGTAGTTGGGACTACCACAGTGAGATTTGATTACAAATCTCAGTAAGTTAACATAAAACTCACACACAGGTTAAAAATGCATGCATGGCAGTAAAAGCATAAATGCATAATTATAGTCATACATAAACATAGTATAACTTGACATATAGCATGATTTAACCAGAACTTAAACGTAAACTGAACTTGACTTAACATGGCATAAACTTAAGCTTAAAACATAACATGAACAAACAACATAACATGAACGTGAAACATAACATGGACATGAACATAACATAACATGAACGTGAGCTTGAACATATCATAAACGTGAACATAACATGATGTGAACATGAACTTGGAACATAACATGTACGTGAGCATAACATAACATGGACTTGATCTAAAACTTGACTTATCATGTATTTGATCTGAAACTGTACTTAACATAAACTTGGAATATTATTCAATTGTCTTGATTAATAACGTGCGTTAATACGTACTCCACAGTTGTTGTGGCCCCACGTATTCAAGTAACATAAAACATAATACGTACTCCACAGTTGTTGTGGCCCCACGTATTCTACATGTCACAATTGCTGTGTCTCATGTAGTGTATGCTCCACAGTTGTTGTGGCCCCATACTTCATGCTCCACAGTTGTTGTGGCCCCATGAATACACATAACATAAAATATAATACGTACTCCACAGTTGTTGTGGCCCCACGTATTCTACATGTCACAATTGCTGTGTCTCATGTAGTGTATGCTCCACAGTTGTTGTGGCCCCATACTTCTATGTAACATAAAATATAATACGTACTCCACAGTTGTTGTGGCCCCACGCATTATAAGTAACATAAATATAATACGTACTCCACAGTTGTTGTGGCCCCACGCATTATAAGTAACATAAATATAATACGTACTCCACAGTTGTTGTGGCCCCACGCATTATCATAACATAACATAAGATATAATACGTACTCCACAGTTGTTGTGGCCCCACGCATTATAAATAACATAAATATAATACGTACTCCACAGTTGTTGTGGCCCCACGTATTATCATAACATAACATAAGATATAATACGTACTCCACAGTTGTTGTGGCCCCACGCATTATAAATAACATAAATATAATACGTACTCCACAGTTGTTGTGGCCCCACGCATTATCATAACATAACATAAATATAATACGTACTCCACAGTTGTTGTGGCCCCACGCATTATAAATAACATAAATATAATACGTACTCCACAGTTGTTGTGGCCCCACGCATTATATAACATAACATAAGATATAATACGTACTCCACAGTTGTTGTGGCCCCACGCATTATAAATAACATAAATATAATACGTACTCCACAGTTGTTGTGGCCCCACGCATTATAACATAACATAATAAATATAATACGTACTCCACAGTTGTTGTGGCCCCACGCATTATAAATAACATAAATATAATACGTACTCCACAGTTGTTGTGGCCCCACGCATTATAAATAACATAAATATAATACGTACTCCACAGTTGTTGTGGCCCCACGCATTATAATAACATAAATATAATACGTACTCCACAGTTGTTGTGGCCCCACGCATTATAAATAACATAAAATATAATACGTACTCCACAGTTGTTGTGGCCCCACGTATTATCATAACATAACATGTCTTATCTTTCTTAATGCATGAGATATTATTTAATATCATATACTTTTCTAACATGGCGTATACTTGTAAATGACATAATATGATTTAATCATAAACATTTCATGGCATACATGTATCATATGGCATACTTAACATGGCATACTTATAACATACATCATTGTATGACAGAAAAGATTATGTAACAGATAATTATTCATGAGATATTAAATCATACGTAACAGATGAACATATAATGACATATCATGACATGGCATATACGATAACATACATACATAAATTGTAGTTCCCTTACCCATCACACATACACAATAAACTGATAGTAAGTTAGAGGCTAACTTACTTCGATCGTCGCGTTCCATGAGAATAGAGCGCGAAACACGAGGAACTGCACAACAGTTGGAAGAGGAACACTCAAGTCCTTAAGATTTTCACTTCTGAACTTAATTGCCATATTATGAGCACTTGCAACACCACGGCAACTTGAGGTTTCACTATACTCTGAAGAGATAAATTTGACTTCATAAAGCCTTTGCACTAAAACAAGTTCATTAAAATTATCAATAATAACCAAACAAACAATTCCTTTCTCAATCCATATACTCTTAGCCATAGTCAACCACAAGATGACATCAGTCACTCCGGACTATAATCCATATCATCACTGTTTCGGGACACTGTCATACAGTTTCCCAACACTACACCATACGTTCCACACTTCTCCGTTACGCCATCCAACCCTTCGTGACACGCCATCCGGTGTATCACGACCTAGTACAGAGTACACTCACGTGAACTCTCTTCCATTCTCACTACAAAACCCATCACTGCGATACACGTCTCACGGTGCATCGCTACGCGACACGGAGTACGCGCTACGCGTACTTCCTTCGCTACAACTCTCATCAACACGATGCACATCACACGATGCATCGCCATACAACACGGAGTACACTACATGCGTACTCCCTTCCTTCTACGACACACATCACTACAGCGCACGTCGCGCGGCGCGTCGCTGCATTACACAGAATACGCTACACGCGTATTCTCTTCACACAACCCGCCGTATCACATCTACGGCATCCATCTCACGCCTATACTTCACAGCACAGTCCACAAAATACACAATCAAACTCAACACTTCACAACCACACTTCGCTTCACAACTACGCAACGAATTCCACAAATACAACTACACAATCCACAAACCAACCAACTATTTTAAACGTAAAATAACTAGAGATAGAAGGTTATACCATCGACGGGATAACCCGTGCATCGCTCGTTGTTCGTCACGAACATGCGTCGGAGGAACGTACGTGGCGGCGTACGGTGGCTGTCCACCACATAAAGTGGTAGTTTGGGCTTGAGAAAGGCTGTGCGTGGTCTTGGAAGACTCATGATTTTACAGCTGTCGGTGAAGAACAAAATACGTGATTTACGGAAAAGATAATCTATACGCGTGATTCCAGATGAGGGTAAAGACAAGAGAGATGTGATTGCTGTCGGGAAATAATCCAAAACTGATAATTTTAGCGGTCTGTTACAGACAGTACGACCAAATATGTAGAAAACACATATTTATAGTCAAACGGCAGAAAAAGCCCTAGATCTGAAACTATAGGATGTTCGCTCGAGCAGCGTGTCGAGCACACGTCGAGTGAACTCCCTTCTGCAACGGCTCGAGCTCACTGTCGAGCGGACATCGAGCGTTCAACTCTGCCTGACTTCGCTCGAGCCGCTAATGCCTCCGCTCAAGCGAACTTCCTTTCCCGCAACCACTCGAGCTCACTGTCGAGCAACCTTTGAGCGTTCGAATCTGCCTGGCTTCGCTCGAGCAGCCAAAAGCCGCCACTCAAGCGAAGTGGACCAGACTCCACAATACTCAACAAATTTTCCATTTGAAAGTGAATTTGGATCTGCATGTGACACTGTTGCAAAATACTGTGTCGTGTCTCCAAACACGAGAGATCGTAATGTCATTTCTAGGATATTTAAAACTACCAAAACTTGTATATATAGCTCGGTGCTATTTGCTTTCTCAAACGGAGTGGGTGGTGCCAAAGATTCTGCTTGCTCTTATGATGGATCGAAGATAATCTTTTTCTTGTGTTAAGTGATTCATTGCCATCCAAGCTGATATGATTTTCTTGCTGATAATAAAACTATACAAGACTCCTTATGGAAGGATGGCAGCCAATAATAGTTTTTCTTTTTGCTAACTTTGTAGAATTTTTGGGTACGTTTTTGTTTCTCTTTGTAAGTGGGGTTTTCTCTAGTATATTATTTCATGTGTATTGGTGTGCCCCTCTATGCATTGATAAGGTTGATTTCATTATAAAAAAATCTGCATGACTGATCTTTAGTGGTATATGGATGCTTTGAAGTCAGTGCGTGAGACAATGACTTTTTTAAGGTTGGAACTAATTTATTTTTCATATCATTGACATGTTTCATGTTGAAGGTCTGCGTGTTTTTTACATTGGTGCTACTCAATTTGTGCACCGCTACTCCAAGGAAACTTGGAAACTGCTTGAATACGGATTCCATCCTCTGGTTGGATTCTTTCTCTGGGCGCATACGCGCATTATATATAATTCCCATAGTTGATACAATTGCTTGATTTGGTTGTTTAGATTTATGTTAACCAGTCATTTTCCTTTTTCTTATCCTTTTCTTTTTGGCAGTGATGTCTAATGTTAACCAGTCATTTTCTTTTTTCTTATCCTTTTCTTATCCTTTTCTTTTTTCTTATGTCTAATATATCCTTTTCCTTTTTCTTATGTTAACGTTATCTCATTCCACAATATAGTTGTTTTCTCTACCATAGTGAAGCTCTTTGAGAGAGGTGACTCCCCTAGGTAACGCCACTAGCTTGGTAACTCCAGTTATGTTTTCCTTTCGAACAAAGCTCTCTAGTTGGTGCGAACCCCGTAGGATATATTGATGTTGTTTGGTTCCAGTGAATTTATTCCACATGTTCGGTTGAGGGAGTTTGAATTAATTTCACAACAAAGTCACCTATCATGTGTTGTTTTGAAGTCAATATTTGAACCATACTATTATATCCTTCACATAAAATATAAGCTTTCCAAATGGACATCGTTTCTTAGTAGTCTTTGCGAATAAAAATGTCCAATTCCTTATCAAAATTGATTGTTATAGTGGAGTTGAATGGGTAAAGAGAAAAGTTAAAATGCGCGCTTTCTTGAAGTTAATGGTTTCTGGTGTTGATCATTAAACTCAGATATGTTTTGTTATGTTTTTAAACTCAGATATAGCTAAAGTGAGTTGCAGAAAATGCAAAATGGCATTGTTATGTTTTTAAACTCTGATATAGCTTAAGTGAAAAAGAAACAGGATATAGATCATGTATATATGTAAGTGGTGGGAATGAGGTATTGCCTTTATTTATCATGTGTTGCTGCTGGGTCTCAACTTAGGGGAATTAGGTGAAAGGGTAGATTTTTTATATAATGAAAGAAGTTACTGAAACATGTATCAAATGATATATGCCTAATCTTGTTGGACTATGAATGGTTGTCCCTCACCTTCCCACTAAATGCTGCTAGTGGCTTTCAAAAGAAAAGTTTGTTTATAGGCAAATTTTTTATTGTCAAAAGAGTAGTGGATGGGAAGTATCAATGCCATAGTGGTGCAATAAAAATGAAAAGAGAACAGGAGACATGAATGGTTCAGCTGTCATAGTAGATCATGTACCAAGAAAATCTTCGTTTGATTCAACAATCTAGAATTTCGTGAAAGACTAATATTAGATATAGTCATGTTCATATCATTGTTCTCAAACAATGCAAGCTATTCCTAGTTTAATACTTGAAGTGCAATGGAGAATGAAAATTACCAATTCTGATCCTAATGAAAGCAAATGGAGGCATTATTATTGCCAATTTTTTCCTCCCTTTCATTATTACTCCTATATATTATGTAATTGAACTCAACATTTTCTCTTTCCCTTCTATAAGATTATTTATAAGTTGGTTGTGTTCTTTTTAGCTCAAAAACACAATGGATACCTTGGTCATTTGGTTTTATTTATTCTGGCTGGGATTCTGTTTGGAGTAATATCATTGATTCTGTTGTGTGCATAATCTCCTGATCAAAAAACCTATTACACAAACTCCACAACCTTTATGGAAGGTACAAAAATCCATAAAACATCGCATCTCCACAAAGTATACCACAGCATCAAGGTGGTCACACATCTGAAAGAAAACGAATATGGTTAAAAGCTAAGGTGTGGGGTGTGCACCCATGAACTCGTTGATACCCAGATTATTTCTTAAAAACTAATACTATTGAATTAGGATTCCTAGCGAGCAAGTTTAACATAGTTGTTCATTTTTGTGGCTTCTTTATTATAGTTGTTTAGCAAATAAATAGCTAGGTTAACATAGTGCAATGCATTCTTGTAATACCCTCCTGCTTTTCCCAGAATTAGTTGATCTAATTTAGTTTCTACACCACTTCAATATCTATCTGCGTTTTCAATTATAGTGTGTTCTCATTCATATACGTCAATTTTATGCTCTTGTATGAAGTTTTGGTGATACTTTTTATACAAACTGGAAACATTGAGCACTTGATTTTCAAGACAAAAAGAAAAAAAATGCAATAAAATGTAATAGATGAAATGATGACTCTGTCTCGGATGAGCTTCCAAGTGTAGAAGTGTCAAGTTGTATAAAGGATAAGTCCAGAATCGTATTTCACAGGGACAAATAGTTATCAAAGCGTTTGTGAGATTTTTCATGTAACTAGTGTATCGACTACGAGAGATGAAAATAATTAAAAATAAAATAAAATGCAATGTGAAAAATATTGAAGATGAGGTAAGAAAAAAGTAAGAATTCAATTTCCACAAAAATTTAATCAAAACTAATCAAAAAGACAAATTAACAAATACTTGGGTTGGGTATGAGACTCTCTTTGTTTCGAATCCTATATAATTTTCTCGATTAACAATCCAATCAAGGCATTGATAAACGAAAGATACAAAGTTATGCTCAAGTTTTGCAATATTTTTCTAAGAGATCCTTTACTTTACTAGCTAAGCACATATTAACAATCAACTGAGAGAAGCTTTGATAATTTTCAAGCTTTTGTTGTGCCTTACGTCAACAACAAATCAAGAGCAGGAGCCACAATCTATTTTCAATTTGAATCCGACTAGTAATATATATAGTGAAATCATCATGTATCAACAAAATATTGCATTGAACTAGAATTCAAAACAAATTAAATCTCATTTCACAATCCAAGCTTCATAAATTAGCTTCACATGGAATTTCTAATAACAAAAATTAATCTAAGTTGAGCCATGATTAAATCTGAAAGAAAATATCAAAAATAAAAATGAACACCAAGCTGAAAATTAACAAGAAGCCGCCCCTTGTTCTGCAACAACCCAGAAAAAAATAAAATGAAACCGACCGACAAAACTAAGGACAAGAAGGAAATCTGCCATGAAAAAAAATTAAGACGCCACCCAAGTACTAAACGAAAAGAAAACTGAGAACTGAAAACCCAGAAAAAATAATAACAAGTCACCGTTCAGGAAAGTAAAGCCAAAGGAAAAAAGTTCAAGAAGACGCCACCTAAGGTCTGAAACGAACCCAGCCAAAAGTAATAAATGCAAACCGACCTTCAGCCCCCCTGTCTAGTGAAGTAAAAACAAGCAAAAGTTAAAAATAAAAACCGAGAGAAAAGGGAAGCCTCCACCGACTCAAATGAATCCTAAAGGGAAATAAAATCCACTGCCGAAGATCTACCAAGTTCCATCCGTCTGAAACGTAAAAATGAAAACAAGAAATGAATCCCAGCCGCCTAAAAAGTAAAACTGAAAACGTAAATTGCAGAAAATAAAATGAACAACAACCCAGAAAAAAAAAAGAATCCCCCAAACCGAGAGAGGGTTCCGTCCAAAACGAAAAAACTAGACTAAGAAAAAATAAAAATATGTCCGTCGGCCTCTCCCTCGTGTCTACAACGAAAAAAAGAAACTCAAAATAAAAAATTGAACCCCGCGAAAAACGCTGCCCCTGCCTTTCTCACGCCTTCGCACCCCTTCTGCAGCAGCACCTCGCGTGCGGTATATATTTTTTTTGTCTTTTCTCTTGCAGCAGATAGCATGTTCTGCCTCTCTCTTTCACGCACTTCAGTCTCCAACCATAGCCCCGCATTGTTTGTTAAATCTTTCCAAGAATGACCCTTGCTCTAATAAGCCATTACATTGCTCTTCTATTATTTTCATAAACGTCCCGCAGCACATTAAAAGAATATTTCTTTCAAAAGCAATTATAGAACTTTATGTGTAAAATATTGGCATCTATTAATTTAACATCCAGTTTTAGAATTCAATATATAATTAAGAGCTCAATTCTCATTTGATAAAATAAATCGCTAATTTAAGCTACTTAATTATACAATTCTAACACTTTAACTAACGACAATGAAAACTGTTGAGAAATTGCACATGAAGTTATTTTTCTATATTGCCCCTGATAATTGTGAATCGTGTTTGATGGCACAATATTGATGTTGTATCTGGACCTCACAGCTGTTGAACTTGAATTCTTTTACTTCTAATTGTGAAAAGGAAAAGGGATTTTAGGGACACTCATAGGGTTTGATGCAAATGGGAACACGAGCGATTAGAAATGAATTCCTGACAGCAAAAGTCCTTGAAACAGTTCATGTGAGTGTCCATTGTGCACCTCTATTGTTTTCAAACAGTTTATAATCAATCCTTTGTATGTAATGAACCCACCCATTTTCCTCTACAAGGTGGACTGCATGTAATTTTGAAACATCAATTACATGTCCAGCGTACAAAGTTGATGGTGTGTATACTTATTTTCTCACTACTTTGCACATGTGTTCCAAGTAGCATGATGATGCTTTTGCTAGAGTTTTTTTTTCTCTTATTTTAGCGTGCGAAAAAGTAGAGTCAAAATGCAGTGATTGAGAAACTAAGCTAGGTCAATCTTTTTCATGATATTTACTTCCTTTTCCATTGAAGTATTTCTTCTTCTTTGCCTTCATTTCTTTGATTTTCGGACACGATGAGGTGGGCATTTTTTGGATCCATATAGTGGAAGGTATGTGGAATTTTGTGTTAGAGTTTTTGTTTAACTTTAGAGTTCGAAGAAAATGAAATTTCTGATTTGAAAATTCTTTCAATTAAAACATCATTTGCTTGTTTGTTGAGAAAATGGATGAAGTAAAGGAACAATTTTGTTTCTGTTTATTTTTAGGTGCCGCATGAAGTGTACTCCATGGACTGTAAGGCTATCATCTCTATGTTGGAGATTGGGAGATTGGAGGACTTGAAGCCGTTGTGCTGGAGAAAGCTCGGAAATGGCAGTGTGAGTTGATGTGGGATTTAAATGGAAAATCAAGTATTTTTGCCGTTTGGTTCAGAGGCGTCTCCATTATTTATATAATCTCAATGGTTTGTAGGCGCTAGGATTTGTGGATGTATTTATTGTATGGGCAGGTTGTGGAGACCCTGTGTTGTGATTCCTCATGAATTGGGAGTACATGAATGTGATTCCTAAAGTGTACCTTCACTTTTGTGCCACAAAATCAGGAATGGGAGAGAGGTGTCGGGCGATACATTCGATGGAAATTTTCCTTTTGCTTGATTTGAACCTTATATAAGGAAGCAGTGTATATACATTAAAAAATTTGTTCATAATATGTTTCCGTCAATCCATCAGGTTCTTTGATTTGTTTGTCGAGGAACATAGTTGCTTACTGGTTCTTTGATAATATATTTATTCTTTGGTGTTAAATGTTAATCCCAAACCATCAGTTTGGTTGTCATGCGCAGATGTCTGTGTGAGATGTTTCAAACATCATTGGCTAATAGAGAGGCAGTTTGAGGTGAAGCAAAAAGTCTTCAAAATCACAAATGCAAAATTCATTCAAACAGTTGTGCTAAAAAAGTATCTGTGAAGTCTTTAGAATCTCAATTGCAAAACTCATTCAAACAATTGTATGAAAAAGGTATATTTCACTTGAACAAATACAACCAAGAATCTCACAAATTTGGGGCAAAAAAATGCCGATTAAAGCTGATATAACCTTCTTGAATGTCATTTGAGAATTAATATAAAATCAATATTTCCCCCTGCTTCGGTCAATCATATACATACAAGGTTACACCCTTATCAACAAACACTTTGTTTATACTTTGTTCAATACATGATAAATACTTCACTTTCAGAAAAATTAATCCGTTTTGGTTCCAAGTGAGAATTGAGAAATCTACCATACAATGAAGATGCCATTTCTTCATTCAAATGCCTTATAATGAAGATGACCTATCTATTATAGAAAATAAAGAGATACTTATATAGGACAATATAGTCCCATCACATAATTTCACTTAATTGCACACAACATCGGAGTAAAAACCGATGGTCCTAAGTACCAGGTCCTCCTTTGACAATCCTGAATGCTAAGCAACACCACATAAACTATTTTGTGCTGAAGAAGGTCGAAGATCCAACCTCAAGAAAAAGGAATATTCTTATCAACAGAGTTAGTTCAATAACACATATTGGACATGAGGCTGGAAAAAGTTGCATACGGTGAACATGAATTTGATTTTGAGCATTTATTCCCCCAAAGTTTAGTTTCAATACCATAAATGAGACATTTCAACCTCAACCGAGGAGTGGTAAGCATTTATTTTATCTATGTATCAACTTCAGGATGAGTGTCAAAAATCTTGGAGAAACATTATATAAAAATTTAATTACAAGGCTGCGCAATAAGAAAACTTGAGAAATCAGTTCTTGCTCAGGCAATATGATCATGTTATGCCTCTAGGCTCTATTACTAGTCCTGACCCAAGCTGGAACCATAACACTGATAATCCTATTGTGCCAAAACACAACTTTTCTCTGCACTATAAAGTTTCTTAGAAATTTGATTGAAAGATTTTCCTCTTCTCCGGTTTCTATCTGTTGAAATTATTCGGGCAATGGCTATTTCAAGCTAATTCACATTAAGAAAAGGGAAATAAGAAACTCACAGGTGGTCCAAGTTCTGGTGGAATGATTATTCTTCTCTTTCCATAAGGTTTCATTTCTCGAATCCCTTGCCCAAATCCTGCATAAATTTCTGTTTCTTAGCCACTCCCACAAATTTTCACCTTAGTAGACAATCATAATGAAGATACCTTATGCCTCTTCATTGATGTACACAGAAAGCAAGCAAGATAAGTATGATCTCCAAAATAAATTTCTTCTCACTTGGGACCAATGCATTATTGCCCAAGCGGGTTTTCGCCAGGAAACCCTGTAGGCATGTGCTGCCAATACGACGACCTGACTCATTATAGCCAACATAGTGAAAAGTCACCTACAATGGATGTTGCGCCTAAACTTTGACTCAAATTAATGAACCAAAAATTTAGTACAGTTTTACCTACAAGTATACAAGTATTGTAGTATCTTACAGGGTCGAATCCACAGGGATTGACTTATGTGAAAAATAAACTCAAACAAATGCAAAGAAAATACTAAAGGAGATGTGCGATTGAATATAAAATGAGGTTACTGAGATGATGATTTTTGACATAACAAAATAAAACTAAAATGATAAAATGTATTGATATGGAAAAAGACTAAGGTTTCGAGGATCCGTTTGATAATTTAAAATATCGTTTCCGATTGAATTACTTAAATTAAACTAGAATAATGATTCTGTTTAATTGGAAGATTTAGCATTTAAGAACAAGAAAAATAATTACTAATGATTGAGCATGAACGATTGATGATTAAAACATTTACAAATCTATTTGACTATCACAGGGATTTCTCAAGCATTCACTGTATTCGAAAATCACAATGAATCAAGATAAATATATAGATAATCAAAATATCCAATAATAAAATCCTTCAATCAATCAAGCTCACAAAATAAATTTTACATCGATCCGAAAACAATGTTTAAATTATTAAACTTCACCTCTAACCTTAGTATGAAAATTTAGCCAACCATATTCATCACAAGTGCTATAGAAATTAAATAAATATGGTCCATGACAATATTAAAATAAAATTCACGAAAACAACACAAGAACATAAAAGTGAAGAGAAAATAAGAGTTAAAAACTCCATCTCCGTTACGTAAATGACTAGAGTTCCATTCGGCGTCCACCAAAACTACAAACCAGCTCCACCGTTCCGCTGCTCTACGTCTCACCCTCTCAGCCCAGAAAAATCAGTTCTTGCCTCATCACTTAGTCACGTTCCCAGCCTTGCTTTCCTTCCGCTCCAAATGAAAAATGAATACCTGCACTTTGGCAATCCGAAGCTCTCTCCGTAAGCATCTCCAGGTCTCGTAGCTGAAGTCCAAAGCCCCGCCTTCCAGCTTCTCTACCCCAGACGAAGAGTGTCACCCAATGCTTCCCAAGGTCCCAGCCGTTTTACATCAACACCAGCAGCTCCACCAGATGAACTCCCCTGTCCGTAGCTCCTCAAAACGAAAATGGAAATCTCCTGGTTGGCAGTCCACAGTTGCTCTGTTTCTTTGCTCTAAAAACAGAGCTGCCCAAATGTAAAGTCTCACGTCTCACTCTCCCTCTTTACGTAGAAAACCAGAACTGGTGAGTCTTTTCTTTTTTCTTTCATTTGATGTCCGTCCGAGCCTCCTGTACTGCTCTCCCTCTCGACGAAGAGTGAGTTTCCTCCGTAAATACCAGTCCGCTATCCCCTTTTCATCCCGTTATTTGACTTTCATGTTCAGCCTCCGTGATTTTCGTTCAAACCATCCTCCTCTTTCTTTCATTTCGGCTACCTCCTCTTATTGTCAAAAACCAGAGAAAAACCCCAGCCAAAAAGTGTCCCTGCTGTAATTGTTGACAACGTGCCTCTCTTTCTCACTTTCCATTTTCCTATTTTTCGGTGGTTTTAATCTTTGACAACGTGCCTCTTCGTGATTTTCATTCTCGCCGACAATTCTTTTCGTTCAACATTTTCAGCTGCCTAAGTCCACCGCTTTGTAAAACTCATATAGCATGCGCTTTTGGTCAGAATCGGATCTCCTGTAAATTTTATTTAAATTGAAAATAAAGAGATAAAAAATAATACTCATAAATAAAATAAAAAAGAAAAAGAAAGATTATAAAAAATATATTATATATGTTAGGAAATATTGTCAAGTTAAATCATAGTTATAAAATTAAGAATAAACATGATATTAATCAATTAAAAATCACGACTCGTATTTATGCTTATTAATTATTTTTTCATCTAAAATCAATAATAATGTCACGAAGCAATTGAAATACATTGGTTTTAAATAGCTAAAATATGCAATATTTCAGCTCAATCAATGAACCTCACACCAATTCAGTCTAAGATCAGAAGAGAAGTTTTCAAGAAATATATGAATTTCCTTAAAAACACATAGTTTTATAGATAAGAGAGTTTGGACTCATTATTGGGTCCTAAAAAAGTAGTTTTTTAATAAGTGAATTACTAGCTTACAACATAGAATATATTAAGAGCAATTTCATTTACAACAAATGCCATGATACAAACCTTCTCGAATAAAAGTTGGAAAGTTTGGGTGCATTGTTTTCTTTCTGTACCAGCTTATTTTGTTCTAGCAAGTGTTTTTCATCATATAGATTACTCTTTGTCTTTCTAGAAGAAGATAATGAGGGAGAGAGGAGCCCTAGAATCACAGAGCAATGAGAGACATGCAAAGAGGTGGAGTTGGGTAAGAGAGAACTAAAAGACAAAGAGAGGAGAGGAACGTTTTGGGAGATGAAGCACGGGGAGACCAGATTTTGGGGGAGAAAAGGGTGACAGGTGTGGGAGGCTTCAGGCGAGAGAGGGCTTTTTGGTAGAACCGGTTCACTTCATAGTGAACATGCATGGTTTGTCATAGAGGGCATGCAATGGCTGGCATGCAATGGCTGATGACAAATAGTGGCTGATGAGAAAATTTTTTCATATGAAAATGGCAAGCACACAGAGGATGAGAAACGGGTTGGCTCAAGAGGTTTGGGGGCTTAAGGCAAGAATTTTGATTGAGGCTTTATTTCATTTTATTTTAAAAATTAAAATGAATAAATTTATTTTAATTTTAATTTTTACATTTCATTTTTATTTAAAAATAATTTATATCATTTTGCAAAGTAAATTCTACTTTAGACTTTTTTTCTTTGGGGGCCTTATTCCACTAGGGGGAAGAAACGACCCTGATGAGAAAGCCAACTATCAAACTGACTTCTTTCTCTTTCTTTAACGGAGAGCAAAGGAAGAGCATATAATGAACCATGAATCTTCTCGTCACGGCATTGGACAATCTCCCTTAACTTTTCCTCCATAGACCTACCTTCTCTTCATCCCAATCTCCCTTCCTTAGCTTCCCCATCGTTTAAATACCTTCTTCCTCTCTGTTGATGTCGTGTTTCATACCCTGGGCAATGGGGTGTTTTCATTCCTTTATGCCTGCAAGATTTAATGGAAGGGGCTCGGTGGGTATGGGATACTTCCAATGCCTAAGGGCTTGTTTGGAAAAATATTTCATCCCAAAATTTTCATCTCATCTCATCTCATTCTATCTTTTTCCCAAATATCACTCAAATACAAATATTTTCAAACTAATCATTACAACTTTTCTAAAATTTTAAACAAAAAATAAAAAGTAATTCAACCTTTTCAAATCCATAAACAAAAATAATATTAAAAAACTATATTATAACAATAATTTCACTTTATAATATTTTTATTTAACATTTTCTCTCTCATTTCCCAAAACCTCATAAAACATTAATTCAAAATATCTCACTACTATTCACAAACTGTCTTACTACTATTCACAAAATTTTCATCTCACTCCCCAAACTTGTCCTAAGTCAGTAAACTTGCTCACAGTGGATACAAGTTGTAAGTTCAAAGAGAGGAGAGAGTCCCCATTACCTCTGTGACGCCCCCAAATTCCGCTTGGGATTGAACGGACATTTGAAGCGTCGAGACATGCAACACAAGGTTACCTGCCCCCGTTCATGACATACATATAAGATGCAATGTTCCTAACATGCATCTAACATTATGCAATATTTGCAGCGGATAATTTTTCTCTTTAGCAATACTATGCACCAAACTAAAAATATCCCAAATACTTGAAACATATTTCATACATAAAAACATACTAAAAAGCCGTGATCACTACACTAGTCCAAAATGGTTGTGATCAAAAGAATACTTGAGATACAACTCCAAAAGTACAAGCATTAACCTAAGTTAAATACTATACCATCATCAACATCGCACCGTAGCCTAGATGACCGTATTCAGATGGTCAGATTCCAATTCTTCTTTGGGTCCTGTAACAAGATCTACCATTCGGGGGGAATGGTAGTTGGGACTACCACAGTGAGATTTGATTACAAATCTCAGTAAGTTAACATAAAACTCACACACAGGTTAAAGATGCATGCATGGCAGTAAAAGCATAAATGCATAAGTAAAGTCGTACATAAGCATAGCATAACTTGACATATAACATGACATAACCAGAACTTAAACGTGAACTGAACTTGACTTAACATGACATGAACTTGAGTTTAAAACATAACATGGACTTGAAATGTAGCATGAACGTAAACATGCATAACATAAATATGAACTTGAAAATAACATAAACTTGAACATATCATGACATAAACGTGAACTTGAGACATACTGTAAACGTGAACTTAACATGATGTGAACATGAACTTGGAACATAACTTGATCATGAACATAACATGTACGTGTACATAACAAAACATGAACTTGATCTGAAACTTGACTTATCATGCACTTGATCTGAAACTTGACTTAATACGTACTCCACAGTTGTTGTGGCCCCACGTATTCTACGTGTCACAATTGCTGTGTCTCACGTAGTGTATGCTCCACAGTTGTTGTGGCCCCATACTTCATGCTCCACAGTTGTTGTGGCCCCATGTATACACGTAACATAAAATATAATACGTACTCCACAGTTGTTGTGGCCCCACGTATACACGTAACATAAAATATAATACGTACTCCACAGTTGTTGTGGCCCCACGTATACACGTAACATAAAATATAATACGTACTCCACAGTTGTTGTGGCCCCACGTATACACGTAACATAAAATATAATACGTACTCCACAGTTGTTGTGGCCCCACGTATACACGTAACATAAAATATAATACGTACTCCACAGTTGTTGTGGCCCCACGTATACACGTAACATAAAATATAATACGTACTCCACAGTTGTTGTGGCCCCACGTATACACGTAACATAAAATATAATACGTACTCCACAGTTGTTGTGGCCCCACGTATACACGTAACATAAAAAATAATACGTACTCCACAGTTGTTGTGGCCCCACGTATACACGTAACATAAAAATATAATACGTACTCCACAGTTGTTGTGGCCCCACGTATATACGTAACATTAAATATAATACGTACTCCACAGTTGTTGTGGCCCCACGTATTCACGTAACATAAAATATAATACGTACTCCACAGTTGTTGTGGCCCCACGTATTATACGTAACATAACATGTCTTATCTTTCTTAATGCATGAGATATTAATTAATATCATATACTTTTCTAACATGGCGTATACTTGTAAATGACACAATATGATTTAATCATAACATTTCATGGCATACTTAACATGGCATACTTATAACATACATCATTGTATGATAGAAAAGATTATGTAACAGATAATTATTCATGAGAGATTAAATCATACGTAGCAGATAAACATGTAATGACATAGCATGACATGGCATATACGATAACATACATACATAAATTGTAGTTCTCTTACCCATCACACATACACAATAAACTGATAGTAAGTTAGAGGCTAACTTACCTCGATTGTCACGTTCTACGAGAATAAAGTGCGATATACGAGAAACTGTAAAAGGTCATTCTAAAAGTTAGAAATTTAATTACTAACAATTAGAAACATGGAAACAAGTTATCTTAGAGTAAAATTATCATTTTACCCTCTACATGTGGGAAAACGACCATTTTACCCATAACTTAAGGATTTCATATCCTAACTCCAAAAATTTCCAAAATTTACATTCCTCATGTAAATTTTGTTCTAAACTCAAATATCAACTCAGAAAAAAATTTAAAACAAAACAACACTATGGAAAACACACTATGGCCGAAACATCCATAGGCCATTTCTCTTGATTTTTGTTACAATTCCTTCCAACTTCAAAACTCATGCTTAAACCAAAATTTTACAACAAACATCTTCCAATCCTAAGTTTAAAACCATACTTGAAACATCCATTTAGAAAAAGCTAATAATCAACACCAAACTTTTTTGTAAAAAGATCAAAACACTTGAATCACAAGCTTTGTCCTTAAATCAAAACATCTCCAAGAATTCCAAAAAATCTAATCTTACTTCTAACATATTCATAACATCATCCTCAGATAAACCATGCTTTAAATCATCAAACTAAAGTCACCAAAATCACAAAAATAACACTTGGAGTTTTTGATTTTACACTTAGTCCAAAAACAGAAACTTTTTCTTAACTAGCTTTGATAAATCTCTTGATCAATGGCTTAAGAAGGTGAGATCTTTGAAATAAAGTATCACATGGTTTAAAAACGTGTCCTAAAGAATATCCAACCATCAAAATTAAAATCACATGGCTAAAACCCAATAAAACATGGATCTAACCTAAAAACATCAAATCTTAGGCCTAACCGAAATTCTCTTGCATAGAAAAATCATATCTTTGAAACTAATACTAAATATCTCCAAAATAACATCCTAACATGAAAATAAGAGACTTAGGATCATCATATAAAAATATCAAAGCCTTTAGAGTAAGATCAAACCTCAAAATATTCAAACTTTATCCAAATAAAAACTGTTTTGTCACTTCCAGTTTTCATGTTTCTAGATCTAATAAAATCTATCATCAAAATCTTTATTCATGCAACAAAACCTCAATGAAAACTCTTAAACACATTCTAAGAACACTCCATAAAATTTTCGGACCAAGATATATCCATTAGCTTGGTCAAAAACTCCAAAACATAACACACTCTCCAGATTCACGCCCAGAATGACCTTTCCATGGTTAAAAATACTTTTGACCGACCAAATGACCATGGAATGATACGAAAAATACATCTACGGAAACTAGACTCAAAGAGGAACAACTTTTATGAAGGAGTCATCGTGTGAAAATACTTACAAAGGGTCGAAAAACTCCACGCAAAAAGACCCAGAAATCTGCCCGAGAGAGCTCTTTTGGGTTTCTCTCTAAGAACGGGGTGAAGAAATGATTAAAGTGAAGTAAGTGTGTCTTGCACGACTCAAGACTTCTGTAGGGAGAATATTTGGACCTTAATGATCATTGAGTGGAGGTGTAGACATGTGACATAATGTAGAGGATAGTGGGGGGCAAAAGACAACTTACAAAGGCTATGAGACATGGGACTTGATGGGGTGGGTTCCTCCATATTAATGAGTGCAACTTGATGCAATGAATGGTCTGCCAAGTGGGGGAGGAAATTTCTCCAAGAAGCTATGCCAAGGTGGCCAAAATTCGTGGGCTTTAGTGGGCCTTAGTGGGCCTCAACCAAGTGGGCTTCAATTTGGGGTTTAAAGGGGGTTTGGTTAGGGTTTGAGATGCTATCAAGCCCAAATCCAATTTTTCTTGGCCCAATCAAATTTCTAAGGTTTAAAATGTTGGATAAAGATGTCATAATAGGAATTTGAGAAATTAATAGCATGTGAAAGTGATTTAATCAAGTGATTAAACACAATACTAGAAATTGGATCAAAAAGGGTTTGAATGCCAACTTTAGGGTTTGGGGAAACCGTTTAGGGTTTCGGTTTCAACCAAGTTTTTGGGGTTTCAAAAGGATTCCAACCATTTAGGGTTTTACTAGGGTTGAAACCCTCTTCATCTAACTCAATTTGGTTGATCAGATGAAAAAAAACTGTTTTGCTTAGGTGGCATGATCTCACACATTGATTTCCTTCACAAATCCATCTAATGGTTTCTCTTTGTGCCAAGTATCTAATACTATTCATTATGTGTGGTTAAGATCTTGCCAAGTGTCCAAATAAAACTTCTCTAACCTAATTTGGACATTTCACACTGTGATTTTGAAACCACTGCACTTAGTACGCTTATCGAGGTTACTATTCACTCCGAAAAAGTGCATAATAAACTTAGTACTGAAAAATCCTAAATATTCAACTGAGTCTAGTGGCGTAAACTATAACGTAATCTGACACTTCTAACTACCTCAAACAAATAAAATCACATTTCTGGCACCATAGTGAGTGATAAAACTAATTATGTTGACATACTAGAACTTATGCGATTAGCCGATTCGTAAAAACTTATGGGGTTTTCACGAGATTTCTAATGTCTATAGAAATTCCACCATTGAATTTCTAGCGGGCTGTTACATCCTCCCCTCCTAAAAAAAAGATTTCGTCCTCGAAATCGACGCAAGTACAAACATAAAACACGCTTAAAACACTGTAGATAGTTTGAAAAAAAAAGAACCGTCCGTGACCCGACAAGTGCTGCAAAGTCTCGGGGCCTACTCTATGAATTTAATACGGCTAGTGATTTGAACAAACGCCTGATGTTGATGACAACCGTGATTGAAGGCTTTGAGTTTCTATAAAGAAACAGGATCATCTTCATCCATCGGAAAGAAAAAACATCGCTTCTTGACCTGTGTTTTGTTTTTCCATAACAAAATAATGGCTGGGCAAAACTCTTCCACTAATGTTCCAGACTTGAATCAGGAACCCTTGACGCATCAACCATCAATCTTCTCTCCTGAGGTCGTCAATACTACGATAGGAGCAGCGAACTGTTCTTCTAGTAGGACTGATTCTGAGATTATTACAGAATCATGGAAGCTCAGTAGTCAATATGCTGCCTCTGTTACGATCATGTCTCGGAGGTTACTGGCGAGGGTAAGTGAGATTGATCATCTTAACATCCAAATATCTGAGTTACAACAGAAGCTTGCTAATAAGGATAGAGAAAATAAAAGGCTACAGCAAGAAAACCAAGAGTTGAAGAAATTTGCAGATTGGTATGCTCATGATCTGCAACCACGAATAGAAGAGCTGGAACGAGAAAGGATTCAGATACAGGGTCAACATCGGCAGATAACAGCAGAGGTTCATCGTTTTCTAGAGAAATAGGGACAAACTACTGTTAATCTAGCTGGCTTAGTAAGAAACTTTTGACAAAGCGTGTCCAGCATATCTTGTATTTCTTTTGACTAAATAAGATTTGAAGAGAAACTAGTTTGTCTTCTTCTTTATGTTATCTCTATAAAGTCAGTCTTCAACTCAATCCAATATGCATCAAAACTTATTCTCATCTCTATAACTCCTCTGCATTCCTTCAACATTCTCGCCTTAAGTTTTCAGTTCTTTTCTCAATGGCTCAATCTTCTAACATTTCCCTAGATCCATCCATGAGGTATTCAGCACCTCAACCTCCTGTCCTTTCTGCAGCTGCCATAGGTGCCATGCTGCAGCAAGAAAATACTAGTATGGCTAATAAGTCAGACTCCGATGCTGTCTACGACTTGGTGAGTCTTGGGACTCGCTACTCATCTTCTATAATTGCTTTTTCCCAGCGGGTACAAGCCAAAAACCAAGAGGTTGAAAGGCTTAAAGAACAAATTGTTGTACTTCAACGAATTGTTCAAGAGTCTCACACCAGGGAAGGAATCCTTCGGCAGCAGAATAAACAGCTGAAAACTCTACTGGATTCTTCATTCCGCTTGCCAGCTCCCATGAATAGGGATGATATGATATTGTATGAAGAGAGTGAGCGTCTCCAACATGAGGCTAAGAACCTCAAGTTTATGTAGAAGCATTTTATTAAAAAAAATATCTCTTTATATTTATGAACTCTGGTTTTATCCTTTAAGAGATATTCGTAACATGCTTCATACCTATTTCTCTTCTAATCATATATAATCTATCTTCTGGTAAAGGTTTTGCGAAAATATCTGCTAACTGATCATGTGTGTTTGTGAACTCTATTACTATATCGCTTTTCTGCACATGATCTCGAAGAAATTCAAGCCTAATGAAGACTAAAATCTCAAGCCTAGTATTTGGTGCATTTCCTAAGGACATGTGGATTTACAACCCAGAGACGTATTGCTCTGATACCACCTGTGACGCCCCCAAATTCCGCTTGGGATTGAACGGACATTTGAAGCGTCGAGACATGCAACACAAGGTTACCTGCCCCCGTTCATGACATATAAGATGCAATGTTCCTAACATGCATCTAACATTATGCAATATTCGCAGCGGATAATCTTTTTCTTTAGCAATACTATGCACCAACTAAATATATCCCAAATACTTGAAACATAATTCATACATAAAGGCATACTAAAAAGCCGTGATCACCACACTAGTCTAAAATGGTTGTGATCAAAAGAATACTTGAGATACAACTCCAAAAGTACAAGTATTAACCTAAGTTAAATACTATACCATCATCAACATCGCACCGTGGCCTAGTCGACCGTATTCAGTTGGTCAGATTCCAATTCTCCTTTGGGTCCTGTAACAAGATCTACCATTCGGGGGGAATGGTAGTTGGGACTACCACAGTGAGATTTGATTACAAATCTCAGTAAGTTAACATAAAACTTATACACAGGTTAAAAATGCATGCATGGCAGTAAAAGCATAAATGCATAATTATAGTCATACATAAACATAGTATAACTTGACATATAGCATGACTTAACCAGAACTTAAGCGTGAACTGAACTTGACTTAACATGGCATGAACTTAAGCTTAAAACATAACATGAACAATCAACATAACATGAACGTGAAACATAACATGGACATGAACATAACATAACATGAACGTGAGCTTGAACGTATCATAAACGTGAACATAACATGATGTGAACATGAACTTGGAACATAACATGAACATGAACATAACATGTACGTGAGCATAACATAACATGAACTTGATCTGAAACTTGACTTAACATAAACTTGGAATCTTATTTAATTGTCTTGATTAATAACGTGCATTAATACGTACTCCACAGTTGTTGTGGCCCCACGTATTCAAGTAACATAAAACATAATACGTACTCCACAGTTGTTGTGGCCCCACGTATTCTACATGTCACAATTGCTGTGTCTCATGTAGTGTATGCTCCACAGTTGTTGTGGCCCCATACTTCATGCTCCACAGTTGTTGTGGCCCCATGAATTCACATAACATAAAATATAATACGTACTCCACAGTTGTTGTGGCCCCACGTATTCTACATGTCACAATTGCTGTGTCTCATGTAGTGTATGCTCCACAGTTGTTGTGGCCCCATACTTCATGTAACATAAAATATAATACGTACTCCACAGTTGTTGTGGCCCCACGCATTATAAGTAACATAAATATAATACGTACTCCACAGTTGTTGTGGCCCCACGCATTATAAGTAACATAACATTAAATATAATACGTACTCCACAGTTGTTGTGGCCCCACGCATTATAAATAACATAAAATATAATACGTACTCCACAGTTGTTGTGGCCCCACGCATTATAAATAACATAAAATATAATACGTACTCCACAGTTGTTGTGGCCCCACGCATTATAAATAACATAAAATATAATACGTACTCCACAGTTGTTGTGGCCCCACGCATTATAAATAACATAACATAAATATAATACGTACTCCACAGTTGTTGTGGCCCCACGCATTATAAGTAACATAAATATAATACGTACTCCACAGTTGTTGTGGCCCCACGCATTATAAGTAACATAAAATATAATACGTACTCCACAGTTGTTGTGGCCCCACGCATTATAAATAACATAAAATATAATACGTACTCCACAGTTGTTGTGGCCCCACGCATTATAAATAACATAAATATAATACGTACTCCACAGTTGTTGTGGCCCCACGCATTATTATAACATAACATGTCTTATCTTTCTTAATGCATGTGATATTATTTAATATCATATACTTTTCTAACATGGCGTATACTTGTAAATGGCATAATATGATTTAATCATAAACATTTCATGGCATACATGTATCATATGGCATACTTAACATGGCATACTTATAACATACATCATTGTATGGCAGAAAAGATTATTTAACAGATAATTATTCATGAGAGATTAAATCATACGTAACAGATAAACATGTAATGACATAGCATGACATGGCATATACGATAACATACATACATAAATTGTAGTTCTCTTACCCATCACACATACACAATAAACTGATAGTAAGTTAGAGGCTAACTTACCTCGATCGTCGCGTTCTATGAGAATAGAGCGCGAGACACGAGGAACTGCACAACAGCTGGAAGAGGAACACTCGAGTCCTTAAGATTTTCACTTCTGAACTCAATTGCCATATTGTAAGCACTTGCAACACCACGGCCAACTTGAGGTTTCACTATACTCGGAAGAGATAAATTGACTTCAGAAAGCCTTTGCACTAAAACAAGTTCATTAAAATTATCAATAACAACCAAACAAACAACTCATTTCTCAATCCATATACTCTTAGCCATAGTCAACCACAAGATGACACCAGTCATCCCGGACTATAATCCATATCATCACTGCTTCGGGACACTGTCATACAGTTTCCCAACATTACACCATACGCTCCACACTTCTCTGCTACGCCATTCAACCCTTCGTGACACGCCATCCGATGTATCACGACTTAATACAGAGTACACTCACGTGAACTCTCTTCCATCCACACTACAATACCCATCACTGCGATACACGTCTCACGGTGCATCGCTACGCGACACGGAGTACGCGCTACGCGTACTTCCTTCGCTACAACTCTCATCAACACGATGCACATCACACGATGCATCGCCATACAACACGGAGTACACTACATGCGTACTCCCTTCCTTCTACGACACACATCACTACAGTGCACGTCGCGCGGCGCGTCGCTGCATTACACAGAATACGCTACACGCGTATTCTCTTCACACAACCCGCCGTATCACATCTACGGCATCCATCTCACGCCTATACTTCACAGCACAGTCCACAAAATACACAATCAAACGCAACACTTCACAACCACACTTCGCTTCACAACTACGCAACGAATTCCACAAATACAACTACACAATCCACAAACCAACCAACTATTTTAAACGTAAAATAACTAGAGATAGAAGGTTATACCATCGACGGGATAACCCGTGCGTCGCTCGTTGTTCGTCACGAACATGCGTCGGAGGAACGTACGTGGCGGCGTACGGTGGCTGTCCACCACATAAAGTGGTAGTTTGGGCTTGAGAAAGGCTAGGCGTGGTCTTGGAAGACTCATGATTTTACAGCTGTCGGTGAAGAACAAAAATACGTGATTTACGGAAAAGATAAACTATACGCGTGATTCCAGATGAGGTAAAGACAAGAGAGATGTGATTGCTGTCGGGAAATAATCCAAAACTGATAATTTTAGCGGGCTGTTACAACCTCTGTCCTTGGTGTGTGTGTGTGTGTGTGTATACATACATATATATACTTGGTCAAGGTGGTCCCCTTGGTTGTCAGTAGATCGTGTCGAGCCGTACCGTGCATTCTCTATTTGCAGGGTCCTTTCTGTCATGGCTGCCATTGTTCTGTTCTACTATACACGGTCCACCCCTCTCCCTTTTGCTTTTCTTTGATGGCAGGTGAGAGGTGGTGTTTCCACTACCCTAGTGGCAAGGGTGAGTGGTTGCTCATTTAATGCACCATGTATGTTGTCTGCCACTGCACCATGCATAACGATCCCTTGCATGACAACTTCTCTATCCATTTAATGCACCATGTATGTTGTCTGCCACTGCAAGCTGTAGGTCATGTTGGTGGCATGACCCTCGTTCCCGTTGGGTGGGCGTTCTTGGGCTAGACTCGGCCGACGCCTTTCCTTCCTTCCTTATTGGACTATTTTATGGCCCATTTGGGCCTTAAGTGGGGCGAACCTTGCACAGCCCATGAAGGGACATTTATTCCCTCCTTGTTCCTACGAATTCCTACCGCACACGTGCGGTGATAATTCATAAGTCTTTCATCATGGTTAATCATTGGGTGTTTCAGAGTGCAACAATTTGTTTCCCACATTACTAACAACTGTTCCTGCCACTCTTGGGCAGGGACAAACCGCCACCTGAACGTGGTTGGCCTGTGTTCATATTTGTGGCATGAGTCGCAATTCATCTCCCTAACATCATTATTTGCAATGTGAAATTTGGGATTTGCTCCTGACATTCCCTTCCACAACATTTGTCAGTTCCTGGCGTGGAAACCTCAACCAATGCACACCCTTTATTTATATCACACCCATTCACTATCGTTCCCTTCTATTGCTCTTTCTTTGAGTCTCATCCTTCTCCATGCTTCTTCTTGTTCCTCTCTCTCTCTGGTTGGTTTTCACCAAGTCTCCCTCACGTTCCTCATCTCATTTTCCATCTTCTTCCTCTGCCTATCACGAATGGCTTCTAAGGATGCTTTTCAGTCCTCTAGCCAATGGCCTTTGTACTTCAAGGGCCTAGTTGGCACAGTGGACTCGAATGGAATTGCTTCCCAGGTCACTCTCTTTCCCATGATGTTTGAGAATGGACTACATCTTCCTTTCTATCGCCCAATACGAGATGACCTAGACTTTCTGGGGCATGCTTTGGTGCAACTTCACTAGAATGCTTGGTGACTTTTGGTTGGTAACTGTGTGGTTTTCTGCATGGTGCTGAGCTTGGGGCCAGATAAGTAACCTGACCTATCGGCCAAGGTGCTCCTGTCTATGTCAGGGTGCTCCACCTCGATGGTAGCATGCGCAACTTCCAAGCACACTCTAAAAGTCGCATCTCCTGCCTATAAAAGAGCTATTTTCACATCGAAGACTAGTCACGACGCTTCTTCTTTATGTCTGGCTCGAGATGGGAGTATGCTAAAGGGCCATCTGGTAATATGTCCCCAACAGCAAGAGCTTGTCCATTGTGTCATCCCGAAGTAAGGGGCTAGGTTGGCGACCGTGCTGTTCTGGATGGCGACTCATTCCAGTGACACCGAGATCGACGTGGTGTTGAACAATGCCAATATCACGTGGTTCCTTACCATGGCCGACCATTCATATGTTTTGGGGCAAAAATTTATTGGGGGATTCTTCTCGGATCTTCTGAAGGTAAGTGAGGAAGAGAATAGGCCTATTGAGGTCAATTGTAGCGAAGTGGAGTTGATTAATGAGAAGGGAGAGGAGTATTGTGGGAAAAATATGCTCAAATAGGAAGATTGGAAGGGACACTGTCAAAGTGACGATGGAGAAAATTTGGAAGGTGGGTAAGCCAATGGAATTTCAGGAGATTGGTTTTAACTGCTTTGTCATTACATTAGCGAAGTCCAAGCGATAAATATAGAGTACTGTCCATGGCTCTTTGATAACCATTTGTTCGTTCTAAAAGGTATGATGGTAATACTCAGACGAACTTGTTCGATTTTGATGATGAGAATTTTTGGGTTCAAATGCATAACCACCCACTAGGTTATATGAACAGATGGATGGGAGAGCAAATTGGAAGCTCAATCAGAAAGGTAATAGAGGTAGATGTCCAAGAAGAAGGACTGGCGTGGGGTTGCTTTTTGAGGGTGAAGATTGAGTGTGATTTGAAGAAACCGATGGCAAGGGGGAGAACTATGAATGTAGAAGGAAGAAGAATATGGGTGCCACTACAGTAGGAAAAGATACCAAAAATGTGCTTTCGTTGTAGGACAACTGTCCATGGAAAGAAGGGATGTACGAGTGGAGAGCTTGGAAATTCTTAGAAAAGTGGTGGTGAGTCTCAGTACGGTATATGGTTGGGAGTGATGACTGTAAATCGGAGGTGGACTGAGAGGAAGGGGGAACAGAGAAAAAGGAGGGTTGACTTTGGTGAATCTTATCCTCTAAACTCATGCTCAGGGTTGGAGAAGAATGGTGTGATGCCTTAGAGGGAGAAGGAGGGTCGAAGGGAGAATGGAGCTCAGGAGTAGAGGGAGGAGATGAGGATGATGAAAGGAAAGATGGGGGAGGATGACGAACTGGGGGTTGTTGGATCGTAGGAGAATGGGCTTTCGGGTGGTTCGAAGGGAGTCGGCCTAGATCACTATAATACAAGTTCATGCAATAATACGTCTTCATCAAGCCTAGTCCAATTAGATTTGATCACTGGAGAAGAAGCGATTGTGAGCTCCATCGACCAAGGGAGAAACAAAGGGGGTAGTAAGAGCTGCTGGAAGAGAAGAGCTAGCGGGAGGATCCCGATAGGTGAGTGATTTAATCTCCATCTCTATCTAAACGAGCTTTTGATCATGTGGAGAGGGAGTTTTTGCTGGGGGTTGCTGAGAAAAAAGATAGAAAAAAAGATGGGGAGGGCTTTGTTTTGGAGTTGTGTGAGGCGGTGGCTGTGAGGCAGCCTCGCTTGGCATTATGAAAATCATAAGTTGGAACTATCAAGGGCTTGGGAACCCTTGGATAGTTCAAGATCTTTACCCGATGGTAAAGGATAAGCACCCCCAATTGGTGTTCTTGATGGAAACTATGGTTAATGTAGGGACGTTTGAGTGTCTGGAAAGGAAAATACAAATGGATGGTTGCTTTGTGGTAGATCTAATTGGTAGGAGAGGGGGTCTAGCTTTATTTTGGAAAAGTGAGAATGAAGTGGAGGTATTGAATTATTTTCAGTTTCATATAAATGTGTAAGGCAAGTGTGAGGGGAATAGAAGGGAGTGGGTTTTCAATGGGTTTTATGGGCACCTTGGTACTTGGAAGAATAAGTATTCATGGGAATTACTGACTAGTTTAAAACCTACAAATCGCTTAACATGGTGTGTGGTTGGTGATTTTAATGAAATTTTATTTCAGTTAGAGAAGGTTGGGGGAAGACAAAGGGCTGAAAACCAAATGTGTCGGTTTCGATAGGTGCTTGAGGAAAAAAAAAATTTGTTTGATCTACGTTGTAGTGGTGGATTTTTCACATGGAGGAATAAGCACTCAGACCATACATTTACAAAGGAAAAGCTAGATAGGTGTGTGGAAAACAACCTTTGGAGATAAATGTTTAAGGAGGTAAGGGTGTAGAGGCTTGTTGGCATATACTGAGACCACATTCCTATTCTATTATCTGTGGTTGGGTTTGACTTTAGGCAAAGAACAAGGAAACTTTCCTAGAAGCTCTGGAAGTTCTTGTGACAAGAGCTATGACTGACCTCTTACAGAGGGAGTTCATAAGAGGGGAAGTGGAAGAAGCCTTGAAACTGATTGGTTCCTTGAAATCCCCAGGGCATGATTGGTTTGGAGCTTGCATTTACCAAGCTTATTGGTGCATTGTAAGAGATTATGTGTGTCCTGAAGCTCTTAAGTTTCTTAATGGCGCAGACATGGATAAGTCTCTGAACCATACTTACGTTACTTTAATCCCCAAGGTAAAAGACCCCATGACAGTTAATGACTTTAGGCCAATAAGTTTGTGCAATGTGATGTATATGGTTAGAGCAAAAACCATTACTGAAAGTGGTGTTGAACGATGTAATTTCCAAAAGTCAGAGTGCTTTTATTCCAATGAGACTCATATCATACAATATTATTGCTTCTTATAAAGTCCTTCATTCAATGAAAAAGAGGCAAAAGGATAAAGTGGGTTGTATGGCCCTAAAGTGGGTAGCATGACTCTAAAGCGGGTAGAGTGGAAGAAGAAGAGTGGTATTTTGGAGTTGTATGAAAAGGCCCCTAGACAGAGTTTAAGTAAACAAAAAAAACTACCTTGTTTTTCAGCCCAAATGCAAAAGCTTTTGTGAAGGAAATGATAGCAAAGGAGACAAGGGCAAGGTTGCAAAATAACTGTAAGAAGTATTTAGAAGTGCCTATTATGGCTGGAAGATCTCGATACACCACTTTTCGAGGCATCAAAGACAGAGTGTGGCAAAAGATAAATAATTGGAAAAACCAATTCTTGTCACCTTCGGGAAACGAAGTTTTGTTGGAGGCTATCAATCAGGCTATTCCAAGTTATCATATGATTTTTTTTAGACTACCTAAGAAATTGTGCAAGGAAATTGTATCTATCATGGCTAAGTTTTTGTGGGGGTATAAAAACAATGATCATAAGATCCAATGGAGAAGCTGGTAAGAAATGGGAATGTCTAAAGCTGAACGAGGGCTAGGTTTGTGACACCCCGTTTTTACGTGTATTTTCACTGAAAGAATATTTTAATTTAATTAATATAATAGTTCTTTTATTTTAAATTATCGATTTTTAATTGGATTTTAAATGATGTTGAGTTTAAATTGCTGTTTAATTTATTTTAGCTTGTCTTTGGATTTAAAATCAAATAGTTAGTTTTTACTAGTTATTTATTATATTTTAGCTTTATGTTGTGTTCAATATATTTTCTTGGTTTTATTGCTTTTAAAATTATTTTCGTTGGATCAGTTGTTGAACCCCAGAGGTGAGGATTGGACCTCATTTCTTTTCCCCATCTTTTCTTTTCTCTTTTTCCTTTCTCTTTCTTCTCTTTTCTTTCTTTTTCTTTCTTTTTTCCTTCCTTCTCCCCGTGCGTCGACCCCCCGTGCAATTTCTCTCTCTCTCTCCTCTCCTTCACACCAAAGCCCACAGCCGCCCAGTACCGCCGCTCGCCGACGACGTGCCCCACACCACCACCACGATTCTCTTCCCCTCCCTCCGGTGAACCACCCCACCAACTTTCATCCCCATCCGTGCCGCCGTTTAGCCGGAAAACCATCTTCAAGCCAAGCAACTTTTCCTCTGATTTTCCGCCGTCGCTCCACCTCCGGTCACCACCTCTTCACCACTTCATCACCGACTCCTTACCGTCCAACCCCACCCATTTCCAGCCTCGATCCGTCGCCGGAGCAGCTCCCACGAGCTAGTTTCCAATTTGGGCGTTAAAGCCATTCCACCGCCGTTTTCACCGCCACCCACGGCCAAACTCCGCTTCCCTTAGCTTCATAAACACCCCTATGCCATTCTCTATCAATCCCGAGCCTTGGTTTGTCCTCATTCAAAAGTGGGTATTTCACAACCCACGGCCACAGTGAAATTTCACTGTTACGTTACTTTTCCTTCATCGTTTGCTGCGCGCCGATCCATCGAAAATTAATATATAGCGCTGTAAGTATTTTCCAAACTTCGTTTTAGATTTAAATGTATTATTGCCTTTACATTAATTATTTGTGATCTGGTTGGTTATTCCGGACTGAGTCCGAGGAGTCGGGGGTCGGTTGGAATTGAGGAAGGAGTTGTTTGTTTGGTTGTTATTGATGTTTGGAATATGTTGGTCAAGTTGTGTGATTTTATTGGCATTGCATTGTGCAAGCATATGCATGTGGTATATATTGAAACTGGGCTTTTGCGAGTTAAATGGATTTTTGGGTGCGTGTGTATCACAACCCCAAGCCTATATGTTCACCTATTTGCTTCGTCATACACCCCAAAGGCATATCATATAATTGAACCCAGAACAAGTCTGAGTTGAAGATAATATCTTTTGGGGGAGTACCACCATCAAATTCTTGCAAACACACCAGTAGTCTATCAAAACACCATGGTCAACCCAGCAGTACTTTTTACTTATTAGCTTCACACTGAAACTCCACTATAAAGAGATTTTTCACCTACCTCTTTGAAAAGGAAAATTCTATACACCATACTACCATCCCACTAAGTAAAATGTGGCACAATTACCACCATTGAATGATCATTTCTTACATGCTTCTTTATCATCAAACGGTGATAAATGCGCCATATCACATATAGTGAGATTCAAGTGGGATGGTAGTGTGGTGTATAACAGTACTTTTTTGAAAAATATTAGACCCTCATGTTTCCACACTTTTGAAATGGTATTCTTGAAAGCCTCTCGGTTTATAACTTTTTCTATACAATTAGAGGTTTAAACATATTCTCCCATTCTTGGAAGAATTCTTAAATGCTTCAGAATGAAGAACAAATTCCTATTTCTCCTTCTCTATTAAATTGAAACCTTCCCACAATTACGCTAACTCATCCTCCATACTAACCTGATCTTCAGACGTATGTCCAAGAGACGAATCTTTGCCTAGGCAAAGAGAGACACACATCACCCTACATAGATGAGAGAACCAACTCTCCCATATTCTTGCCACTTGATTACCTGTTTATTATGCTTCTTCTCTTTTTCACTTTTTGGTAGTTGCTACTAATTTATTCATTATTACTTCGACCCTCTAGCTATTACCATGCACATTATTGCATATGATCTCTTGCATTTCTCGTTTCTTGTAGTTCATGTTAGTTACCGCTTTAAATATGATATCTGTTATGTTATGATACTAGCTGTTTCAGATATGCTTTAAGTCAAAAGTCTTTTATTTATATTGTTATTGTAAATAAATGTTTATGAAATCATTTAAAACATGCTTCATTAGCTTGTATAATTAAGAATGATAAAATCAATAAGGGAAAGAAATATGTAGAAGATGAAGGAAAGGAACATCATGTTTTCTTGTCTTTTAGATGTTGCAGGAGTGATAGTTGTGCAGTGATGGAAGAGAAGCAGGCTGCATCTTATATTTATACGACTTGAAACTCCATTTTAGGAGGTGTATAGAGTGTATGATTTGTTCTAGCCCTCAACTCTCTAACCAAGAAAACAAACTTGCACTCAATATGAGGAGTTTTCGACCACCTAAAAGATAGTACCTAAACTTCACTTTTAGCCTCATCTCTATAACTGAGAAAACAAACTAGTTTTCAGTATTTGTAATCTTGATTATTGTTATATCATGGAAGTCATTAATTCTCTGAGAAAGTTGTGAACATCGAACGCTTTGTACCAGTTGTTATGTGCTAATTTATAACCAAAACGAAAATATCATAATAATGCCAAAAAATTAAATTAAAAATTGGCTGCATGTTTGGAAGCCACTCCCCAAGGTTATATATCAATATAACTTTCTTCAACAATTTTCATCTAAGAGTACTTAAATGGACTATTTGCCCAAAATCAATTTTTAAAGTAATGTTAAATACAGTTTTAATTAGAGTGTGCAAGTTTCGTGCACTCAATTAGAGTCTATAAGTAATGCTTGGTACAAGTCCCGCCCGCATATGCCTTTTGTAAAAAAGTGGACCCCAATAAAAAAAGTGATTTTTTTTGGCAATTTTTTAGCATAAGACTTACTGTTTAAAAATTTTACAAATCATGTATCATCTTCAAATTATGTTGGCCATATATATGCCTTGATAGCCATACAACGCTCCCCAATCAAGGGTGAGTGGGAGGCATAATTAGCCAATTGAAACGTCATAATAATACGCCAATAGTCTGATAGCCTAATGACATGTGATTCAGTTCTTCAAACGAAAACCTTAGTTTGAAACCCCTCACTTCCCCTTTATTAAAAAAAAAAAACCGTAATATAGACCTTCATTTTCTTGCCACTTGGTTGCCCGTTTATTGTACTTCTTGTCTCATGCACTTTTTGGTAGTTCCTACTAATTTATTCATTATTACTTCCATCCTCTATTACCAAACACATTATTACATATCTCTTGCATAATTTCTCGTTTCTTGAAGTTCATGTTAGTCATCGCTTTAAACATGATCTTTGTTATGTCACGATGCTGTTTCAGGTATACTTTCATGTCAAAAGTCTTTTATTTATATTGTTATTGTAAATAAATGTTTATGAAATATTAATTTTGATATTATTTTTTATTCTATATTATGTAACGTCTAGCTCATGTTTTCACACTCTGTGTCGATGGACTCACCTGTTTATATCTTCACTATTTTTTTTAGATGACTTTGATAGTTGTGACAAGTGGAATTGATGACACATGACAAGATTATGAAATAAATTTAAGATAAGTGTCGTGTCATAAGTTGATTGGTGAGATTTTGGAGACTATGTAATAGAGTTTAGTTTGTTGTACTTGAAAGAATGTTTTAGGTACTTTATTTTTTGGAAATATTGTATTTAAGCTTTCTTAATATTTTGGATTTCAGATCAAAAGGAGTACTATATTTACGAAAATAGCCTCAATTTAGAACTGGGTAGTAAAATTTTTGAAAAAACTATAATGTCTTAATCATTTTCATAATTAAAATAAAAAATTATCTTAAGACAAACGAACATGCTATCTTTTTTGTGGTCGAAAACTGCTCATAGTGAGAGCTATTTTGTTTCCTAGTTAGTGAGTTGAGGGCTAGAAACAAATCATATACTCTGTATGCCACCTAAAATGGAGTTCCAAGTCATATATAAATATAAGATGTAGCCTGCTTCTCTTCCATCACTATACAACTATTACTCCTGCATATCTAACGGACAAGAAAAAGGGATGTTTCTTTCCATCATCTTCTTTGTACTTGTTACTCATGTTGGGTCTATTATGCCAACCAGAGAGCTTAAACCCAAAAACATATTCTTCTTAGCAGGACAAAGCAACATGGCTGGACGAGGAGGCATTTACAATGACACCAAAACCAACTTGTACAAGTGGGATGGAAAGGTTCCTCCACAATGCACTCCCACTCCAAAGATCCTCACACTATCTTTAAACAAGACTTGGGAGATAGCTCGTGAACCTCTCCACAAGGAAATTGATAATTTGAAGACCTGTGGGGTGGGACCTGGCATTCCTTTTTCCAACCAAATATTGGCAAAACATCCACACTTTGGAGTGATTGGCCTGGTCCCTTGCGCTGTAGGAGGAACAAAGATAGAAAAGTGGCAAAAGGGTAGTATTCTATACAATCATTTGGTGGATAGAGCAAGAGCTGCAAGGCAATGTACTGGTTGTAATATTCGTGCACTGCTTTGGTATTAAGGAGAGAGTGATTGTGGTGAGCAGGACTTTAGGCTCTATATGGGAAGGTTGGAGAAGTTTTTCAAAAATCTTCGACACGATCTTGATTCTCCTTATCTCCCCATTCTTTTGGTATGTACTAATTTATATGCAGATACCCTAGGTCTTGTTTATAATAAAAGTGATTTTAAATTCTAACGTATCATATCAAATCATGTTAGTTTGTAAATTTACTTTTGTAGAATTACAAATTGGTTACACCTCAACATAAAGCACCTTCGCAAATTATTATAAAAATTATAAAAATATACATATTTTTTGCAGGTTGTAATTTCTGCTGGAGAAGGAAACTTCCTAAGAAATGTAAGAGATGCTCAGCTGAATATAAACCTAAAGAATGTCATGCGCATTGATGCTAAGGGCTTAACCCTATTACCAGATCATTTGCATTTGGATACAAAGTCTGCTGTTCGCTTTGGTCAGAAGCTAGCTGATGATTTTCTTTTATCACAATAAGTAATTAAACCAAATCGATCCCCGAAATTCAATAATCTAAATAAATAATGTGTTTGTATGGAACTAATGCTAGATATACTAGTAGGGTATGCAAGAATTGAGCACTCCTTTTGAAAAAGAATAAGGCTCGCCATAAAAATATACAGTGCACGGAGTTTGTACACTCAAAAACTATATCTAGCATTACTCGTTTGTAATATCTTAAATAATAGTTCTCATCAATGTCCTATTTCCATTATTTCTCTTTCTTTCTATGTTTGTGATGTTCTTTGTCCCAGTGTTGCACAAAATCTTTCAGAATGCTTCTCTGTTATCTTCTATGTGAAAAGCTTGTATGCCGCCCCATGTTGACCGCTGATCAAAAAAACATTTTACTTAATAATTAAAGAAGTGATTTTAAGTGCATTGGTGTATTTTTTATTTTTAAAAAATATTTAAATTTATTAAAAAAATATGAATAGAAAAATGAAAAAAAAAAAGTTGCAAAAGCAACTAATGGTAACAATGAGTGGTGCTACTGATCAGGCAGTGCTCATCTTCTACGTACCAAATCTTTTGGTTGCCCTTCAACTTTTGCGTTACGGATTTTTATCAATGATTTTATCATTCTTAATAATACAAGTTGACCAAACATATTTCAAAATCAAATGATTTCATAATTCAATCACTAAAATCTATCACGTGGTTCCTTCAAAGTCCATATGTTAATTAAAAACTAAAATCTAAAATTATAAAAATAACTTACAACTCTTTTACATTTATTTTATAATTTTTTAATTTAAAATTATTTTATGAAATTAACAAAATTAATTTGGTCACTTATAAAATAAATTATAAAAAATTATAGAAACTATATAATTTACACCAATCATATTATAAGTATTAATTTCTAATTAAATTTAATATAAACTTATATTATACAGCAAATTATATTATACCAATGATTATAAATAAGCGGTAAATGTCTTGGTATTAGTGGTATATTTCCTTCAAGGTTAAAAGTTTGAATTTAATTAGAGGCAAACAATCTAAGAGCCATTAATTACAAGATTATTTTTCTTGAATTATTTAAAGTGCAATGTTACATACAGTCATGAAATATGTAAGTGTCCTGCAGTCATTTAAAAAAAGTGTGGAGTCCACTATTTGAAAAATAATTTTCTTTTCATATGGATCCCGTATTTATTTATTTTTTTGAAGTAATTATACGGCGATTGCACACTAGCGACTATTAAAAAATTAATAATGAACTAAACTCTTTTTTAAAATGATGATTATACGTAACATTACACTATGGATTGGCAAGAATCTCTTCGTCGAACGCTTGTATTTTGCTACATACAATTTGGAGTGCGCAAGCGCAGTGTGGTTGTATTGAAAAAGAATAAAGTCCACTACTAAAAAATTATATGGTACTTACATACTCACAACTGCAACCATAATTTCTCATTTTAGAAACTGTTCCAGAACATGCTGTGCTGAAGAAAATAAAAATCTCTGGAAAAAATTACTAGATATTGTTAACTGAACCATCAATGGAAAAATGTAAAATTACAATAAAAACAAGAAATAATCTAAAACAAGTTTCGATCGATGCAAATGCTATATTTTGGATTGAGATATCGTACCAGCTTGAGGTCTGAAGATATGAAAATGGTGAGCACACAAAGAGGATGAGAAAGCCAAATATCACACTGACTTCTTTCTTTTTCTCTAATGGAGAGCAGAGAAAGAGCATATAATGAATCATGAATCTTCTCGTCACGACAATGGACAATCTCCCTTCACTTTTTGGTGTATGGGAGTTCGTGATTGGGCAACTATGGATTTGTTAACTTGTCTGGTTGTTCCCGTTGCTATAAGGAGTGTGAAACTAATTGCTTGGCAGCCTCGAGAGCAAGGAAGAGTAAAACTAAATGTAGATGGTGGAGCTTACAGTAACCCAAGAGAAGCTGGTGGGGGTGGTATTATTCGGAATCCTCTAGGTGATGTAGTGGTGAGATTTGCTCATTCTTATGGTCATACTACTAATATTATTGCTGAATGTAGAGCTTATGATACCCCGTATTTACGTGTATTTTTTAATGAATGACTATTTAAATTATTATAATTAATAGCTCTGTTGTTTTAAATTTAACGAGTTAATCGTTAGATTTATTTTATGAATTTTAAGTTGTGAAATTTATTTTCATGTGCTTTCTTAATTTCAATTGCTTTTCATTATTTAAATTTCTCTTTGTTCTAAATTATTTTATTTTTTTATTGTTGAGTTTTATTATCTTATTTTATTTAGTGATTGTGTTTAAGTTATTTTATTTTAGTTACCATTTTGAAATCCTTTTTCGTTGGATCAATTTTGAGACCCCAAGTTGAAAAGACTGGATCTCATTTTTCGTTTCCTTCCTTTTTCTTTTCCCTTTTTACCTTTTTCTTTTTCTTTTTCTTCTTTCTTTTTCTTCTTTTCTTTCCTCTTATTTTTTCCCCTGCCTCCCAACCGCGCGAGCCACTCCCCCCCTGTTTCTCTTCGTGGGCCTCTTTTCCCAGCTCACCGCCACCCACCTCAACCGCTCCCTCTCAAGCCCATGACCCAGCCCCACTAGTCTCAGTCCCCACGCAATCCCTCTTCTCCCTCACGCGAATGGGTCATCCCTTTCGTTCCCTCCAAAACGCGGCCCCAACGCCCCGACCAATAGCCACCCATGCCTCGTCAGACCACCCTCGACCAACTCCATGAACCCCAGCCACATCATGCAGCTCCCTCTCATCCCAAAATGGGTTTTGCATGCTCGGGTTTAACAACCTAGAGCCGTCGTGCGCCACCTCACCACCTCACTGCCACCCCCAACCACTTCCCCATCCACCAGTGACCTCCTTTACCCAATCTCATGCCCCACCATGACCCGTAGCCACCACACTCTCCCCCACTCTCCCACGACCTTTCTCCACCTTTCATGGCCGATCTGCACCGTGAGCCGCCTCCCACGGTAACCAAACACCAACATCAACTCCACCAACCTTCATAAGCCCCTCCATGACAAACCCAAGCCTCCCGTAGCTCCTCTTCGAAATTCCCACTTTACGACCAGTGGCTATTGCTTGGAAACCACCGCCCACCGCAGCTCCGCCACTTTTGGCATTACCTTTGATCTTTCAAAATTTTCCTTTAAGCACTGTAAGTATTTTTCAAATAACCTTTAAGATTTAAATATATTTTGCATTAACAATACTTTGTGATTTGGTTGGTTGTGCCGAACTGAGTCCGAGGAGTTTGGGGGTCGGTTGGAATTGGAGAACAAAGTTGTTTTTTTGATTGGATGATGTTGGGATTTGTTGGATATTTTTGTGTCTTGTAGTATGCATTGCATGGTGCACGCATGTTCATGTTTGTAAAATGAAAACTGGATTTTTGCATATTACATGCATATCCATGTGTTGGAAATGAAAATTGGGTTTTCATGTATTAAATAGTTTAAGGGTGCATATGTATCATGACCCCAAGCCGAGAAATGGTATTATCTCGATGGAGTTCCTTTGGTCACTGGAGAGCATAATATATTGAGTGATGACCCCTGGGTTGTCACTGGACGACAATGGGATCGGATGAGATGGTAATGCTCTCATGTTGCCTCCATGGCCCCTCTGCTTGCAGGGGCTAGAGGATGCTTTGCTACAAATACGCTCGGCGCAGAACTGGGCATCGCTCGTTACGAAGTCACACGCATGGTCGTTACCCATGGTGTGGCGAAGGGAGCCAAGGTGTGCGGATGGTCCCTATGGGAGATCATGGTGCATAAGATTAAAATTTGATATGTGGACCATTTTCTAGGAAAATTTTGAGATTTGATAAATGAGTTTATGTGGACCCATGTCTGGAAAACTGGTGGAATTTATGTTGACCCATTTTCTAGGAAAATGGCGAATGTTTTAATGGATATATTTTTTTGGCCAAATAGGATTTTGGCATGTGTGGAAAATTACTCATTTTGGAAAAGGATGACTTTTGGGTCTCATGCTTATGGCATCATGTTCATGCATTTTGTTATCATGAATCTATTTTTATCTCGTGGTTTGTTCAAATTATTACTTACCTGCGATACTATCTCTTGGTACCGTAGATTTTGACACAGGTGATGAGAAAGTTGAGCTTGAGGATGCGGCTCCACCGAAGGAGTGATTGGATATCACTTGCTCATGCATTGGGAATTGTTTTCCCGCTTTTGGATATAGTGTTTTGGTTTCTTTTATTTTTTTTCTGGATAACTGTAATATTTTTGGTATGCTTGTTTTTAAATGAACTTGTATTTAAACAAATTTTAGTACTTAGTCGACTAACGTTAATTATTCCGTTGCATTTTTGTTGTATACTTTCTATATGTATACACAATTGGCACTTATAGATGGGATGTGTGACCTCAACACTTAAAACAAAAAAACAAAAAAAGAAGGTCAATAGTCCCAATTGTGTACACATATGCCTTCCATTTAGCTAGCATCATTTAAATGCACTAGCTGTTTGCTGCACAGTTGCGAGCATTTGCATTTTATTTCTTATTACTGGCTTGAAAATTTGTTTTCTTGCACCCAACTGCCCTCAAAACATAAAGAAGCATCTACTCATGTTCTTATTTATGGGATTGTTTAATGCGCTTTGAAGAATGTCTCGATTGCATATATGCAAAGGTTAAACATGATGAAGAAGCTCTGTAGTGTGGAACCCGGATACAAAGGTTTGGTATGTGCAATTGATCGAGGAAACATTCTTTGTGGAGGAAGCAGAAACCATACAGAAAATTCCCCTAAGTAATTACAACAGACTAGACAAGATCATATGGAGGTGCACAACTAATGGAGTCTTCAGTGTTGGAAGTGCCTACCATCTGAAGAATGAACTAGAGCAGATGAGCAAAGGGCAGCCTAGCTATGTCCAGGAGAAAGGAAGGTGGAAAAAACTTTGGAAACAAAGCATGCCAAATGCAAAAAAATTATTCCTATGGAAGGCTTGCAACGATTTACTACCAACCAAGGTAAATCTGTTAAGAAGGAAAGTTGTTCACAACCCAAACTACCCCATTTGCCAGCAACATGTAGAAAGCATTGAACACGCACTATGGGAATGTGAATCAGTGAGAGACGTATGGAGCATGTGTTCTAGGAAACTGCAGAAAAGATGTAACACCTAGATCTAGTACCCAACTTTTTCTAAAAATATTTTTGAGTTTATACGAGTGAAAACCTCACTTGAGATTTGTGAGTATTATTGGATTAGATTGCAAGCCAAATTTTTATTTTTGATGGATATCGAATAAATTTTATTTTTGGGCTTGGCAAGTAGATTTGAATCTTTAAATATTTTAGATCAAGTGAAACATTTTATTTGGACGGGGAAATTTTAGTGGAGCAGGGTATAATATTTTTAGAGGTTGAATCGATATTCTAATTTCTTAGGAAAAATCCCTGCCCAAAATAAAGCCGTTAACAAAATATTAGAATCCACACGACACACGTCTCACGCCTATGCACATGTTTCCCCTTTCCATCTCTAGTGTTGCCTTCTCCGTCCACTACCCATACACGTTTCTCCTAGGGTTTATTCTTTGGTCTATATATATACATGCTATATTTTTCTCTCGGGAAGAAATTTCAAGCCACAATCTTCTTTGAAACTCCACGCAAGGCATTACACCCAACTACAGAAAAACCAACCAACCCGTGCACACCAAACCTCTATTTTTTCCATTTAAAACAGAGCCTCTGTTTTTTCCATTTAAAACAGAGCCTCTGTTTTTGCCATTTAAAACAGAGCATTTGTTGTGCTTTCAACCGATGCACGTCGGAAGCCTAGCGTTGTAGTCATCACCTTCACGTTGTCTCCAACTACACAGAAAGTAACGCTGAGCACTGCTCATCAATAGGTCGTTCTTCCTCTCACTCCACCCACGCAGGAAAAGGCCGCCTGGAACTTCAGCCACTGGTTAGTCTCGTAACTCGTTTGGGTGACGATTGATTATTCATTTGGCACTGTTGTGAAGAATTTCTGAAAGACTAAGAAGTTCAGGTAAGCGAGATTCCTATGACTTTGCATAAAAAGAAAATAAAGCGAGGTTGACTTTTAAAATATGCATGTTTTGTTTTCGAAAAGAATTGTGAAAAACAACCTCAATTATTTGTTTTGGCATTGTTCGTGAACTCTGTATGAAGGAGAAAGTACTTTTGTCATGACTAGTGTAGACATGAGCTTACTTTTGCATATTGTTTATGAACTTTGAAAAAAGAGTGCAAATGGGATTCTTAAAGTTTTGTTGAGGTTAAGATGAAGATACCTTGATTTTATTTTGTTAAATATATGAAATGATCTGAAGCTACTTAGTACTTTATTCTGATATGATGTGTAGGCTGAAAACCTTTGGCATGACTTTCTGATTATGAATTTGATTCTACTTCCACTCTGTTTAGATACGGCCCTACCATGGGTTATAATAGTGGGTACGGCCCAACCACGGGTTATAATAGTGGGTACGTCCCAACCACGGGTTATAATAGTGGATACGGCCCAACCACGGGTAATAATAGTGGATACGGCCCAACCACGGGTTATAATAGTGGGTACGGCCCTGCCACGGGTTATGGTAGTGGTCTTTGTTTGAGTGCACACCTTGGTGACAGAGTGATTATGTTCTGCCTAGTTATCCGCAGATGCACAACCCTACCACGAGGGTTATACATGGACTCAGTTCTAATATGATGTTCGGTTTTGATGCTCTGGTATGATGATGATGATCATTTATGCTATGCCAAAGGATTATTCTTTTTTTATAAGATTGCTTCTGAAAGTTTCATTCTGATATTTTCTTTTATACATGTTTTGTATTTTGAAAGCAAGTGTTCTGATTTTAGTATTCTGGAGGTAAATGTTTTGTTCTGCATTCTAAACTTTATAAAAGCTCATGTTGCACACTAGTAGATGTTCTTTGCTTATTGAGTTGTTGATAACTCACCCCTTATCTCCATAATATTTTTTTTTTAGATAATTTTAATGCTTCAGCTAGGAGCCAAGAGTAGGAACTATTAACAATATTCGATGATTGTTGAGGAATAAGTGTCAGAGGGTACAAGTAGTTATTGGCAAGTTTTATTTGATAGATTTATTATTTGTCATTTTGGTGTTTTGAGTTATGGATATTTATGAGTGTTGGAGGAGACTTTAATTTATTTTATTGAGGTTTTACTTCGGTATCTTGATGGAAGAACAAGTACATTTGGTTTGAATAAATAAATTTATTATTTTGGATTCCTTGGATTATATATGGTTGTGTTATTGGAGATGTTTTCAGATTATAAGAGTTAACTCTCCGACCCCTTCGGGACCGGGGTGTTACAAAAGAAGCATCAGGAACCAAACATTCAAGGAGCTACTAACCAATCTAATGGAGGAGGTTGAAGAGGAAGTGCTAATAGAGATGGTTGTGACGGCATGAAGATTGTGGAAAAGAATGAATGAATGGATCTTCAAAGAAGAGTTCACCAGCCCCACGACCATTTTAATGCAAATCAACCAAAAGATGCAGGACCTAAAATTGCTCCACAATACTCCACCAAATACCTCAAAAAGGCAGGAAAAGAGGGAAGGCATACTAGATCACTGGAAGCCACCTCCAAATGACCACTATAAAATAAATTGGGATGCTGCAATAGACCAAAAAAATGCAGAGTGGGAATCGGAGTCCTTTTTCCCTAATCCACACCAGAAGTGTATGGGGCCCTCCAAGCAGTGACACTGGGTTTCGATTTAGGAATGACAAAGATAATTCTGGAAGGGGATGCTCGTAACGTGGTGAAAGAGATTAATGGAGTGGCGGAAAATTGGGGCCAAGCTAGAATGATTATCTTAGACGTGCAAGAATCTCTTCAGAGTTTGGAAAGCTGCTCAGTGGTCCATACTAGCAGAAATACAAATCAAGTGGCTCACTGCTTAGAAAAAAATGCCCTCAACATAGAAAGTGAACTCATCAAGATAGAAGAGATCCTAAGTTGTATTGCATCTCTACTTTGATTAAAATTAGTTAGCATAAGTCAAATGTTTGACTGTTTCTCCTCGTACAGTTTTTGTAACTACCTTTGGTTAATGAATGAAACGTAACCTTTCCTTCAAAAAAAAAAATTTCCATTCAACGTCTTTTTCGGGGAATGAATCGCATGGATAAACTTGGCATCCCTTATCTTAGATGTTGAAAGTTTCTTGCCTTGGGTGGGTCTTTTGTTGGCTTTTGATGTTCTTCTAGAATTTTTGGGCATCTCGACATGTGACCTCAACTCTTAAAACAAAAAAAAAAAAAAAAAAAGCAAAAAATTGATGAAGGTCAATAGTCCCAATTGTGTACACATATGCCTTCCTTTTAGCTAGCATCATTTTAAATGCACTAGCTGTTTGCTGCATAGTTGTGAGCATTTGCATTTTATTTCTTATTATTGGCTTGAAAATTTGTTTTCTTGTACCCTACTGCCCTCAAAACATGAAGAAGCATCTAATCATGTTCTTATTTATTGGATTGTTTAATGCGCTTTGAAGAATGTCTCGATTGCATATATGCAAAGGTTAAACAAGATGAAGAAGCTCTGCAGTTCGGAACCAACTCGTGCACACCTTCAAAGTGAAAATGAATTTGTGAGACCTAGTTGCATGGATATGGATGTCTCATATCCTCTCAGGCAAAGCTTCCAACATCCTGCACAATTGCTGTTGAAAACCACCCTAAGTGTGAAACTAATTCAGAGCACCATTCTCTTCTTTGTTGTATTAAGCAACAACTTGTTTTGATTTTCAACTAAAGTTGCTGCAATTGGAAATTAGCCATCAAATATGGCTAACTGGTAGCAACTCTTGTACATGACCTCTCCTATAAAAGGAGAGCTCAGTTTGTGTAAATGGTGTGGGGGAAAAGAAGATAAAGAGGGAGGATGTGAGAGAAAATTTGTAGAGTGTGGTAACTTTGTACAAATTCAGTAAAAGAGGCTCCAGTGGACGTAGGCAATTTGCCGAACCACTTAAATATCGTCTTGCGTGATTTTGGATAGGCTAAAGGCACAACAATTGGTATCAGAGCTTTGGCTCATGCTGTCCAAAAATAAAGTTGATCAAAATCAAATTTTGACAACTCCAGGGTATTCCTAGCGTTGAGACGAAGCCATTGCCGCAAACGGAATCGAAAACAGAGGTCGGAGGAGCCCACACGCACCGATAAAAGATCGGAGTGTGGATCCACGCGCCCACGCTCATCTGGAGGTTGAAGACGACTAAGTTTCACGCGACACCCACCACCACTCGTAGCCACGCGCCCTCACGTGCTCAGAGTAAGAAGACGCGTAACCCCCACGCGTCACACGTGCCCCCACGCGCCCTACAGGCATTCAACGCTTGTTGTTCAGGCGCTTACGCGCAGTCACACACCCTAGCAGTGATAAGCGCGCGTCATCCACGCACCTCCACGCTCCCCACTCGCACTACTGTTGCGCGTGCATCTCACGCGCCAGACGATCAGGGCCGTTCGTTTTCCAGATCCATTTTTGGCTTGATCTAAGCCATTTGGAGTCCGATTTCAACAATCAAATAGTGCTTTCCTACTATTTGGATCATTCAGGACTCATCCGTATGGTTAGAATTTCGAAATTTTTAGTCTAAATTTTTCTAAATTCAAATGGAACATTCTGGAAGAGATAGGAGCTCTGAAAATGCCAGTACCTCAGGGTGTCGGTCCACAATGTCAAATGCCAAGTTTGAAGTTGAAAAATTCAATGGAACCAGCAACTTCGGCATGTGGTAGTGTGAGGTTATGGATGTTTTGATCCAATAAGAGTTGGATATTACGTTGGAAGAAAGACCAGATGATATAACTGGAAAGGATTGGAGGAAGTTTAATATCCAAGCTTGTAGTACAATCCGATTATGCCTTACCAAAGAACAGAAGTATTTTATCATGAGAGAGACAAATGCTAGGGAGCTTTGGCAAAAATTGGAGGATAAGTTCATGAAGAAGAGCATTGAGAGCCGTCTACACTTGAAGAAAAAGCTAATCAAATTCCAATTTCAGGAAGGTATTTCTATGTCTGAACATCTGAATAGTTACAACCAAATCCTTGCTGATTTATTAAACTTGGATATTGAAATCCAAGATGAAGATAAGGCTTTACTACTGTTAAATTCCTTGCCTGATACATATGAGTATTTAATTATTACTCTGTTGTATAGGAAGGAAAAGATCAGTTTTGATGATGTATCTAATTCTTTAATTAGCAATGAGTACCACATAAAAGATAAGCAGGTACAACAAGATACATCAAGTGAAGCGCTAACAACAAGAGGGAGATCACAATCAAGGTATCCTCGAAGGAAGAAAGGTTTTCATTCGAAAACCTAAGCCACATCACGTGGTTCATCAGTCGGTAGAAAACTCGCCAGAGACGAGTGTTCCTTTTGTCGCAACAAAGGACACTGGAGGAAGGATTGCCCCAAGCTGAAGGGACAACAACATAATCAACCCACCATAGCCAATGTCGTGGACAGAGATGGCGAGTCAGATTTTGCCTTGGCAAGTTCATCACCCATTTGTCATATCGATGAATGGATTATGGATTCCAGATGTACCTATCATATGTGTCCCAATCGGGACTGGTTTACTGACTTCACAAAAATTGATGGTGGAGCAGTACTTATGAGCAATGATAGTGCCTGTAAGACTCAAGGAATAGGTAGCATTCGGTTAAAATTGCACGATGGCAGTGTCAAGACTCTAACAGAAGTTTGATACGTTCCGAACTTGCGGAAGAATCTCATCTCACTGGGATCTCTGGATTCAAAGGGATTCAAAATCACCATTGAAGACAGAACTCTCAAAGTACTAATGGGAGTTCAGGTGGCAATGAATGGTTTGAGGCGAGGAAACTTGTACTTCTTGTAAGGAAGTACTGTTGATGGAAGAGCTTTCACATGTTGTGAGGAGCTAGATGAGACTGATGCTGACACCACCAGTCTTTGGCATATGCGTATGGGACACACTGGAGAAAAAGCTTTGCAAACACTGGTGAAGCAAGGCTTACTCAAAGGTGCCAAGACTGGCAAATTGTCTTTCTGTGAGCACTGTGTAATGGGAAGTAAAGACGGATCAAGTTCGGAACCGCTGTACACAATACACAAGGAATCCTTGACTATGTACACTCCGATGTTTGGGGACCTACCCAAAATGCATCTTTGGGAGGTAAGCATTGGTTTGTAACTTTTGTAGTTGATTATTCTCATCGTGTGTGGGTATATACGATGAAGAATAAAGATGAAGTACTGAAAATCTTCCTTGATTGGAAGAAAATGGTTGAGACTCAGACTGGCAGAAAGATCAAGCGGCTCAGATCTGATAATGGAGGTGAGTATACTTCAGACCCCTTCATGGAAGTATGCCGGAGAGAGGGAATTGTCAGACACTTCAACGTACGAGGTACACCACAGCAGAACGGTGTGGCAGAACGGATGAATCGTACTTTACTAGAAAAAGTGCGATGTATGTTGCTGGATGCTGGATTCAGTAAACAATTTTGGGCGGAAGCTGTGACAAATGCCTGCCACCTCATCAACCGACTACCCGCAGCTGCCAATGACGGGAAGACACCCATTGAAATGTGGAGAGGTACACATGCTACAGATTATGACTCTTTACACGTTTTCGGATGTCCTGCTTACTATCATGCTAAAGAAAGTAAGCTTGATCTTAGAGCTAAGAAAGCAAAATTCTTAGGCTTTAGTACTGGTGTAAAAGGATATAAACTCTAGTGCATAGAGTCTAAAAAGGTAATCATCAGTAGAGATGTTACATTCAATGAATCTAAGATGCTTAACTCACATAAGTATAAAGATTCCAATGAAGCCAGCAATGATGGCGAAACATCAGATGATTCGTAAACTTTGAAGTTTATTACTTCAAAGAATTTGAGAAAGCATGGACAAGATAAGGTTGATAGTCCAGTCACATTACCTCCATGTTAACCAGAATCAATAGCAGCCAACAGACCGAGACGAGAGAAACGTGTACCGACACGTTTTGCAGACTATGTGACATATGCATTACCAGCTGAAGGGGGTGAGATCCCAACCACTTTCAGAGAACCCATACAGTCCAGTGAACAAGTTGAATGGACGAAGGCTATGAATGAAGAGATGTAGTCTCTTCACCAGAACCAGACTTGGGAGCTTGTGCTGCTTCCACAAGGAAAGAAGACAATTGGCTGTAAGTGGATCTTCAATCAGAAAGATGATCAAACTGTTAAAAATGGAGTGCGATACAAAGCTAGGTTGGTAGCCAAGGGCTACGCTCAGACAGAGAGAATTGACTACAGTGAAGTATTCTCTCCTGTTGTGAAGCATTCATCCATTCGGATATTGCTAGCTTTGGTTGCATAATATGATCTTGAGTTAGCACAGCTTGATGTAAAGACAGCTTTCTTACATGGTGATCTGGAAGAGGAGATTTATCTGTCTCAACCAGAAGGTTTTAAAGAAGCTGGAAGAGAAAATTGGGTATGCAGTCTGAAGAAGTCTCTCTATGGCTTGAAACAGTCACCTCGGTAATGGTATAAGCGGTTTGACCGCTTTATGATGGATCTGAAATACACTCGTTGCCAATACGATCACTGTGTATATTTCAAAAAACTTGCAAATGGATCTTTCATTTATTTGCTTTTATATGTAGATGATATGTTAATAGCATGTAAAAGCAAGGGGGAGATAAATCGTTTAAAAACTCAGTTAAGTCATGAGTTTGAAATGAAAGATCTGAGAGAAGCACGGAGAATATTGGGGATGGAGATCAGCAGAGATAGGGTGAAAGGTACAGTTCACCTTACTCAAAAACAGTATCTGAAGAGAGTACTGAAACGCTTTAACATCGATTCGAAAACGAAGCAGGTGAGTACTCCTATGGCCCCATATTTCAAGCTCAGTGCATTACAGTCTCTTAAAGATGATGAAGAGCGGAACTACATGAGGAATGTCTCATATGCAAGTATTGTTGGAAGTTTAATGTATGCCATGGTGTTTACACGACCTGATATCTCCCAGGCCGTCAGCTTAGTAAGTCGCTATATGCATAATCCTGGAAAGGCTCATTGGCATGTGACTAAGTGGATTCTACGGTATATTTTAGGGACCGTAGATATTGGTTTGAAGTTCGAGAAGAATGAAGATAGTCTAGTAACTGGATATGTTGACTCAGTCTATGCAGGTGATCTTGACAAACGTCAATCAACAACTAGATATGTGTTCATTATGGCTGGAGGACCAGTTAGTTGGCAATCAACTTTGCAGTCGACAATTGCACTATCATCCACTGAAGCTGAATACATGGCTGTAACAGAAGCCATGAAAGAAACTATTTGGTTACAGGGATTGGTAACAGATTTGGGCTTTAAACAGCAAGAGGTTACCGTTTACTGTGACAGTCAAAGTGCAATTCATTTGGCAAAGAATCAAGTATATCACTCTCGAACAAAACACATAGATGTCTGATTTCACTTTGTACGTGAAATATTAGAAGAAGAAGACATCAAACTTCAGAAGATTGGCACTGAAGATAATCCAGCAGATATGTTGACGAAAGTCGTCACAGGGATCAAGTTTCAACACTGTTTGGACTTGATCAATATTATACACTGCTGAGCACCCTCGGGTGCATTGGAGCGCATTCAACAGCGGAAGTCTCTCATATCAAAGAATGAGGTGTATTCATTTGAAGAATGAATCAGTTTGTAAGCAGCTTGGTATGGCACACTTGGGTGGAGGGGGTGATTGTTGAAAATCACCCTAAGTGTGAAACCAATTCACAGCACCATTCTCTTCTTTGTTGTATTAGGCAACAACTTGTTTTGATTTTCAACTAAAGTTGCTGCAACTGGAAATTAGCCATCAAATACGGCTAATTGGTAGCAACTCTTGTACGTGACCTCTCTTATAAAAGGAGAGCTCAATTTGTGTAAATGGTGTGAGGGAAAAGAAGAGAAAGAGGGAAGACATGAGAGAAAATTTGTAGAGTGTTGTAACTTTGTACAAATTCAGTAAAAGAGGTTCCAATAGACGTAGGCAATTTGCCGAACCACTTAAATATCGTCTTGTGTGATTTTGGACAGGCTAGAGGCGCAACAAGTGCAACCTATATATGGAGGAAATTTTGATGAGCCCATTTCAGCTATTAATTATAAATTGGAGTCTCCGCTTGGAAGCTCTAACTGGAAAATGTTACAGACTTGCAATAAATTCATGTATGGCATCTTTTTCTGACGGGCAGTTAATGGACTCACAGGAGAAGGGTGCTTTTTCCGGTACTACATCCACAAAATTAGTTGAAGAGAACTTGAATGCACAACCAACAATATCCAACTTGTCTGGAGAATGTAGCCCAGCTGAACTTCCTGTAATCTGTCACTGCATAAGAATGTAGCCCAGCTGATTCCGTTGCTATCATTGGGAATGGTTTCTGGACTCTAGAGGCAGGAAATGCTAGTCCTCAGCAGGTCCAGGTCTTGGGTCTGGTTGTGGGCATTAGTAATTTGCCTAGATCAAGAGACGAGTGACTCAGCTTATAATGTTGTCTTCCAAGCGTAGAAGCTGTCAAAGTAATACAAGGGTAAGTCCCAAGATCGAATTCACAGGGACAATGGGTTATCAAAGCGTTTGTGAGATTTTCTTTGTGTAAAAGATGTATCGATTATGAAAGATGAAAATGGATGTGGATCTATGTTTCTAAAATTACTAAAACTAAGAGACTTAGAGAAAGTGTGTAGCAAATGAATTAAACTTGCAAGAAACAATAAAACAAACACTTGGGTTGGGTTTGAGATTCTTTTTATTTCAGATTCTAGATAATTTCTCGATTAACAATCCAGTCAAGGTATTGATATTCGGAAGATAAAAATTAAGCTCAAGTTTTTGCAATATTTTCTCAAGAAATTTTCTAATTTACTAGCCAAATTTATATTTATAATCAATCGAAAGAAGCCTTGATAAATTCAAGCTTTTGTTGTGCCTTACGTCAACAACAAAACAAGAGCAAGAGCCGCAATCTATTTTCCTTTTGAATCCGACTAGTAATTTAGTGAAATCAACATTACACAACAAAATATTGCATCAAACTAGAATCTAAAATAAATTAAATCTCATTCCACAACCCAAGCTTTAGTAATTAGTTACACATGATATTTTTAGTAACAAAAATAAATCTAAGTGGAACCATATCAAAAACTAAGAAAATACAAATAAACTTTAGAATGAAATAAAAATAAAAAGTCTATAATATCAGCTCAAAGAAATAAGACAAACTAAATTAAAGAAATAAATAATCTACGAAAACTAAAACGAAACCGCCACGCTAACAAGCATAAAATTAATATTGCGAAAAAAAGAACTAAAGTTGCCGTGCTCTAAATTAACAAAAAGAGAAATGAATAAAGACCCCAAAAAAATAGCTGCCTTTGTCTAATCAAACGGAAACAAGTGAAGTAAAAAAATCAACAACAAGCCGAGTGAAAGAAGGAAAATGCAGCAAGAAAAAAACTAAAAACTAACTACCGTCTGAAACGAAAATCTTTAGAAATGAAACTGCAGTAAAATAAAATTAAATGAAGTGCTGCCTACTCTTCCGAAAAGCCAACGTAAAAGAACGCATGAAAGAAAAAAAAAAACTGAACCAACCCGTCTGCCTCTTTAATCTGGAACTACCGAACAAAAAAAAGAAAAAAATAGAAAAACTGAAAACCAAAACAAACACAGCTAGTTCTTGCAACGTCCGAAGAGAGCCCCCCCTTAAACTAAAAACTGCCCCTGGTTTTATAAGGTCTGCAACGTCCGAAGAGCTGCTGTTTCCAGGTTGGTGACTTTCTGCATCCGTGAGCTGTGTTCCGTGAGACTTGCATGTGAGCTGAGCTGCTTCAACTTTTCTGCAAGTGTGCCTGTTGTTTCTTCTCTTTTGCTTCTCTGCATGTGTGCTGGTTGTTTCTTCTCTTTTGCTTCTCTGCATGTGTGCTGGTTCTTTTCATGTTTTCTGCTTTTCTTTTTGCTTTTCTGCATGTGCCGTGAGTTTCCTCTTCATTCTACATGTGTGTTGTGTTTCTGCATGTGCCTCTTGCTTTATTTTCTGCATGTGGTTTAGTTTGCCGTGAGTTTCATTTCCTGCATGTGCTTTGCTTCTTTTATTTTTCTGCATTGAAGTGCTACTGTGTTCCTGTAAAACTGCACTGCTTTTCCTTGCTTTTCTGCATGTGCGTGAGTGTGAGCTGCTGCTGTTTTGCCGTGGCTTTCTGCATGTGCCTCTTATTTTCTACAAGTGTGAGCTGTTGATGCTGTCCGTGTGATGCTGCTGCATGTGCATTTTCTGTTTCTATCCGTGTGATGCATGTGTTCCAGCCGTGAGCTCCACTTTCTGCATGTGCCTTCTATCCTCTGCATTTCTGTTTTTTCTGCTGCTGTTTTGCCGTGTATGAGTGGTTCTTGAGCTGCTTTGCTTCATGTCCTGCACGTGTAAGCTTCTTTTATTTTTCTGCATTGAAGTGCTGCTGCTGCATGTGTAAGCTTCTTTTATTTTTCTGCATTGAAGTGTTGCCCGTGAGTTTCCTTTGCCATTTTCTTGATTTAGATTTGCAAATTTCTGCATGTGCCGTGAGTTTCCTCTTCATTCTGCATGTGAGTTGTGTGCAGCTTCTTCTTTTCTGCATGTGTCCGGTTTGAGTGTTTGAAGTTCTTGGTGTGTGCTGCCCACTTGCCAAGTTCCTGCATTAGTCGGCCCCAATCAAAATGCATGCATCTATGTTTAATTAGGGGTAATATATTGTTTCGCATGTCAAAGAAAATTAATTCACATTATCTAATTAATACTCTTATTTTAACTCATAAAGCACTTTTACTCAAGATATTTAAGAGTATTAATGTCACATAATTGACCATTTATCAACGAGGAAGTTAATTTTCCATTTGAAAGTGAATTTGGATCTGCATGTGACACTGTTGCAAAATACTGTGTCGTGCCTCCATACATGAGAGATCGTAACATCATTTATAGGATATTTAAAACTACCAAAACTTGTATAGCTCGGTGCTGTTTGCTTTCTAAAACGGAGTGGTTGGTGCCAAAGATTCTGCTTGCTCTTATGATGGATCGAAGAATATCTTTTACTTGTGTAAGTGATTCATTGCCATCCAAGTTGATACGATTTTCTTGGTATTAATAAAACTATACAAGACTCCTTATGGAAGGATGGCAGCCAATAATAGTTTTTCTTTTTGCTAACTTCGTAGAATTTTTGGGTACGTTTTTGTTCCTCTTTATAAGTGGGGTTTTCTCTAGTATATTATTTCATGTGTATTGGTGACTCAGCTTATACTATTGTCTTCCAAGCGTAGAAGCTGTCAAAGTAATACAAGGGCAAGTCCCAAGATCGAATTCACAGGGACAAAGGGATTATCAAAGCGTTTGTGAGATTTTCTTTGTGTAACAGATGTATCGATTATGAAGGATGAAAATTGATGTGGATCTATATTTTTAAAATTACCAAAACTAAGAGACTTAGAGAAAGTGTGTAGCAAATGAATTAAACTTGCAAGAAGCAATAAAACAAACACTTGGGTTGGGTTTGAGATTCTTTTTATTTCGGATTCTAGATAATTTCTCGATTAACAATCCAGTCAAGGAATTGATATTCGGAAGATAAAAATTAAGCTCAAGTTTTTGCAATATTTTCTCAATAAATTCTCTAATTTACTAGCCAAATTTATATTCATAATCAATCGAAAGAGGCCTTGATAAATTCAAGCTTTTGTTGTGCCTTCCGTCAACAACAAAACAAGAGCAAGAGCCGCAATCTATTTTCCTTTTGAATCCGACTAGTAATTTAGTGAAGTCAACATTACACAACAAAATATTGCATCACACTAGAATCTAAAATAAATTAAATCTCATTCCACAACCCAAGCTTTAGAAATTAGTTACACATGATATTTTTAGTAGTAAAAATAAATCTAAGTATAACCATATCAAAAACTATAACAAGGTAATAAAATTGAAACTAAAAAGGAAATAAACTTCAAACTAACAAGGAAATAAACTTCAAGTTAACTAGGAAATAAATTTGAAGCTAACTAGGAAATAAACTTGAAATTAACAAGGAAATAAACTTGAAGCTAACTAGGAAATAAACTTGAAGTTAACAAGGAAATAAACTTGAAGCTAACTAGGAAATAAACTTGAAAATAACAAGGAAATAAACTTCAAACTCTCCCCCCCCTACGTCCAAAAAAACTCTCCTTTATAGTGCTGCATGTGTGCTACTTTGCATCTGCACTTCCAGCCGTGAGTATTTTTTCTGCTGCTTTATGTGAGCTGCCCACTTGCCAAGTGACTTCTGCAGGTGCTGTGTGATGGGTTTATTCTGCTGCACTACTGCACGTCCGAGTGCTTTCCTGAATGTGCATGTTGCTTTCTGCAATGAGGTGAGCTGCGTGAGTTGCACTGCATGTGCATGAGTTTGTTTGGTTTCTGCTTTTTGCATCCGTGCTGCATGTGCTGTCCGGTGCTTTTCTTCTGTATGTGTAAGCTTCCACTTTTCTGATGCATGTGTTGGTGAGTTCTTTCTGCATGTATTTCTGCTGCTGCTTTTCCTCATTCTGCATCCGTAAGTTTGAGCTGCTGCTGTTGTTTGTGTTGGTTGCATATTCTGCTTGTGCCGAGTGACATTTTCTGCATGTGCTCCCATGTGTGTTTGAGCTGCTGCATGTGTGAATTATTTTCTGCATGTTGTTTCTACATGTGCCGAGTGATGGTGTGAGTTCATGAGCTGCTTCTTCTCTTGCTTCTCTGCATGCTGTTTTGTTTTTCTGCAAGTGTAACCTTCCACTTTTCTGATGCATGTGTGTTTTCATCCGTGAGTTTCTGCTGTCAATCCGTGGGTGAGTGGTTGCTTTCCAGCCGTGAGTTGCAGCATGATTTTAATGTCCTGCATGTGCCGAGTTTGATTTATTTTTCTGCATGTGGTTTTTCTGCTGCTGGTGTCCACGTTAGTCTACATGTGCGTGTAAGTTCCAGCTTGTTTTCCTTTAGATTTCTGCATTTTCTGCTTTTGTGTTTTCAACTTCTGCATGAGTGAGTTGCTGTCCACGTTAATCTGCAGGTGCACACACAATTGCTTTTGCCGTGTGTTCCATTTCCTTCATGTGCTGTCCGGTTTGCTGCCTTTTAATTTTCTGCATGTGCATGGCAACTTTCTGCATGTGTGTTGCTATCCGTGGGTTGCTTCATGTCATTCTACTGCATGTGCTGAGTTTGCTTTTCCTTTCAAATCAATCAAGCACCGAAACATGCATGGCTCTCTAAGTCCAAACTCTCAAGCTAAAAAAAATCAACTCTCCCACGTCTCTTTTCTCTCTTTTCTTATTTTTCGGCTCTTTTTATCTTTTTGTTGAAACGTGGTTCCGTTTGCATGCAATTTCCATTTTGGTTTGCCGCGAAAGAAGCCTCCTTTCGTTTACTTTGTGTCGCATGTGTTTGTCCACCGAAAGCTATCCTTCCTTCTCTTCCTCTCAATTAGCATGCGCTTTTTCTTCCTCTTCTTTTCCGAACCTTTCCTGTTATAAGAGGAATAAAATTCAAATATTTATTTTCATGTAAAATAAATGCATTATAAATCTTCAAAAGCACTAAGTATGTCAGAATCATCAATTGACTCAAGTATTGTGATTTATTGCATAATTAAGTACTTAAATCATTTTTTTATTAAACAATTTATTCACTTAAGTAACTTAATCATGCAGTTTTTAGCGCTTCATCAATTGGTGTGCCCCTCTATGCTTTGATTAGGTTGATTTATTTATAAAAATATCTGCATGACCGATCTTTAGTGGGATATGGATGCTTTGAAGTCAGTGAGACAATGAGTATTTTAAGGTTGGAACTAATTTATTTTTCATATCATTGACATGTTTCTGGGAAAAGCTCTGCGTGTTTTTTACATTGGTGCTACTCAATTTGTCCACCGCTGCTCCAACGAAACTTGGAAACTCCTTGAATACGGATTCCATCCTCTGGTTGGATTCTTACTCTGGGCACATACGTGCAGGTCTGTTCATTTTTTACGCATTATAAATAATTTCCATAGTTGATACAATTGCTTGATTTGATTGTTTAGATTTATGTTAACTGGTCATTTTCGTTTTTCTTATCCTTTTCTTTTTGGCAGTGATGTCACTACAACATATACTGCTTTTTCCCAGGAACGGTTTTTGTTGGAAAAGGTATGGATTCCGTGAGAAAATGTTTTTACTCACGAAATGTTTTCATGGGTGGTTCGTGACTTAAAATTGGTGACTTTAGGTATATTTTCCCATGAGAAGTCTAATTCGTGGGTAAAAGTCACTTTTTTCCATGAAAGTAACTGTGGCTAAAGGAGGAAAGGGTCATCACAAATACTCCAAGAGATATCAATATGATGAGGAATACCACATGTTCCCACGATGTAACGCCCTGGTCCGAAAGGGGTCGGAGAGTTAACTCTTATAACCTAAAAACATCTCCAATAACACAACCATATATAATCCAAGGACTCCAAAATAATAAATTTATTTATTCAAACCAAATGTACTTGTTCTTCCATCAAGATACCGAAGTAAAACCTCAATAAAATAAATTAAAGTCTCCTCCAACACTTATAAATATCCATAACTCAAAACACCAAAATGACATAAATAATAAATCTATCAAATAAAACTCCCCAATATATAACTACTTGTACCCTCTGGCACTTATTCCTCAATGATCATCGAATATTGTTAACAGTTCCTACTCTTGGCTCCCAGCTGAAGTATCAAAATTATCTGAAAAAAAATTATGGAGATAATGGAGATAAGGGGTGAGTTATCAACAACTCAATAAGTAAAGAACATATACTAGTGTGCAACATAAGCTTTTATAGAGTTTAGAATGCAGCACAAAATATTTACCTCCAAAATACTAAAATCAGAACACTTTCTTTTAGAATACAAAACATGTAAAAAATATATCGGAGCAAAACTATCAGAATCACTCTTATTCAAAAAAAAATAATCCTTTGGCATAGCATAAATGATCATCATCATCATCATATTCGAGCATCAAAACAGAACATCATATCATAACAGAGTCCATGTATAACCCCTGTGGTAGGGTTGTGCATCTGCGAATAACCAGGCAAAACATAATCATTCTATCACCAAGGTGTGCACTCAAACAGAGACCACTACTATAACCCGTGGTAGGGCCGTATCCACTATTATAACTCGTGCTTGGGCCGTATCCACTATTATTATCGTGATTGGGCCGTATCCACTATTATAACCTGTGGCAGAGCCGTATCCACTATTATAACCCGTGGCTGGGCCGTATCCACTATTATCACCCGTGGTTGGGCCGTATGCCACTATTATCACCTGTGGTAGGACCATAACTAAACAGAGCGAAAGCATAATCAAATTCATAATCAGAAAGTCATGTCAAAGGTTTTTCAGCTTACATATCATTTCAACATAAAATACTGAGTTGTTTCAGATCATTTCATATATTCAACAACACAAAATCAAGGTACCTTCATCTTAACCACAACAAAACTTTAAGAATCTCATTTTCGTTCCTTTCTCAAAGTTCATAAACAATATGCAAAAATAAGCTCATGTCTATACTAGTCGTGACAAAAGTACTTTCTCCTTCAAACAGAGTTCACGAATAATGCTAAAAGAAATAATTGAGGTTATTTTTCACAATTCTTTTCGAAAACAAAATATGCATATTTTAAAAGTCAACCTCGCTTTATTTTCTTTTTATGCAAAGTCTAGTATAAGAATCCCGCTTACCTAAACTTCTTAATCTTTCAGAAATTCCTCACAACAATGCCAAATGAATAATCAATCGTTACCTATAAAATTCATGTAACTAGAATAAACCTCCAATTATAAAGTTACGTCATAATCTGAAATACCTATTTTAATACCTCAAAAACCTAAAAATTTTCTTAACTCTAAAATACCATTACTTTCTAAATTTATCAATGCCCATTTAATAAATCCGACTAAAACATTAAATTCTAACTTATTTACTAGCGTAATCGAACTACAAAATTTAATACTAGATAATTTAATTAACAAAATATTTTAAATTAAACAACAACTTTTATTTAATAAACCAGATCATATCTAAAGTGTTTTAGAAAAAAAGGTAAAATAAAATTACCTCATTATCAATTACTTTTGAAGGAAAAAGGATCTTTACTTAATAACAATTTAAATTACTTAAAGATTTCCGTAAACATAACTAAAACAGAGTCCACAAGTACCTATTAAAAGTTTAAAAAAAAAAAAACAATAACTTAGTTCGTAATTCCAAGGGTCAAAAAAAGAAGAAAAAAAAGTAACTTCATCTCAAATAATAAATGCTTGACCAACTTCACGGTAAGCTTCAGCAGAAACATTTGTTATTTGAACATGCTCATAGCGTGAAGCAAAGACTTGCGTGCGGTTTGCAGAAACTTACCCAAACGAGGCTAACCAGCGGCTGAAGTTCCAGGCGGCCTTTTCGTGCGTGGGTGGAGTGAGAGGAAGAACAACCGATTGATTGATGAGCAGTGCTCGGCAGAAATTTCTGTGCAGTTGGAGACGACGTGAAGGTGATGACTACGACGCTAGGCTTCCGACGTGCAAGGGCTGAAAGCACAACAAATGCTCTGTTTTTAATTGGAAAAAACAGAGGTTTGGTGTGCACGGGTTGGTTGTTTTTTTTTCTGGTGGTTGGGGGTGATGCTGTGCGTGGAGTTGGACAGTGGGCTTAGTGCGGTTGCAGAATTCAGGTTGGGCTTCCGTCGTATGGAGTAAAACTCGGCACTTGAGTATTCCGTTCGGGGCTGTTGCTGAGCAATGGAGTAGAGTTTCCGTACGTGGAGTTTCAACGAAGACTGCGGTTTGAAGTTTCTTCCCCGAGGAGAGAAAAAAAATACAGCATGCATATATATAGACGAAAGAATAAACCCTAGGAGAGACGTGTATGGGTAGTGCACGGAGAAGGCAACACTAGAGATGGAAAGGGGAACACGTGCACAGGCGTGAGACGTGCGTCGAGTGGATTCTACTATTTGGTTCTACGGCTTTATTTTGGGCGGGGCTTTTTCCTTAGAAATTAGAATATCGATTCAACCTCTAAACATATTATAACTTGCTCCACTAAAATTTCCCGGTCCAAATAAAATGTTTCACTTGATCTAAAAAAAAAATTAGTTAAAGATTCAAATCTACTTGCCAAGCCCAAAAATAAAATTTATTCGATATCTGTCGAAAATAAAAAATTTGGCTTGCAGTCTAATCTAATAATACTCGCAAATCTCAAGTGGGGTTTTTATTCATATAAACCTAAAAATATTTTTAATAAAAGATTGGGTACTGGACCCGGGTGTTACACACGAAATGCAATGGTCGCTAATACAAAAAGTGATGGAAAACCCTCCCTGGAGTTAAATGTAATAATAAAATTATTTCCCACAAAGCTAGTTGTTGAGAAATAATAAAATTGATGAAATCACTTCTTGGAAATAAATGTATATCAGCATAGCCTGTGTGTAGAAGTTATTATCCACGAAGCTCTTTGCTGAGAAATACTGATGTAGAAGGCATTTTCCACAAAGATCTATCGTGCAGTATAGATATATTATCACAAAAACAATTCATCAGTAAAGCTCTTTTTCCATCAAAAGCTAATTGTGGATAGAAAAGTTCTAGAGCAGCATCTTTTCCCACAAGCTGCCTTCATCCTTAAATTGCTTGTATAATGTGGAGACAAGAAGCGTGCTTGCAGATTTTTATGTTTTGGATGAACTTCTTAGTCTCATTGAGGAATTCCTTATAGACGGAAGAGTTCTGGTGTACACTAATATATCATCTGAGACATTTATCGAATGTGATACAAGAATTAACTTCCTCTTGGATGGTGTGACTTTTAGTTTTTCATATGAAGTTTCTTCTGCTTATCAGTCGGTGGCTGGGAGCATTATATTAGCATCAATATGTGCAGCAATAGACCAGATTGGTTTTATATGTGAGGCATCCTACAACATCTTTCGGAGGCATGCTTGTGATTCTTCATTGGTGCTTAGCATTCTTCATGTTTTTGCTTATCTTTGTGGACAAAAGCTTTTCACTGCCACGAAGTATGGTTTGATGGTGACTGTCTTCAAATCAATAGTGATGTTACTTGAGGGAGTAGATTCTCCTAGTCTTGCTGCTTCTGATTCTTTGTCTGTAAGCGAGGATCAATTTCTTTTCCATCCATGCACAAAATGCCCATTTTCGAAGGATGCTGTTTCTATAGATACTGTGACATCATTGCTCTTGAAATTCGTCTGGAATAATGCTGGGTTGGAAACCACAAACTATGATGTGATTAAATCCTTTGATATGTTGAATTCTAAAGTTCTGTATAACAATTTTAAATCTGAAGTAAGTTCAAGCCATGAAGGGTTTTATTGTGCCACCGATATGAATTTTGATACCTCCTGTTGCTTGGAAAAGTATGAGATGCCCACTACTCAATCACACACCATTGCTATTATGCGTCTCTGTCACCTTACTGATGTTCTATCGTTGGTGGAGCTGGTTGCATGCAACATGGTATGCGATTCACGTTCTTATTGTTCCGCTATCTTATCACTCTTTGCTTTGTTTGTTTTAGTTGTGGATTGACCACGTATATCTTATTATCTTGCCACCCTGAAAAGTGGATTGTCTTAGCAGCTCCCTGTGACGCTGTTATGTTGGACTAATTTTCTTGAGTTTCAAATATATTTACACATGGGGCATTAGGTTTTAAAATTCAACCTGAAATAACTTATCAAAAACAAAATCAACCTGACATAAAAGAGCTATTTACTTTTATTGTTTAAGAGAAGAATTTCTTGTGTATATATAAGGAGGTGATCGAGATGTGCTATCATATGCATCCTTGCTAAGTGCTTATGTTTGAATTGGGCGTGATAATCACATGAAAGGTACTATATGAACTTTGCTGGTATTAGGTAATCAGATTTAGAGGTCATCAGGAGTATGTGTAGCTCTCATGAAAATTAAATAGGTAAAAATGTGCTTAAATAAAAAAATTAAAAAAAAAACAGTGATTATTGTATTTTGCAAAAAGAGGTGTCTACTTAAAATTAGCTCAATGTGAATGACGTGTGCTGCTGAAACACAATTACTGGATCCTAAGCTATAGTGCAGCTCATTGACATGTTAAGACAAATTTAAATAATTAAATCTACATTTTCAAATCAACCGAAACTTTTGAGAAAAGTGGTAATTCTACGTGGTATTAGAGCAAAGGCATTGAGTTCAAACCTTGACTCTACATTCTATTTCATTTAGTTAAATATTTCACATGTTGAGCCCACTAATTGAGGAAGACTCTGGCCCACAAGTGAATATTGCTGTTGAGACAAAAATATAAATAATTAAATGTATTTCTTTCTATTAGCTTAAGCTTTTTGCATAAGTGGTGATTTAACGAAGAGCATAATTATTTTGTATCTGTAAGGCTGAAAATTCTCTTTCTAAATAGATAAATCACTTTTATATGCATGTGTATTTGGATTGTGCCTTTTGCACTTATAATGATTTTATAATGCTACCAAAAAAAAAAACTTATTTTGTATGTCTTGATGTGTAATCTTAGCTACTGGCCTTGGAAACTTGGTCCTTGCGTTTGATGTGGTGGCCTTCCCACGTTGATGAGCTTGTTTGGGGTTACAATAAGTGCATGTTTGGGATTGTGGTAGAAAATATTGCTTTTAGCTTAACGTAATAAGCTCTACTATTAAAAAGCAATTTACTGTTTGGGATCCGTATGTCTAAAGTACTTTCAAATATATTAGATTTGTTTGGAAACAAATTTAAAAAGCACTTTTTGAGGTAAAAATGACACAAAAGGGCATATGCTTGATATAAATAAAATATTATAATAAAATAACAATGAAAATAGTCTAATAATTTTTTAGTAATTATAATGGAATGAAAATAACTTCAACCATGCATAAGTGAAACAGCAATATAATCACGTTCAATATTAATAACATTTTCACTAGATATCTCTGATTGTTGCATGCTTGAGTAATCTTCTGCTTCTTCGTCCTCCATGCTTCCAGGAGGTAGATAATCCTCGTCATCATCGTATGGCTTGAACTCAATATCTTTTAATGCATGAGTTCTAATAAAATTATGAATAGCCATAGACGCTACGACAATTTTAACTTGCTTATGATAAGGAAAATTTGGCATATGATCTAATATCTTCCATCTATTTTTCCAAACTCCAAATGTTCTCTCAATAGTGCATCTGAGTGACGAATGTGCATGATTAAATATTTCACGCATACCCATTGGTCGAGGACCACGACGAAAATCTGGTAGATGATATCGTTCCCTTCTGTATGGTCCCATGTATCCGTTCATATGAGGATATCCAGCATCTACCAAATAATATTTACCTGCATACAATTTAGGATAATAAATCAAAAGTAATATAAAAATCATTTATATTCTTATTGAAGTTCATTAATGTCATTCTTATCAAATTCAAACCTCTAGGTGGATGTGGAAAGTGCAATTCCTCCTTCCGAATAGCTTCCATAAAAATACGTGTATCATGTGCGGTACCCTCCCACCCAGCCCAAACAAAAGTGAAACGCATATGAAAATCACAAACTGCCATGATATTCTGAGTAGGTATGCCTTTTCTACCAATAAATGGAATTTGTTTTGTTGGAGATATAGTAACTGGACATGGGTTCCATCAATAGCTCCAATACAATCTTTAAAGTATGGCCAATATCGCTCATCTTCACGAATTTTTTTTGGAACATCCTTAAATTCCCTATCAGTAGGGCTGATAATGTCGACCGCCATTCGTGAAACAGCCATTAATACACTATTAAAATGCCTACTAATAGTCTCTCCCGAATGTTGAAATCTTTCTTGTGCCATTCTATTCCCGAACCCATGACCTAATGTAATCAAGAAAATTCCAACCATTTCTTCGATAGTTATGTTTCGAGTACTAGTTAAGTTATATCTTCCATTCAACTCTTTGCATAAAGTATGAAATACATCTTTTTTCCATCCTAAACTGCTGATGACATCTATCATGATGACCATTTAGAATCTCCATAACAAACTTATGACCTATATGTGGAGAGGTCCTACAAGGTTCCTTGACCATATATGTTGTGTAATATTTACAAGCCATCATTAATAGTCTCCAAAACCAAAACTTGGTTTGCTCCATTATCATTATTATAGAGACAAATGGGCCATATCTGGCACTGCATTGCCAAACATTACGATATTCAGCATTTCCCTATGGCTTAACCCAGCCTCATACTATCAAAACTCGGGGTCATTCTTATTATCCAATACTAACTATCAAAAACAAAGACTATTGTCCAATAGTAAAATTTATCAACAAGAAGTTTTTACCAACTTCTAAAACGCCTCAATTACAGTATCAGTGATGGCAAACAACAACAGTCATTCATATGTAACAGATAATCTATTAAAGACACAAATTTCTAAGTTTAAGGACATTTTTTAAATTGAAAACATGGAAAGGATGATAGCTCAGATCAAAGGGCAGTTATTAAGAGGGAAGTAGGAGTAGAATGGCTGAAACAATGAACTTCAGTTTCAGGAAATGATAAATAGCATATGAAAAAAGATTAAAACACTGAACTGTCTAAACAAGCATACAAGATCTATAGAGAACTGCAGTACTTTTTGCAGAATAAAATGTGTTCTGAATATAAACTTGTCTATAACCATATTGTTTTTGCCGTAGTAATTGCATATATTGCCTGTCTATACATGCTCTATCTACAGATTTTCCTGTCAAATTGCCAACTTCCTTGAAATTTTGAAATTCTTAATCTGAAATTTTCTAATCACAGCAGTTTTTCTTGATTAAGTAGAAGCCAAAGTGGCCCCCAGTTGTCAAGTTGCAGGAGTCATGGTCATGCGATTCTGGCCACAAACAATGGGGCTAGCAACAGAGCAAAATATTTTACAAACCAGAGTCAACATATCAAATGACAAATTTTAAGAAAATAAAATGAGGAAATAAGACCAATTACAACGTACCTGAATGGATGCCTTTTTACTCACTGTGCAGAAATGACAATAGCACCGAATGCATGCACACTCCACACAATTTGCAATACCACCGAATTGAAGATAAGTTTTTCTTTTTTTACACACTACCGAACAGCAGACTCATGGGTGTTGTATAAATAGAGCAAAGATGTTAAATACGTGAGAATCATTTTCGGAATGGATATTAACGGAAATATTCCCAAATTTTTGGTGATGAAAAAATCCAATCTTTGAGTAGGTAGCTAACCAAAAAATCTGGAGATTTTTTTTGTTTCTAAAATCCAATCTTTGAGTATAACTAACCCAATAAATCTGGACACTTATCCAATACAATCTTCTTGCGCAGTCGGTTCCATTTTTCTCGGATTTTTGGAAAGTAAAGATAACATCCCGAGGAGTACCAATAAAGATTTCTCCCCCCAAGCTCCAAAAACTCTGTTTTAGCTCCGATAAATCTGTTTTAGCTCCATTCAAAATTGATAGAGAGCAAACGTATGAAAAATGCAAGAAATCTCCAACCGAAGAGTACCGATTCAGCTGGAGAGCAAATCGTATGAAAAAACAAGACTACCGATTCAGCGCCATCCTATTCTGTGTTTAAAAAAAAAAAATGGAAGCTTCAGTTCCATCCGATGCAGCTAGAGAAATTCTATCTCATAGTCAAAAACCCCAATACCAATTCTCAAGGCTTCTTTCCAAAAAACATCAACTGCAACCTATTTACTAAACTGACGTGCTATATACCATGAGAAACTCCTAAAGGAAAATCGTAGGACCTTGAAGGTGCGGTGGCTGAAGACTCGAAGGTGCTGTGGCTGAAGACTCGAAGGTGCGTGAAGCTTCTGAAAGTGAAGTTCTTCGGAGGCCGAGAGAGAGAGAGAGAGAGAGAGAGAGAGAGAGAGAGAGAGGGGGGGGGGGGGAAGGGGACAGGCGAATTTGGGATTGTGGTAAAATAGCGAGGATGATTTCGTAATATGCATACCACGGAAAAATAGGAGTTACTTTTTATAAAGTGCTTCTGACAAAAAGCATCAAAGTGATGCTTTTGTTGAAACGTAATTTTTTAGCTTTTTTTCATTTATAAGTACTTTAATAGAAAATTACCAAACAGGTAAAATTTACCATTTAAGTACTTTAAATCATTTTAAAGCACTTTTTAGACTTTCTACCGCAACCCCAAACAGGCTCTAAGGGTCTTAAAAAGTGCTTTAATAGTCTTAAAAACTCTTTAATGAATTAGGTTGTTTGGAGTGTTACATATTAACTAATTTTTAATCTCGAATAAGCTAAAAGTACATTTGAGGAAAAGTATTAAAATGATGTTTTCTGCAAACGTGCATTGCCAAATAATGTAAAACGTAGTTCTAATTTTGAAAAAGACTGTCAATGGCCGAAAATACTTGTACAACTTTCAGATGACTTTTTTGATGTCATTTCTACCTCAAAAAGTAATTTTTTTTATTGTTTTCTTTTTTTCTTTTTCTTTTTTTTTTTTTTCTTGAAAAACTGATCTCATTAATCAAGGTACCATTAACAAACTTCAACTCTATGGTCTTATAAAGCATAAAGAATTGCAATTACATCAAATCTAGAAACACAATAGACATAATACAAGGTGGACATGTTTCAATGTCATAAACATCTTCATCTTCATCAAAGGCAGCTTTTGCTAGTTGGGGAGCTGCCTTGTTTGCTTCTCGATAGATATGAGAAGTTGTCCACTTGATACTTGAATTTAGCACTTGTCTTGCATCTTCAATTAGGCAGCCCCCCAAGCTTTAGTCCAAACCTTGGCTTAGCAACAAGTCCACTACATGCTTAGAGTCACCCTCTAGACAGACCTGTTGCAGGCCTAGCTCTTTGCAAAATACTGTAGCAATTAGTAGTCCATAAGCTTCAGCATCAGAGGGGCTTCCTTTGACAGACCTCTGGGCACAGAGAGTACCTATGATTTTTCCTTGGAAGTCTCTGACGATCACTCCTATGCCAATTCTCCCCTCCCTTTCTTTGGCTGCCACATCCCAGTTGAGTTTGAACCAATTCTTTTATGGTTTTGTCCATTTGTGGATGACTGTAGATGCCTTCTCATGTTCTCCTTTTGACACTTTGGGTCTATCTTTGTAAGCTGAAAACTCATTTGTTGCCCTCTGGAACACTCTTGTGGGATGCATGAAATCTTTACCTTGAAGGACTTCATTCCTCCTGGTCCAGATTCCCTTCAAGATGATAGCACTCTTCTCTAGCTCGACAGTATCTAAAGTCTCTACCAGGATTGACCATATATCAAAGAAAACATCACTTTGGCACGACAATTTTTGTAACTTCTTGTTGCTCTGATTCCAAATATCCTGAGCAGCAGCACAACTCCACAAGGCATGAACCGATGTCTCAAGGGCTTGTTTGCAAATGAAACATGAGCTATCATCCACAATCTTTCTTCCTTTTAGGTTGCCCAGGGTTAGGAGTGCCTCACTACAAGCTCTCCATATGAACATCTTGACATTTGGAGGAATCCTCATCTTCCAAATACTCTTCCACATTTGCTTGTCCCGGGCTTTGCTGGATGGTTCTCCTTCCAAGTCATCCTCCAACTGTCTATGGAAATGGTATCCACTTTTCACTGAGTATTGTCCATTAGTAGTAAATGGTCATACCAGCCTGTCTTCTCTCCCTCCTATGCTTATTGGTATGGCTTTGATAGCTTCAATCTCCCTTGTTGAGAATAGCTCCTGAAGGAGTGGGTCCTTCCAAATTTTGAGGTTTGCACCAATGAGGTCACTGACCTGCTCACACCAACAATCAATTGGTCGAGATGAAACTACCTTGTAGGAGGGAAGGGAAAGAACCCAGCTATCATTCCATATGTTCACCTGATTGCCATTACCCACCCTTCACAATAGGCCTTTCTTTAACACCTCCAAACCTACATCGATGCCTCTCCAAGCAAAGGAAGGCCTTGAACCCAATTGTGCATCTAACGATTCCACCTTACAGAAATAATTCTATTTTAGGATCCTTGTAACTAGAGATGTTGGGTTCTGTTGAATTCTCCACCCTTTTTTTAATAGTAAGGATAAGTTAAAGCTCCTGAAATCTCTAAAACCAAGCCCTCCATTAGCTTTGCTATGATTGATCTGTTTCTACTTGGCCCATTGTATTTTCGAGGTGTTCTCATTGTAGCCCCACTGGAACTTCCTAATTAACTGATTCAGCCTTCTTGTTATGGAGTTTGGAAGCAAACAATTCACATGGCATAGGTAGGGATGGCCCGCAACACTGCTTTAAGGAGGACTTCTTTGCTTGCTGCAGAGAGGTGCTTTGTCTTCCAATTTGTCACACGGGCCCATGTTCTATCAATAAGACCATGAAATTCTGCAACTTTTCTTCTACCCACAAGTGCTAGTAACCCCAAATTTCTTTCAAAGTTGCTGCATGAATTGACCCTTGCCAGTTTCATTATTTGGAGCTTATCTTCTTGTTTGATATTTTTGCAAAAGAAAATGTTGGACTTTTCTTTGTTTAGTACCTGGCCCGATGCCTTCTCATATACTGCTAGGATATTAAGAACACAAAAGAGCTCCTAAGAGGTTGCTTGACAGAAGAGTAAACTATCATCCGCGAAGAAAAGATAATTAACTGTGATGGGGCCTCTTTCTATTGGTGCAGATGTTATCATACCAGATTGTTCTGCCTGATTCAATAATGTAGTGAGGGCTTTAGCACACATGATGTGTGACACCCCGTTTTTACGTGTATTTTCACTGAAGGAATATTTTAATTTAATTAATATTATAGTGCTTGTATTTTAAATAATCGGATTTAATTGGATTTTATTCTCTGTTGAGTTTAAAATTTGCTGTTTAATTTATTTTAGCTTGTTTTTGGGATTTAAAATTTAATAGTTGGTTTTCGCTAATTATTTTATTTATTTTAGCTTATCGATGTGTTTTAATTGATTTTTATTTTATTTGATGTGTGTTTAATTTATTTTAGTCGTTTTATGTTTTTAATATCGTTTTCGCGGATCAGTTTCTGGATCCCGGAAGTGAGGACTGGACCTCATTTCTTTCCTTCATCTTTTCTTTTTCCTTTTTCTTTTTTTTTTCTTTTCTTTTTCTTTCCCTTTTTCTTTTTTCTTCTTTTTCTTTTTCTTCTTCTTCCTTCTTCTCCCCCCGTGCGCGATTCTCTCTCTCTCTCCTCTTCCCGTCGCCGTCTGCACCCCATTCCCAGCCCACCGCCGTCCGGCCGGCGTGGCCCACACCACCCCTACCAAAACTTTCCCCTCCCTCCAGTGAACCACCCCACCGAAAATCTCCCCCAACACGCCGGCCGTTTAGCCGGAAAAACACATCTAAGCCACACGGTTTTCAGCCTTTTCCGGCGCCATCTCTCCACCTCCGGCCACCACCTCTTCACCACTTCTTCCCCTACCTCTTGCCGTCCTAACCCACCCATCCCCGGCCTCGATCGGTCACCGGAGCAGCTCACACTAGCTCAACTCCGATTTACACGTTTTTGCCTTCTACCGGCGTTTTCGCCGCCACCCGCGGCCAAAGCTTGTTTCCACTAGCTTCACAAACATCCCTAGACCATTCCCTATCAATTTGGTGGCTTGGTTTGTCTCCGTTCAAAAGTGGGTATTTTGCGACCCACGGCCACAGTGCATTTGCACTGTTACGTTGCTTTCGCATCGCCGTTTGATTCGCGCCGAACCTTCTAAAAATCCTTTTTAGCACTGTAAGTATTTTCCCAAGCTTCGTTTTAGATTTAATATATTATTGCCTTTACAATAATTTATTTTGTCATCTGGTTGGTTTGTTGATTCCGGACTAAGTCTGAGGAGTTCGAGGGTCGGTTGGAATTGAGGACGGAGCTGTTTGTTGGTTGTTTGTGATGTTCGGGTTGTGTTGGTTAGTTTATGTGATTTTAATTGCATGGCATTGAGCATACATGATCATGTACATTTTATTGAAAAATGGTGTTACATGTGTAAACGGAATTTTGGGTGCATGTGTATCACGAGCCCAAGCCGGGATGGGTTATTATCTCGGTGGAGCTCCTCTGGTCACTCGGGAGCGTAATATACTGAGTGACGTCCCCTGAGTTGTCGTTGGACGACGGGAGCGGGACTAGGGGGTGCTTGGCTACGTACGCGCGAGAGGCGCGGAATCAGGCATCGCCCTACTCACTGACTCTGTGGCCCCTCTGCTGGCGGGGGTTAGAGGATGTTTGGCTACGTACGTGCAAGAGGTGCGGAACTGGATATCGCTCGTTTAGAGGATGCTTGGCTACGTACGCGCAGGGCGCGGAACCGGGCATCGCTTGATAGGAAGCCAGGGCTTGCAGATGACCCCTAGGGGAGGTCATGGTGCATTCGATTAAGGAAAAATGGAAAAATGGTTTGAGATTGATTTTTGGCCATTATGTGAGATAATGGCGAGATATAATTTAAAGGAAAGGTTTTGAGCCAAATGGGACTTTTGGCGTGTGTGGAAAAATATGGTTTTGGGGACATGTGCATTGGACATAATTCATGCATTTTTGTTTTGGTTGTAATATGTTTTCTATCTTGCGTTGTTTGGATTTTACTTACCTGCGGCACCATTTTTGGTACCGTAGATTTTGATGCAGATCTTGATGAAGAGGAGGCTGAGCCCGAGGAGGCGGCTCCGCCAGAGGAGTAGCTGGATTATCTTTAATTATATTATATTTGCCGATGCTTTTATTAGTGTGCTTTTGGGATTTGAAACGATGTTGACCTTGTAATATTTTAGTATGTATGTTTTGAACTGGTTTAAGTTAAGGAGAAAAAAATTCTGGTACCCAGTTTATGACTTATCTGCCCGCTGCGTGTTTTTATTTGTACACTTTTTGCGTGCACACACACTTTGGACATTTGGCGAAGGGATGTGTGACCGTGTTGTCATCATCCCGACGTCTCGACTTCCACGTGGCCGTATCTGGGAGTTTGGGGCGTCACATGATGAATATGTATGAGGACACAGGGTCACCTTGTCTAAGGCCCCTTGAAGGCCTAAATTTTCTTTGTGGTTCCCCATTAACCAAGATCGAGTAGGATACTGAATTAAGGCAGGATTGGATGAGCTTGATCCATTGTAGAGGAAATTCCATCTTTGTCGTGACTGCTTTTACAAAAGTCCATTCTACCCTATCATATGCCTTGCTCATATCTAGTTTTAAGGCCAAGCATCCTCTTTTGCCTATCATCCTTGAGTTCATTGAGTGAAGGACTTCGTAGGCAACTAGTACATTGTCTGAAATGAATCTATTAGGCACAAAAGCACTTTGATTCAAGGATAGAAGATTAGGAAGTATTCCTTTCAATCTGTTGGCAAGAGTTTTAGAGACAATTTTGTAGCTTACATAACAGAAGCTAATGGGTCTATACTCAACAACTTTCTTGGATTTTTTTACTTTAGGAATGAGTGAGATGTACATGTCATTAACCTCTTGAAGGGAACCCTCTTGATTGAGGACTTGAAGAGAAAATCTACAGACCTCCTCACCCACTACCCCCCAATGTTTTTGAAAAAATTAGGCTGGAAACCCATCAGGACCAGGAGATCCTAATGGGATCATTTGGAAAGCTTCAGCTCTTACCTCCTCCCTAGTGAAGGGATTCATGAGCCATTGTTTCATATCAGCATTCAATTTAGAGTTCAATATACTCAAGCATTCTTCAAAGCAAGAGGGGCTAGAAGTATTAAAAAGGGAGGAGAAGTAACCTATGAATACCTCCCCTATTTCATCCTGCTCGGCAACTATTCTCCCTTGTGGGTCCTTAACACTTCTAATAGCATTTGTCTTTCTTCTTTGTGATGCTTGTAGGTGAAAATATCATGTATTTCTATCCCCAAACTGCAGCCAATGCTGCTTTGCTCTCTAGCTCCACTTTAGTTCCTCTGCAGCCATTAAGTTCTCCACCTCCTTCTGCAGTTGATTCATGGTAGGGATATGGGAGCCAATGCCAGTTTGTTGAAGATGTCTTATCCTGTCTAAAGCTTGTGTGGTGGCCTTGTGGTTGTTCAGCTTGTTCTCCTGTTACCACTTATGTAGGCCCTTTTGGCATGATTCCAGCTTTTGTCTCGTAGATTCTGCACCACTTCCAACCATATTGAAACCCTTCCACCCGTCAGCCACAATTCTTTGGCACTCTTCATTTAAATCCCAAGCTGCCTCGTATCTGAAATATTGTCCCCTCCTTTTTTCTACTATAGCTTGGATTCTGTTTAGTAATATGTAAGGGAGAATGGTCTGATTTTATTACTGCTAGTAAATTGCATGTTGCATAGCTAAACATCTGGTTCCATTCCTTGTGTGCCATTGCTCTGTCTATGTGCTCTTTAGTGAACTCCCTACCACTTCTGTTGTTAGACCAAGTAAATTGTGGACCCTGAGAATGAATGTCATTAAGTCCACAGACTTCTACTGTTGGTCTGAAAGCTTCTATTTGGTTTTAAGGTCTTCTGGCTGCCCTCTGCTATTCCATTTGATGCAAAATCTCGTTGAAGTCTCCTGCACAAATCCAAGCCATGGGAGAAGGAGGTTTTAACATTTCAAGTAATGTCCAACTACTTTTCCTTTTGACAGTTACAGCATGGCCATAAAAGCCAATGAATTGCCATGTATGGCCAATGTCCTCCTCTTTTATCAATGCACTAATGTGCCATCGGGTAGAGTTGATGATCGTGACCTGCCACTCATCCTTCCACAAAAGAGCAATTCCTCCACTAAGTTGTAAACTATCAACTGCAAAGCACCCATCCATCTTCAAACTCATCCTTACTTCCTCTAGTCTTTGTTTTCTGCTCTTTGTTTCCACCAAGAAAACTAAGAGTGGGCTCTTTTCCTTAGTTAGTTTCCTAAGGATTCTAACTGACCCAGGGTTTCCAAGCCTCGGCAGTTCCAAACTAAGAGACTCATAGATGATGGCAGGGCTGGAGGATTGGTAGTTGGTTTTCATTGTTCCCCACCTTCCTCCTGTGTCTTTTAGTCTCATTACCATGCTCATTGATACGTCTTTTAAGGCTCCCTCTAGTTCGAGTCTTTATGGATCTGTTTGAGATGTCTACTAAGGCTTTACTACTACTAAAACCAACACTGGTACCCCTCCCTCGAGCAAGCCTCTTCCATTTCCTACCCATTGGGCCCTCATCCTCCTTGCCAGGTTCCCTACATGTACTAACAAGAGGGTTGCTAGTAACTAGCCCCTTCCAAGTGACTAGTCCCTCGTGATCTCCATCTGGTTTGGTTGTTGTTACCTGTTCTATAGCTTGCTGAGTTGTTGTTACCTGTTCTACAACCTACTGAGTGTTTGCTATGTCAGGGTCCAAGTTCATAATTTTGGCACATGTAGTGGGTTGAGCTTTATGGTCAGCTTCCAGGATGACTACCTCTTGTAGGTACGATATCTCCTGCACTATTGGAAATTGACTTTCAGGGTGTTCTCCATTGGGAAGGTCAAAAGTAACATCTGTACTGCTTTCATTGGTTGATGGCTTCCTAGTTTCCTGTTGTTTCTTACCAACTCGAGGGTCTTGTTCTAGCTTTACCACTATAGTCACATCATGCACTTCCGAAGCATGTTCCTGCTTGACAGCCTGGTTTCCTGGCATTGGCTCTTCCTTGTTACCTTTCCCTCTTTCTCCTTGTTGTCATTGGTTGTTGTTTCCACCATGAGAGCCGCCATACTTTTGACTATCGAATATATTGGTGTGCATTGGTTGTTCTCTAAGCCAAGAGCCAAATTGTTGGGGATGTTGCTCTCCTTCCTGTTGCTCGTAACGCTGCCTCATGCAGTTCTTTCCTTTATGATAGAGAATCCCACACTGGAAACAAAAGCTCTGTAATCTCTTGTACTTGAAGGAGATCCAATGTCGTTGGCCTTCAACCATCATCCATTTTCCTCTTAGCAGAGGTTTGTGAAGGTCTATAGCTATTCTAACTCGCATACAATGACCCCAAGCACGTCCATCAGACTCGGTTTCCACTCTAATAACGTGACCAACATCCATCTCTTGCAGGGTTAGTAAGCTCTGATCAAAAGACCAGGGTCTCCCTGTGACGCCCCCAAATTCCGCTTGGGATTAAACGGACATTTGAAGCGTCGAGACATGCAACACAAGGTTACCTGCCCCCGTTCATGACATATAAGATGCAATGTTCCTAACATGCATCTAACATTATGCAATATTCGCAGCGGATAATCTTTTTCTTTAGCAATACTATGCACCAACTAAATATATCCCAAATACTTGAAACATAATTCATACATAAAGGCATACTAAAAAGCCGTGATCACCACACTAGTCTAAAATGGTTGTGATCAAAAGAATACTTGAGATACAACTCCAAAAGTACAAGTATTAACCTAAGTTAAATACTATACCATCATCAACATCGCACCGTGGCCTAGTCGACCGTATTCAGTTGGTCAGATTCCAATTCTCCTTTGGGTCCTGTAACAAGATCTACCATTCGGGGGGAATGGTAGTTGGGACTACCACAGTGAGATTTGATTACAAATCTCAGTAAGTTAACATAAAACTTATACACAGGTTAAAAATGCATGCATGGCAGTAAAAGCATAAATGCATAATTATAGTCATACATAAACATAGTATAACTTGACATATAGCATGACTTAACCAGAACTTAAGCGTGAACTGAACTTGACTTAACATGGCATGAACTTAAGCTTAAAACATAACATGAACAATCAACATAACATGAACGTGAAACATAACATGGACATGAACATAACATAACATGAACGTGAGCTTGAACGTATCATAAACGTGAACATAACATGATGTGAACATGAACTTGGAACATAACATGAACATGAACATAACATGTACGTGAGCATAACATAACATGAACTTGATCTGAAACTTGACTTAACATAAACTTGGAATCTTATTTAATTGTCTTGATTAATAACGTGCATTAATACGTACTCCACAGTTGTTGTGGCCCCACGTATTCAAGTAACATAAAACATAATACGTACTCCACAGTTGTTGTGGCCCCACGTATTCTACATGTCACAATTGCTGTGTCTCATGTAGTGTATGCTCCACAGTTGTTGTGGCCCCATACTTCATGCTCCACAGTTGTTGTGGCCCCATGAATTCACATAACATAAAATATAATACGTACTCCACAGTTGTTGTGGCCCCACGTATTCTACATGTCACAATTGCTGTGTCTCATGTAGTGTATGCTCCACAGTTGTTGTGGCCCCATACTTCATGTAACATAAAATATAATACGTACTCCACAGTTGTTGTGGCCCCACGCATTATAAGTAACATAAATATAATACGTACTCCACAGTTGTTGTGGCCCCACGCATTATAAGTAACATAACATAAATATAATACGTACTCCACAGTTGTTGTGGCCCCACGCATTATAAGTAACATAAATATAATACGTACTCCACAGTTGTTGTGGCCCCACGCATTATAAGTAACATAACATAAGATATAATACGTACTCCACAGTTGTTGTGGCCCCACGCATTATAAATAACATAACATAAATATAATACGTACTCCACAGTTGTTGTGGCCCCACGCATTATAAGTAACATAACATAAATATAATACGTACTCCACAGTTGTTGTGGCCCCACGCATTATAAGTAACATAAATATAATACGTACTCCACAGTTGTTGTGGCCCCACGCATTATAAGTAACATAACATAAGATATAATACGTACTCCACAGTTGTTGTGGCCCCACGCATTATAAATAACATAACATAAATATAATACGTACTCCACAGTTGTTGTGGCCCCACGCATTATAAGTAACATAACATAAATATAATACGTACTCCACAGTTGTTGTGGCCCCACGCATTATAAGTAACATAAATATAATACGTACTCCACAGTTGTTGTGGCCCCACGCATTATAAGTAACATAACATAAGATATAATACGTACTCCACAGTTGTTGTGGCCCCACGCATTATAAATAACATAACATAAATATAATACGTACTCCACAGTTGTTGTGGCCCCACGCATTATAAGTAACATAACATAAATATAATACGTACTCCACAGTTGTTGTGGCCCCACGCATTATAAGTAACATAAATATAATACGTACTCCACAGTTGTTGTGGCCCCACGCATTATAAGTAACATAACATAAAATATAATACGTACTCCACAGTTGTTGTGGCCCCACGCATTATAAATAACATAACATAAATATAATACGTACTCCACAGTTGTTGTGGCCCCACGCATTATAAGTAACATAAATATAATACGTACTCCACAGTTGTTGTGGCCCCACGCATTATAAGTAACATAAAATATAATACGTACTCCACAGTTGTTGTGGCCCCACGCATTATAAATAACATAAAATATAATACGTACTCCACAGTTGTTGTGGCCCCACGCATTATAAATAACATAAATATAATACGTACTCCACAGTTGTTGTGGCCCCACGCATTATTATAACATAACATGTCTTATCTTTCTTAATGCATGTGATATTATTTAATATCATATACTTTTCTAACATGGCGTATACTTGTAAATGGCATAATATGATTTAATCATAAACATTTCATGGCATACATGTATCATATGGCATACTTAACATGGCATACTTATAACATACATCATTGTATGACAGAAAAGATTATATAACAGATAATTATTCATGAGAGATTAAATCATACGTAACAGATAAACATGTAATGACATAGCATGACATGGCATATACGATAACATACATACATAAATTGTAGTTCTCTTACCCATCACACATACACAATAAACTGATAGTAAGTTAGAGGCTAACTTACCTCGATCGTCGCGTTCTATGAGAATAGAGCGCGAGACACGAGGAACTGCACAACAGCTGGAAGAGGAACACTCAAGTCCTTAAGATTTTCACTTCTGAACTCAATTGCCATATTGTAAGCACTTGCAACACCACGGCCAACTTGAGGTTTCACTATACTCGGAAGAGATAAATTGACTTCAGAAAGCCTTTGCACTAAAACAAGTTCATTAAAATTATCAATAACAACCAAACAAACAACTCATTTCTCAATCCATATACTCTTAGCCATAGTCAACCACAAGATGACACCAGTCATCCCGGACTATAATCCATATCATCACTGCTTCGGGACACTGTCATACAGTTTCCCAACATTACACCATACGCTCCACACTTCTCTGCTACGCCATTCAACCCTTCGTGACACGCCATCCGGTGTATCACGACTTAGTACAGAGTACACTCACGTGAACTCTCTTCCATTCACACTACAAAACCCATCACTGCGATACACGTCTCACGGTGCATCGCTACGCGACACGGAGTACGCGCTACGCGTACTTCCTTCGCTACAACACTCATCAACACGATGCACATCACACGATGCATCGCCATACCACACGGAGTACACTACATGCGTACTCCCTTCCTTCTACGACCCACATCACTACAGCGCATGTCGCGCGGCGCGTCGCTGCATTACACAGAATACGCTACACGCGTATTCTCTTCACACAACCCGCCGTATCACATCTACGGCATCCATCTCACGCCTATACTTCACAGCACAGTCCACAAAACTACAAAATCAAGCCTAACACTTCACAACCACACTTCGTTTCACAACTACGCAGCGAACTCCACAAACACTAACTACACAGTCTACAGCCAACCAAATCAACTATGTTAAACATAAATAACTAAAGATAGAGGGTTAAGACGAGAGAGATGTGATTGCTGTCGGAAAAGAATCCAAAACTGATAATTTTAGCGGGCTGTTACACTCCCACTTAAGACCTTTTCTTTTTCCTCCAAGTACTGGAATTCAATCAAGAAACATTGGTCCCCTAGTTCCTTAAATCTTACCCAACCCTCCAGCCACCAAACTTGAGACATGGTGATTCTGAATGCCTCACTGGTGACATTTTTCTCAGTTAGAGCTCTTCCAACAATGCAGTGATTCCCTTTCTTATCTCCATGTTTGAGCCCCTCCTGCTTAACATGGAAGAAAGAGGTTTCTTCTGTTGAGAGATTTAACCTCTCCCAACATTTGGCTAGCTCCTTAGCCTCCATTACTACAGAAAACACATGGCAAGGAACAAACTCACAAGAAGTGAGACGAAAACCTTTGAGGAAGACAAAGGCACTAAAACCTTACTCTATCTCACGAGAGCAGAGAAGGTACTCCCCAAATTCCCCCCTTATATTATTTTCAAACAAATGTAACATGTTTGAAAGTGCTTTAGACATATGGTTACCAAATAATGAACAGCTTTTTAATAGCAAAGCTTATTACTTAACCTCTACAGCTATAAACTTTAAGCTAAAAGCTATATTACCCACCACAATCCCAAACATGTACAAAGAGTGATGGATATCACTTTTAGTCTTACTATGCAGCATGTTGTCACTGGATGTTAAAATTGTGAATCTTTTGACTACAATGGAACTTGTATTTGTGACATTTTGATTAAACTCAGTCTTTTGACCATGATTTAAAATAGACTAGCATTCTCCTTGAAGCAATATATAATGTTTTAGAGAGAATTTGATACCCTCAATGGAAAGTTTTCAAGCAGGCAAATTATATTGAGAAGAATTTGTGTTTGATATCTTATGAATTGATACAAGGCTGATGTAGTTCATGTGTGGAAAGCTAGAATCTTTAGAGACTTAGTTCATGCGTATTGGGTTGCGCCTTTTGCACTTGTTATTACATGTTAGATTTGTATTCAAAACATATAGACTATATTGAGAAGAATTTATTTGTGATGTTTAATGAATAGATACCAAGTTGATGTAGTTCATGTGTTGAAGGTTTAATTCTTTAGAGACTTAATTCATGCCTTGAAGATTTTTTCTTGTGCAGAGCTGTTCTTCTTATTGTTATCATTTGCCTATTTTCTTCTTTTATCACAGAGATGGGACTAGACAAGCATCAAAATGATCTCTCAGCTGTTGAAAATTTTGGAGTTGTGTGTGTTGGAGGACTTTGCTACTGCTATTGTTGTTCTCCTTGAACAACTTGGGAGGTAGGTTTATGTTTAATTTACTTTTATGTTTTTTTATGGGTAATTTACTTTAATGTTGGCTGGCAATTATGTTTGTGATTTTGGATATTTATGCTAAATTGTCAGACTTTAAGTTCTGCCTTTTGGTTATATTTTTTGTTTGCTCTTTGATCATTTTTTTTAATCAAGATTTGAAATAATTATATTGATGGTAAAAGATTATTGATATGTTATTTATCACATAGCAAGAAACAAAACCTTTGGGCATATCTTGATTTCAACCGGGACTAAGACATTGAGCTTCATATTAGGCTGTAGGACTTAGTTTCATTGATGTACTTGCTTTTATCTAATAATGTAATTATGATTTTAATTTCAGGCTGGAAATTGATGCTGGTGGATATGAGGATAAAGGAGTTGACAATTTGAGATATAATTTTTATACTTTTCTTAATCATTATACTACGATGAAAGCAAGTCTACACCTTCAAATTGCCACTGCCACTGCTTTGCTTGGGTTTCTTCCTGATGATTGTGATACACTCATTCATAGTAATGTGAAGATTCAAGTAACTGCAACTCAGTCTCTTCCTGCTGATTCTATGAGGAAGTAGTTTTCTTTGCTGAGCAAGGAGCAACAGGACTTGTTAGTACGGCTTTTACAACCAGCTAGTGCAAAACAAAAATAGGAATAGAGAATCTCTATAAAGTTGCCACTAGATTTTACTGCTTGGGTATTCTTACTTGTGTTTGAAGTGGGATGTTGTGCAAGTTCTTACCTTCAGTTGCATTATGTCTCAACTTACCTGTTTCCTAATTTGTAAGTTATTTGCAAATAACTTACAACCTATGTCTCAACTTACCTGTTTCTCAACTTACCCATTGGTTTTATTTATTCTGGCCAGGATTCTGTTTGGATTAATATCATTGATTGTGTTGTGTGCATAATCTCTTGATCAAAAACCCCATCACACAATCTTCACCACAACCTTTCCGAGAGGTGCAAAAATCCATAAAACATGACATCTCCACAAACTACACCACAGCATCAAGGTGGTCACACATCTGAAAGAAAACAAATATGGTTAAAAGCAAAGTAGTGGGGTGTGCACCCATGAACCAGCTGATACCGAGATTATTTCTTAAAAACTAATACTATCGGATTAGGATTCGTAGCGAGCAAGTTTAACATAGTTGTTTAGCAAATAAATAGCTAGGTTAACATAGTGCAATGCATTCTTGTAATACCCTTCTGTTTTTCCCTAGAATTAATTGATCTAATTTAGTTTCTACGCCTCTTCAATATCTATCGGCTTTTGCAATTTTAGTGTGTTCTCATTCATATACATCAATTTTATGCTCTTTTATGTGGTTTTGCTGGTCTTGTTATACAATCTGGAAATATTGAGCACTTGATTTTCAAGACAAAAAGTAAAAAAAAAAAAATGCAATAAAATGTAATGTGGATAGGTGAAAATACAATGAAAATGGTTGAGAAACTGCACCTAAAGTTATTTCTCTATATTGCCCCTGATAATTGTTAATCAGTTTTGACGGCACGATATTGATGTTGTATCTGGACTTCACAACTGTTGAACTTGAATTCTTTTACTCCTATTGTGAAAAGGAAAAGGGATTTTAGGCACACTCATAGGGTTTGATGCAAATGGAAACACAAATGATTAGAAATGAATTTCTGACCACAAAAATCCTTGAAACAATTCATGTGAGTGTCCATTATGCACCTCTATTGTTTTCAAACAGTTTGTAATCAATCCTTTGTATGTAATGAACCCACCCATTTTCCTCTACAAGGTGGACTGCATGTAATTCTGAAACATCTATTACATGTCGAGCGTACAAGTTGATGGTGTGTATACTTATTTTCTCACTACATTGCACATGTGTTCCAATTAGCATGATGATGCTTTTGCTTGAGTTTTTTTCTCTTGTTTTAGAGTGCAAAAAATTAGAGTCAAAATGCAGTGGTTGAGAAACTAAGTTCAATCTTTTTCGTGATATTTACTTCCTTTTCCACTGAAGTTTTTCTTCTTCTTTGCCGTCATTTCTTTGATTTGGGATGTGACAAGGTCAGGATTTTTTGGATCCATATAGTGGAAGGTATGTGGAATTTTGTGTTAGAGTTTTTGTTTAACTTTAGAGTTCGAGGAAAATGAAATTTGTGATTTGAAAATTCGTTCAATTTAAAGATCATTTGCTTGTTTGTTGAGAAAATGGATGAAGTAAAGGAAAAATTTTGTTTCCGTTTATTTTTAGGTGCCGCATGAAGTGTACTCCATTGACTGTAAGGCTTTAATCTCCATGTCGGAGATTGGGAGGTTGGAGGAGTTGAAGCCGTTGTGCTGGAGAAAGCTCGAAAATGGCCGTGTGAGTTGATGTGGGATTTCAAAGGAAAATCAAGTATTTTTGCCATTTGGTTCAGAGGCTTTTCCATTGTTTATATAATCTCAATGGTTTGTAGGCGCTAGGATTTGTGTATGGATTTATTGTATGGGCGGGTTGTGGAGACCCTGTATTATGATTCCTCATGAATTGGGAGTACATGAATGTGATTCCTAAAGTGTAGCTTTTCTTTTTTGCCACGAAATCATGAATGGAAGAGGGGTGTCGGACAATACATTCAATGGAAATTTTCCTTTTGCTTGATTTTTCTTTTCTTTCTTTTTTTTAAAAAAAAAAGATAGGTTTCAATTCATTAAAGTAAATGCTAGATACATAGAGGGTAGTCCTCCAAAAATATATGTTCTTCCGAACATGTCAGAGCAAATTTTGCTAAAGCATGAGCTATTACATTGATATCCCTAGGGATATGATGGATAGACCATTCCTAGACCTTGGATAATAAAAGTTTGATGTCTCTAATGACCAATCCAGGGGGGCTCCAACTTTCATCTTTGTGTTGGACAGCCTGAACCACAGCCAGGGAATCACCTTCTAGTATGATCTGGTGGAGCCCCATTCAGTACATAGTGTAGTTGCTCTAAGTGCTGCTACTGCTTCCCCTAGTAATGGATCAGGATTCAAAGGGATAGATGAGTACAATGAGGCTATAATAAGACCATCCGAGTCTCTGATTATCACACCAATTCCAATCCTCGAATTCCCTTTGTCAAATGTTGCATCCCAGTTAGCTTTGTAGAAATCTGGTGGAGGGGCAGACCATTGAGTATTATGTTCCACCTGAATCTTAGAATGTTTTCCCCCATTTTCTATACATAGGCCAATAGCTATCAGCTCTGCATGGACTTGCTTTGACACTTGAAGGGGAGAATGAAATTGTTGCTTAAATATCCAAGAGTTCCTTCTATGCCAGATTGCCTTTGCAGTGACTGCTACTTCTATGAATTCTAGGGGGGATAGTTGGTCCAAGATAGGCATCAATATCTCTTTAAAGGAGCCGCTCAGTATACTTAAATTTTGTGTCTTTCTTGAGTTCATGGACCAAACATCTTGGGCTGCTGTGCAAGTCCAAAGGGCATGAGTAAATGATTCAGAAAACATGGAGCAGATTGGGTAGAAGGGAGACTTCACCACCTTCCTCTTATGGAGGTTCAGGTTAGTAGCAAAAGGCTTCCTAGATGCTCTCCACAAAAAGGACTTAGTAGCTTGGGGTGCTTGGATACCCCAAATGTTCTTCCAAAAACTCGATAGTTGGGGCTGTGTCGAGGATTGCCCCCTTATGTCTTCCATCATAGTGCCTTGTAGGTGATAGGCACTTCTCATTGAGAATTTCCCATTGCCTAATCACCTCCAAGTCAACACATCTTGACTCCTGCAGGGACTAGGAGTCATCCTGCTAATTAAATTGGCTTCTGTCTCAGAGAAAATGGCATGGATGAGATGTAAGTCCCATTGCATAGTTTATGGGTTGATGAGTTCTAAGACTGTTGCCTCAGTAGCCAGGATGTTTACAGGTAATTGCACTCAATAAGTGGAAGGGCTTGGGAGCCACTTATCTTGCCATATTCTGATTTGTTGCCCATCTCGAACTCTCCATAACAATCCCTCCATGAGAATTGGCCTTGCTGAAAGGAAGCTTCTCCATACATATGAGTCATTAGCTTTCATTTTAGCTGAGAAGAAATTAGAGCTCGAGAAGTACTTGGCCTTGAGTACCTAAGCAGCAAGGAAGGTAGGATTTTGGATGATCCTCCACCCTTATTTAGCCAATAAGGCTAAATTAAAAAACTCAAAGTCTCTAAACCCCAAACCCCCTTTGTCCTTGGGTTTTCCAAGTGCTTGCCAACTCAGCCAATGACTTTTAGATTTGTTCTCTGTCTAGCCCCACCAAAAGGACTGCAACAGCTTATTGAGGCTCCTGAGAATTGACTTAGGAAGTTTAAAGATGCCCATACTATAAGTGGGGATTGACTGCTAGACAGATTTTAGTAGAATTTCTTTCCCAGCTTGGGACAGTACATTAGTCTTCCAACTTGCCTTTTTAGTCTTGATTTTGTCTAGAACTGAACTGAAAGCTTTGATTCTTTGTCTTCCAACGTAGGATGGTAATCCCAAATATTTGTCAAAAGGGCTAGAAGCTTTAATCCCTACTTGTTGTAGAATGGCTTTTGGATCTCTTGCTTGGTATTGCTACTGAAGAAGATGGAGGTTTTGTAAAGGTTGAGTCTTTGTCCAGTTACTTGTTCATAATTGCTGAGTACTTGTTGTAATCTACTCCATTCATCTGGGTTGGATCTACAGAAAACTAGACTGTCATCTGTAAACCTCGAGCAACTGGAAATCCAAAAATTAGGCCCTGCATCACAGCTATGTTAAGACTATGACTCAGGAATTCATAGCATATCATGAAGAGGTAAGGAGAGAGAGGGTCTCCCTACCTGATTCCTCCAGTGGAGGACAAGGGCTTTTGAGGAATGTCATTGATCAATAATGAGTAACTGACAATTGTAACACACTGCATCACCAAGTCTACCCATGTGACAACAAAGCCCATTTTAGGCATTACTTTATACAAGAACTACCATTCCACACTGCCCCTTTTGCTTGATTTGGACCTTATATATGGAAGCAATGTTTGTACATTAAAAATTTTGTTCATAATATGATCATGTTATGCCTCTAGGCTCTATTAAATGTCCTGACCCAAGCTGGAACCATAACACTAATAATCCTATTATGCCAAAACACAAATTTTCTCTGCACTACAAAGTTTCTTAGAAATTTGATTTAAAGCCTTCTTTAGTTTCTATCGGTTGAAATCATTCGGGCAATGGCTAATTCAAGCTAATTCACATTAAGAAAAGGGAAAGAAAACTAGGGAAATAAGAAACTGACATGTGGTCCAAGTTCTAGTGGAATGATTATTCTTCTCTTTCCCCCAAGTCTCATTTCTCGAATCCCTTGCTCAAATCCTGTATAAATTTCTGTTTCTTAGCCACTCTTACAAATTATCACCTTAGTAGACAATCATAATGAAGATACCTTACGCCTCACTATAGAGTTACAAAGAAAGTAGGCAAGATAAGTATGATCTTCGGGGAACCATGTAGGTATGTGCTGCCAATACGGCTGACTCATTATAGCCAACATAGTGAAAAGTCACCTAGAATGGACCTCACACCAATTCAGTCTAAGATCGGAAGAGAAGTTTTCAAGAAATATATGAATTTCCTTAAAAACACATAACTTTATAGATCAGAGAGTTTGGACTCATTATTGGGTCCTAAGAAGGTAGTTTTTTAATAAATGAATTACTAGCTTACAACATAGAATATATTAAGAGCAATTTCATTTTCAACAATAGCCATGACCCAAACCTTCTCTAATAAAAGTTGGAAAGTCTTCAGGTGCATTGTTTTCTTTCAGTACCTACTTATTTTGTTCTAGCAAGCATTTTTCATCATAGAGATTTCTCTTTGTCTTTCCAAAAGAAGATAAAGAGGGAGAGAGGAGCCCTAGAATCACAGAGCGATGAGAGACTTGCAAAGAGGCAGAGTCGGGCAAGAGAGAACTAAAGGACAAGTAGAGGAGAGGAAGGTTTTGGGAGATGAAGCACGGGGAGACCAGATTTTTGGGAAGGAGAGGGTGATAGGTGAGGGAACTAGGCTTCGGGCGAGAGAGTGCTTTAGGGAAAAACTGGTTCACTTCATAGTGAACCCAGTTTTTCACATAGGGCATGCAACGGCTGATGAAAAATAGTGGCTGATGAGAAGCTTTTTTCATATGAAAATGGCAAGCACATAGAGGATGAGAAACGGGTCAGCTCAAAAGGTTAGGGAGCCCAAGGCAAGAATTTTGATTGAGGTTTTATGTCATTTTATTTTAAAAAGTAAAATTAAATAAATTTATTTTAATTTTAATTTTTACATTTCATTTTTATTTAAAAATAATACATATCATTTTGCAAAGTAAATTCTACTTTAGACTTTTTTCTTTGGGGGCCTTATTCCACTAGGGGGAAGAACTGACCCTGATGGGAAAGCCAACTATCACACTAACTTCTTTCTCTTTCTCTAACGGAGAGTAGAGGAAGAGCATATAATGAACCATGAATCTTTTAATCACGGCAATGGACAATCTCCCATCACTTTTCCTCCATAGTCCTACATTCCCTTCATCCCAATCTCCCTTTCTTAGCTTCCCCATCGTTTCAATACCTTCTTCCTCTCTGTTGATTTCGTGTTGCGTACCCTGAGCAATGGGTTATCTTCATTCCTCTGTCCCTGCAAGATTTAATGGAAGGGGCACGGTGGGTATGGGATACCTCCGATGGTTAAGGGCATTGTTTGTAAAAATATTTCATCTCAAAATTCTCATCTCATTCCATCTTCTTCCCAAATATCACTCAAATGCAAATATTTTCAAACTAATTATTACAACTTTTCCAAAATTTTGAATAAAAAATAAAAAGTAATTCAACTTTTTCAAATCCATAAACAAAAATAATATTAAAAAACTATATTCTAACAATATTTTAACTTTATAATATTTGTATTTAACATTTTCTCTCTCCTTTCCCAAAATCCCATTAAACATTAATTCAAACTATCTCACTACTATTCACAAACTACCTTACTACTATTCACAAAATTCTCATATCATCTCATCTCACTCCCCAACTAAGTCAATACCCTCACTCACAGTGGATACAGGTTGTAAGTTCAAAGAGAGGAGAGTCCCCCTTAACTCTAGCCTTGGTGTGTGTGTGTGTGTGTGTGTGTGTCAATATATAAATACACACACACACACACACACACATATATATATACTTGGTCAAGGTGGTCCCCTCAGTTAACAGTAGATCGTGTCGAGCCGTACCATGCACTCTCTGTTTGCAGGGTCCTTTCTATCATGTCTGCCATTGTTCTGTTCTACTGTACACAATCCATCCCCTCTCCCTTCTACTTTCCTCGATGGCAGGTGAGAGGTGATGTTTCCACTACCCTGGTGGCAAGGGTGAGTGGTTGCTCATTTAATGCGGAATAACAGTCCCTTGCGTGACAACTTCTCTATACATTTAATGCGGCATGTCTGTTGTCTGCCACTGCGGGCTATAGATCATGTTGGTGGCATGACCCTCGTTCCCGTTGGGTGAACCTTCTTGGGCTAAACTCGGCCTACCCCATTCCTTCCTTCTCTATTGGACTATTTGTTGGCCCATTTGGGCCCTGAGTAGGGTGAACCTTGCACAGCCCATAAAGGGACATTTATTCCCTTCTCAGTACCCTATAGATTCTTGCCTCACACATGCGGTGAGAATTCAAAAGTCTTTCATCATGGTTAATCGTGGGCTCATCCACAGTGCAACAATTTGTTTCCCACATTACTTACAATTGTTCCTGCCACTCTTGTGCAGGGACAAGCTGCCACCTGATCATGGTTGGCCCGTGTTCCCCATGCGCATGATGCTTTTGCATTCGCATTTGTAGCATGAGCTGCAATTCATCTCCCTCACATCATTATCCGCAGCGTGAACTTTGGGATTTGATCCTGACATTCCCTTCCACAACTTCTGTCAGTTCCTGGCATGGGAACTTCAACCAATGCACCCCCTCTATTTATATCACACCCATTCACTCTCATTCCCTTCTATTGCTCCTTCTTCGAGTCTCTTCCTTCTCCATGCTTCTTCTTGTTCCTCTCTCTCTAGTTGGTTTCCACCAAGTCTCCCTCACGTCCCTCATCTCATTTCCATCTTCTTCTTCCTCTACCTATCATGAATGGCTTCCAAGGATGCTTCTTAGTCCTCTAGTCGATGGCCTTTGTACTTCAAGGGCCTTGTTGCCATAGAGGACTCGAACTAAATGGCTTCCCAGGTAACTCTTTGTCCTATGATGTTTGAGAACGAGCTGCGTCTTCCTTTCTGTCGCCCAATCCGAGATGTCCTAGACTTTTTGGGGCTTGCTTTGGTGCAACTTCACCTGAATGCTTGGCGACTTTTGGGTGACAACGGTGTGATTTTCTGCATGGTGCTGAGCTCGGGGCTAGATAAGTACCCTAACCTGACGGCCAGGGTGCTCCTGTCTACGTATAGGGTGCTCCACCTTGATGGTAGCCTGAACAACTTCTAGGCACGCTCTAAAAGGAGCATCTCCCCCTGAGAGAAGCACTATTTTCACATCGAAGACTGGTCTCGATGCTTCTTCTTCATGTCTAGCTTGAGATAGGAGTACGCTGAAGGACCATCTAGTCATATGTCCCCAACAGCAAGAGCATGTCCATTGTGTTATCCTGGCGGAAAGGGCCAAGTTGGCAACCATGTTGTTCTAGATGGCGACTCATTATGGTGACACCAAGATCAACGTGGTGTTGACAGACGCCAATATCACCTCTCAAAAATGACCGACGCCAATACGGAAAGGGAACGGTCGGTGCCAAAAACTTGACTCACTCAAAAATGAGTAACAATAATGCTATCCCAAGTGCAGGAGGATGTCGTGTAATAATTAGGAATAAATTCCTAGATCGTTTCCTCAGGGAAAGTTACTCAAAAATTAAACTCGTTGAAAAAGTATGAAAAACTTCACAAAGAGAAAAAAATCGGATGGTATGTGCAATGGATGGAGAGGTTACTAGTCATGAACTAGATTCATATTTTTAGATTTTTCATTGTTAGATTGGAATGTAAATGACTAATAGATTAAATTCAGAAATTAATAAAACTAAATTAAGAATTAAACTAGATTAGAAAGTAATTGACAAACATGTACTGAAAATTGAAAAGCCCCAAAATCAAGGTTCAACACAAAGTTATGAAAATTAAATAAACATTGTCTATAACAAAAATAAAATACACGAAAATAGAACAAGAACATAAAAGTGAAAGAAAAGATAAAAGTTAAAAACTCCCTCTCCTTTCTTTCCTCACTCTCCTGGTTAATAAAACAAACCAGACTATATAAATAAATAAACTAAGAAAACTAAAATGAAGCTGCCACCTCAAGATGCCAAACGAAAGAGCTAAGAAGAAAAGAAAAAGAAGTCTGCCGACTCCTATTCCATAATCCCCGAACGAAAGAGAATGAAATATAAAAATAAAAGTAAGCCAAAACTGAGCGAGAGAGAGGACCGTGAAGTCTGAAACGTAGGAACTAAAAGCAATAATAAGATGAAACCAACCGAACTGAAGTAGAACACGTCTTCCACAAAAAATAATAAAACTGAAAATAAATCCTCTGAAATAATAACTGAAAAACACTAAAACGTAAAGCAAAAAAAAATGAATCCGACTCTTCAAATTAAAAGCTGCCAACGTAAACGAAAAGGTAAGAAAAATGAAAGTAAAATAAATTCCAGCCGTACTTAAGTTCTAAACTAACAAGAACGAAAAGAAAACAAAAGAAAAACAAGCCGCCCAAAGGAAAACTCTGAAACGAAAAAAACTACTTAACTCCGTTTGGTCTGGAACGAAAAGAAAATGGTATGAGGAAAAAAATAAAAACTGCCGACCCAATGCTTCTCTAAAGAAATGAAAACTAAGAAAAATTAGTCCACACCAAAAACCAGCCGAACAATTGGTCTGTATTAAGAACCCAAAAATCAAACTAAAGCTGCCGATTCCTCTGTTTCTCTAAAGAAAATAAAGCAAAAATAGAGGTTTCCATCCAAACGAAAAAAAAAAACTAGAGCTAAACTTCCCAAGAACAAGATGAAAATGAAAACGGAAAGTAGATAAAATAAAAGAAGTACTAAACGAAAGAAGAGGAGATAAAAACGAACTCAAAGAAAAACAGATGCTGAACGTAAAGAAGAAATACAGAAAAAAACTTCCAGTCTACTATGTAAAGAAAAGAAAAAGTGATCCCTCTCTCCGTCCAGCTCTGTCTTTTTATAACCGAAAAGAAGATGCTTCCCCGTAGACCATGTGCATGTGTTGCTTTCCATCTGTGAGCTTCAAGTTGTCTTCTGCATGTGCTTGTGAGCTTTTTCTGCATGTGTGATGTGAGCTGCCTTCCACTATGTTCTTGTCCAGCCGCCAAAGAAATGAGTTCTCTTCCTTTTATTCCACAAGCCAGGAGAAAAAGACATCACCGAAAGCTCTCTTGTCTCCCACTCTCCCGGAAATCACTCTCCTCTCACAAGCCGAAGCATGTTCTCTTTTGCAAACCATAGAAGAACTCTCCCACGTCTCTCTTTCCTTTTCTTATTTTTCGGCTTCTTTTTTTTTTTTTTTTGGTTGTTGAAATGTAAAACCAGACTCCTTTAAGTCAAAGCAAACCTCCCTACGTAAAACTCTCTCAAACCACCAACCGTTCCCTTTCTGTAAATGTTGACCCATGCAAGCCAGCATACGTCCAGCTCTTCAACCGAAAGTTTCTCATCACCGAAAACATTGAACCAAGTATACATGTATTGTCTTTCTTTTCACGCTTTCATTTTCTGTTTTTTTTTTCGATGGTGTGACTTGTTGATTACATCACATGCAACTCTCTATCTTCCTTCATTTCAGCTTTCTTTCTGTTTTCTTTCATTTTTTGGTCTGCTTTGCCGACAATTCTTTTAACATTTTCAGCTGCCCAAATCCACCGCTTTGAAAAACTCATATAGCATGCGCTGTGGCTCAGAATCGGATCTCCTTTGAATTTTATTTAACTGAAAATAAGGAAATAACACTCGAAATCAATTAAAAAGAAAATAGATTATTAAAAATATATTATATATGTGAGGAAATATTGTCCAATTAAATTATAATTCTAAAATTAAGCATAAAGATGATATTAATCAATTAAAAATCACAACTCGAATTTATGCTTATTAACTATTTTTCCATCTAAAACCAATAATAATATCACGAAACATTTAAAATACATTGGTTTTAAATATCTAAAATATGCAATATTTCGGCTCAATCATGCTGAGCTCGGGGCTAGATAAGTACCCTAACCTGATGGCCAGGGTGCTCCTGTCTATGTATAGGGTGCTCCACCTTGATGGTAGCCTGAACAACTTCTAGGCACGCTCTAAAAGGAGCATCTCCCCCTGAGAGAAGCACTATTTTCACATCGAAGACTGGTCTCGATGCTTCTTCTTCATGTCTAGCTTGAGATAGCAGTACGCTGAAGGACCATCTAGTCATATGTCCCCGACAGCAAGAGCCTGTCCATTGTGTTATCCTGGCGGAAAGGGCCAAGTTGGCAACCATGTTGTTCTAGATGGCGACTCATTATGGTGACACCGAGATCAACGTGGTGTTGACCGACGCCAATATCACGTGGTTCCTTACCATGCCTGACCGTTCATGTGTTTTGGGGCAAAATTTCTTGGGGAATTCTTCTTCGTCTCTAGGCCATAAACGACATTCCAGTTGTTCCATAGCCAATGGCAGGGAGAGATGGCCTCATGCCTCCCACGAGGCAACTAGCAAGGCTCCGAGGGGCGAGGTTGGGAGCTTCCCATCCCGCAACTGTCCCAGGGGTAGGGGAAAAGCCCCCCGGGCTGAAGCTTCTGAGCAACCCTCAAGGGCTCTTCCTCTAGCCATGATGTAGGTCGTTTTTCCAACCCTCCCCTCTGAGAGGCCCTTGTAGGAGAGTCGCAGTGTCCTCGCGCCACTGTGATGGCGGCTCCACCAAATTTGGGGTCAACCGTTCCTAGATTTCGAAGAGACGCCTCCCTTGGCTTCATCTATGTCTCAGTTCTTGATTCCTTAGATCCCGATCTCTAGGGGCCATCGGACTGAGAGTTTTTCTCCTTGAATTATCCAATGTATACTTGCGAAAAACTCATTGCCAAGGAGTTGTGCACCCCCTGGGATTAGTCGAGACGCCGTTCTGGACACCTAGTGCCAATCAAAAAATGAAGAATCAACCAAGTATGTTTCTTTCTTTTGAATAGAGTTAGTAAAGCATATAACTTCATTAATATGCTTTAGATTTCCCTTGGTGTGATGTTTTTGTCTTGAAATTAGAATTAGTGTAGAAAGATGCTTAGTTATTGTCACATTGTTTATTTCCTATTTTTTTACACTACTAGCCTTAGTATGCCTTAGGAAGCACAGATTTTGCACAATTATGCATATCTAGGGTAATTAGATAAGTTTCATGTTACACAAGAATAGCAACTAATTTATAGTCTTCTCTCAACCGTCTTCTAAAGGCGATTGAGGTGGAGTTTGTTGAGTTTGTTCCTACTTCTGTTGGAGGAGGAAGGTGGAGTATCTAGGATCTTCTGAAGCTAAGTGAGGAAGAAAATAGGCCTATTGAGGTCAATTGTAGCAAAGTGGAGTTGATTAATGAGAAGTGAGAGGAGTATTATGGGAAAAATATGCTCAAATAGGAAGGGAGACTGTCAAATAGACGATGGAGAAAATTTGGAAGGTGGGTAAGCAAATGGAATTTCAGGAGATTGGTTTTAACTACATTGTCATTACATTATCAAATACAAGCAATAAATATAGAGTATTATCCATGGCTCTCTGATAACCAGTTGTTCGTTCTAAAAGGTATGATGGTGATACTCAGACGAACTTGTTGGATTTTGATGATGAGAAGTTTTGGGTTCAAATGCAAAACCTCCCATTGGGTTATATGAATTGATGGTTGGGAGAGCAAATTGGAAGCTCAATCGGAAAGGTGATAGAGGTAGATGTCCAAGAAGATGGATTGGCGTGGGGTCGCTTTTTTAGGGTGAAGATTGAGTGTGATTTGAAGAAACCGATGGCAAGAGGAAGAACCATGAATGTAGAAGGAGGAAGAATATGGGTGCCACTACAGTAGGAAAAGCTACCAAAAATATGCTTTCGTTGTGGGAGAATTGTCCATGGAAAGCAAGGATGTACTAGTGGAGAGCTTGGAAATTCTTAGAGAAGTGGTGGTGAGTCTCAGTATGGTACGTGGTTGAGAGCGATGACTGTAAATGAGAGGTGGACTGAGAGGAAGGGGGAACAGAGCAAAAAAAGGGTTGACTTTGGTAAATCTTATCCTCTGAACTCGTGCTCAGGGATGGAGGAGAATAGTGTGATGCCTTAGAGGGAGAAGGAGGGTCGAAGGGAGAATGGAGCTCTGGAGTCGAGGGAAGAGGTGAGGATGATGAAAAGAAAGATAGGGGAGGATGACGATGTGGGAGTTGTTGGATTGAAGGAGAATGGGCTTTCAGGTGGTTCAAAGGGACTAGGCCTAAATCACTATAATACAAGTTCATGCAACAGTACTCTGGCCAAACAGACAGAGAGGACTCTAGATAATACGTCTTCATCAAGCCAGTCCAATTAGATTTGATCATAGGAGAAGAAGCGATTGTGAGCTCCATCGACCAAGGGAGAAACAAAGGGGATAGCAAGAGCTACTAGAATAGAAGAGCTCGAGGGAGGATCCCTATAGGTGAGTGATTTCATCTCCATCTCTGTCTAAATGAGCTTTTGATCATGTGGAGGGGGAGTTTTCGCTGGGGGTTGCTAAGAAAAAAGCTAGGATTGAAGATGGGGAGGACTTTGTTTTGGAGTTGTGTGAGGCGAAGGCTACCTTGGCATTATGAAAATCATAAGTTGCAACTACTGAGGGCTTAGGAACCCTCGAACAGTTCAAGATCTTTACCCGATGCTAAAGGATAAGCACCCCCAATTGGTGTTCTTGATGGAAACTATGGTTAATGTAGGGAGGTTGGAGTGTCTGGAAAGGAAATTACACATGGATGGTTGCTTTGTGGTTGATCTAATTGGTAGGAGAGGGCGTCTACCTTTATTTTGGAAAAGTGAGAATGAAGTGGAAGTATTGAATTATTTTCAGTTGCATATAAATGTGTTAGTCAAGGGTGAGGGGAATAGAAGGGAGTGGGCTTTCACAGGGTTTTATGGGCACCTTGATACTGGGAAGAAGAAGTATTCATGGGAATTGTTGAGTAGTTTAAAACCTATGGATCACATAGCTTGGTGTGTGGTTGGGGATTTTAATGAAATTTTATTTCAGTTAGAGAAGGTTGGGGGAAGACAGAGGGCTGAAAACCAAATGTGTCAGTTTTGAGAGGTGCTTGAGGAAAAAAAATTTATTTGATCTAGGTTGTAGTGGTGGATTATTCACATGGAGGAATAAGCATTCAGACTATACATTTACAAAGGAAAAGCTAGATAGGTGTGTGGCAAACAACCTTTGGAGATAAATGTTTAAGGAGGTAAAGGTGTAGGGACTTGTAGGCAGATATTGAGACCACATTCCTATTCTATTATCTATGGTTGGGTTTGACCTTAGGCAGAGAAGAAGGAAACTTGCCTAGAAGCTCTGGAAGTTCTTGTGACAAGATTTATAACCGACCTCTTACAGAGAGAGTTCATAAAAGGGGAAGTGGAGGAAGCCTTGAAACTGATTGGTTCCTTGAAATCCCCAGGGGATCATTGGTTTGGGGCTTGCTTTTACCAAGCTTATTGGAGCATTGTAAGAGATGATGTGTGTGCTGAAGCTCTTAAGTTTCTTAATGGTGCAGGCGTGGATAAGTCTCTGAACCATACTTATGTTACTTTAATCCCCAAGGTAAAACACCCCAAGACAGTTAATGACTTTAGGCCTATAAGTTTGTGCAATGTGATGTATAAGGTTATAGCTAAAACCCTTGCCAATAGACTAAAAGTGGTGTTGAACAACGTAATTTCCAAAAGTCAGAGTGCTTTTATTCTAGGGAGACTCATATCTTACAACATTATTGCTTCGTATGAAATCCTTCATTCAATGAAAATGAGGCAGAAGGATAAAGTCGGTAGCATGGCTCTAAAGCGGGTAGAGTGGAAGAAGAACAGCGGTATTCTGGAGTTGTATGAAAAGGCCTCTAGTCAGAGTTTAAATAAACAAAAAATCTACCTTGTTTTTCAGCCCAAATGCAAAAGCTTCTATGAAGGAAATGATAGCAAAGGAGACAAGGGCAAGGTTGCAAAATAATTGTAAGAAGTATTTGGAACTGCCTATTATGGTTGGAAGATCTTGATACACCACTTTTAGAGGCATCAAAGACAAAGTGTGGCAAAAGATAAGTAATTGGAAAAACCAATTCTTGTCACCATCAGGAAAGGAAGTTTTGTTGAAGGCTATCATTCAGGCTATTCTAAATTATCATATGAATGTTTTCAAACTACCTAAGAAATTGTGCGAGGAAATTGTATCTGTCATGGTCAGTTTTAGTGGGGGTATAAAAACAATGCTCGTAAGATCCAATGGAGAAGCTGGTAAAAAATAGGGATGTCTAAAGCTAAGGGGGGCTGGGTTTAAGAGAGCTAGAGAGTTTTAACAATGCTATACAAACAAAGCAGTGTTGAAGAGTGTTGACAAGTCCTCAATCCTTTGCAGCAATGGTTTTGAAGGATAAATACTTTAGATATTCGAAACCTTTAGAGGCTAAGCTACGCCACAGACCCTTGATGATATGGAAAGGTTTATGGAGCTCTTTGGAGTTACTCAAGGAGGGACATGTGTGGAGAGTAGGCAATGGTTATAATAAAAGATATGGGGAGACAAGTGGATTCCAAGACCTTCATTTTTTGTATTCAATCCCCAATCACAATGTTAAGTGCAGATGCTAAGGTGAATGAATTAATTGATGCAAACTGTGGAGCCTAGAAAGAAGATCTGGTTAAAACAATTTTGAAAGAATAAGAAGCTAAGATTGTCTGTAGCGTTCCAATCAATCAAAACTGGTCTATTAGACAAACAAATATCGGCTCCAACAAAGAACGGGTTATTTAGCGTTAAAAGTGCTTTGAAGTTATGTGCAAAGCTAAACTTTGAGAAAGTAGTCTTTGAAGGTGATGCATTGGCAGTTGTAAATGCTGTAAATAGTGAAGAAGTAAGTTGGGAGTGGTTTGGACCGGTGATAGAAGATATAAAAGGGGTTATTCATAATCGACTAGCTTGGATAGTACAACATACATATAGGGAATGTAATAAAGTAGCTCATATACTTGCAAACATTTCTCTTAATATTGATGAGGAAAGGGTCTGGATAGAAAGTGGTCCAGCAGAGATACATAGTTTTGTTACAAAGAATAAATTGTGTATTGTTGATCGGTAAGTAATACAAAAAGTATTTTTTTTTCTTAAAAAAAATAAATAAAAAATAAATAAAAATGAAGAAGAAGAAGATGTTTCATGTTGCTTCACTTTTTTAAATGCTGGTCTGGTTGGTTTTGTCTTGGTGCCATGATGTCCATCCCGTTACATAAATATGAGTTATAAATGTTGACGTGGTCAGGTGTCTAATTACGATTGATGTGGGTACTCATATATGCTATTTATTTTTTAAAAAGTTGATAAATTGTTTATTTAAATAATAAACCTCAAATTTTTTAACAGAAATGGATTACGTACTTTAGTATTATATCAAGCATTACTTTTCCAAAATATATATATATATAAATATATATATTATGCATATTTATAGTCCAGTCATGAAGAAAAATTATAAAATAATAAAAAAAAATGTATAAACTTTTTTAGAAATATGAATTGTGAAAGTATGGAGTACTCTCCCTTTAGAAAAAAGTAAACAAATCTAAAACTCACATAAGAAAAAATATATATATTTAAAAATTTTGAGCTGCCATGCCGAAGTTGGCCTAACGTTTGGATGGAGGAGGAGGTTCCATCGATGTTCCGTCACCCTCTCTAGCTTCTTTTCCGCTCCAAGTTGCATAACTCGCCCAAAGCCAAGAACCATATTGGGACTGAGTCTCATCTTATATCTGCTTACCAGCAATCAACTTTGAACATCTCCTCTTCAAATGTTTTATCGTTCTACAAAGGAAGCAGAACGTCGGAAGGCATTCATATGTGAATGAAATCCACATATGCTTATCAACAATTTTCAATAACCTCCCCCGTAATAGAGGTTTGGTGATATCAACTTCCACTCTTACTCAGAGGAACTTATCCCAGCCAAAGCCCCTCTTGTCAGTGTTGACCATGTCCACCCTTCCTATGGCGGAGCCTATTTGTTCACCTATTTCCTTTGTCACACACCCTACAGGCATATCATGTAATTGAACCTAGAATAAGTATGAGTTGAAGATAATATCTTTTGGGGGATACCACTATCAAATTCTTGCAAACACACCAGTAGTCTATCAAAAGACCAAGGTCGACCCAGCAATACTTTTTCCTTATCAGCTTCACATTGAAGCTCCACTATAAAGAGATTTTTCACCTACCTCTTTGAAAAGGAAAATTCTATATTCCATATTACTATCTCAATAAGTAAGATGTGGCACAATTACCACCACTGAATAATCATTTATTACATACTTTGTTTTCATCAAATGGTGATAAATGCGCCACATCATATATAGTGAGATGCAACTGGGATGATGGTGTGGTGTATAGTATTACTCCTTTGAAAAATATTAACCCCTAATGTTTCCACACTTGTGAAATGGTATTCTAAAAAGCCTCTCTGTTTATAACTTTTTCTATAATGATCGGAGGTATAAATGTAGTCTCCCCTTCTTGGAATAATCCTTAAATGCTTCAGAATGAAGAACTAATTCATGTTTCTCTTTATCTGTTAAATTGAAACCTTCCCACGATTACGTTAACTCGTCCTCCATACTAACCTGATCTTTAGACGTACGTCCAAGAGATGAATCTTTGCCTAGGCAAAGAGAGAAACACCTCACCCTACATAGAGGAGAGAACCAACTCTCCCATATTCTTGCCACTTGATTACCCGTTTATTGTGCTTCTTGTCTCCTTCACTTTTTTGTAGTTGCAACTAATTTGTTCATTATTACTTCCACCCTCTAGCTATTACCATGCACATTATTACAAATGATCTCTTGCATTTCTTGTTTCTTGTAGTTCATGTTAGTTACCGCTTTAAACATGATCTTTGTTATGTTATGATGCTAGTTGTTTCTGGTATGCTTTGAGTCAAAAGTCTTTTATTTATATTGTTATTGTAAATATATGTTTATGAAATCATTTAAAACATACTTCATTAGCTTTTATAATTAAGAATGATAAAATCAAGAAAGGAAAGAAATATGCAGAAGATGAAGGAAAGAAACGTCATGTTTTCTTGTCTTTTAGATGTTGCAGGAATGATAGTTGTGCAGTGATGGAAGAGAAGCAGGCTGCATCTTAGATTTATATATATGATTTGAAACTCCATTTTAGGTGGCATATAGAGTGTATGATTTGTTTCCAGCCCTCAACTCTCTAACCAAGAAAACAAACTTGCCCTCAATATCAGAAGTTTTCGACCACCAAAAAGATAGTACCTAATCTTCATTTTTGGCCTCGTCTCTATAACTGAGAAAACAAACCTGTTTTCAATATTTGTAATAGTTAATTATTGTTATATCATGGAGTTCATTAATTTTCTAAGAAAGTTGAGAACATCGAATGCTTTGTACCAAATGTTAGGTGCTAATTTAAAACCAAAAAGAAATCATCTTAATAATACCAAAAAATTAAATTAAAAATTGGCTGCATGTTTGGCAGCCACTCCCCAATATAACTTTCTTCGACTCTTTTCATCTAAGAGTACTTACATGGACTATTTGCCCAAAATCAATTTTTAAAGTAATGTTAAATACAATTTTAATTAGAGTGTGCAAGTTCCGTGCACTCAATTAGAGACTGTGAGTAATGCCAGGTACAAGTCCTACATATGCCTTTTTATAAAAAAAGTGAACCCCAATAAAAAATGATTCTTAAGCACTTTTTGAAGGTAGAATATGCTTTTTTTTTATTAATAAAGACTTGCGGAAGACTTATTTGTTTAAAAATTTTACAAATCATGTATCTTCTTCAAATTATCTTGGCCATATATATGTCTCGATAGCCATACAACGCTCACCAATCAAGGGCGAGTGTGAGGCATAATTAGCCCACTGAAAAGTCATAATAATACGCTAAGAGCCTGATGGCCTAATAACATACGATTCAGTTCTCCAAATGAAAACCTTAGTTTGAAACCCCTCACTTCCCCTTTATTAAAAAAGAAAAAAAAAATCGTAATATAGACCTTCATATTCTTGCCACTTGATTGGCCGTTTATTGTGCTTCTCATCTCGTGCACTTTTTGGTAGTTGCTACTAATTTATTCATTATTACTTCCATCCTCTATTACCATGCACATTATTTCATATCTCTTGCATAATTTCTCGTTTCTTGTAGTTCATGTTAGTCATCGCTTTAAACATGATCTTTGTTATGTTACGATGCTGTTTCAGGTATGCTTTCAAGTCAAAAGTCTTATTTATATTGTTATTGTAAATAAATGTTTATGAAATATTTATTTTGATATTATTTTTTATTCTATATTCTGTAACATCTAGCTCATGTTTTCACACTCTCAGCCGATGGACTCGACTGTTTATCTTCACTATTTTTTTCAAATGACTTTGATAATTGTGACAGATGGAATAGATGACACATGACACGATTATAAAATAAATGTAAGATAAGTGTCGTGTCATAAGTTGATTGATGAGATTTTAGAGACAATGTAATAGAGTTTAGTTTGTTGTACCTGAAAGAATTTTTTAGGTACTATATTTTTTGGAAATATTGTATTTAAGCTTTCTTAATTTTTCTTCATATTTACGAAAATAGCCTCAATTTAGAACTGGGTAGTAAAATTTTTGTAAAAAATATAATGTCTTAATCATTTTCCTAAATTAAAATAAAAAATTATCATAAGACAAACGAACATGCTATCTTTTTGTGGTCGAAAACTACTCATATTGAGAGCTATTTTGCTTCTTGGTTAGAGAGTTGAGGGCTAGAAACAAATCATACACTCTGTACACCACCTAAAATGGAGTTCCAAGTCATATATAAATATAAGATGTAGCCTGCTTCTCTTCCATCACTGCACAACTAGTACTCCTGCAATATCTAAAAGACAAGAAAAAATGATGTTTCTTTCCATCATCTTCTTCGTGCTTGTTACTCATGTTGGGTCTGTTATGCCAACCGGAGAGCTCAAACCCAAAAACATATTCCTCTTAGCAGGACAAAGCAACATGGCTGGACGTGGAGGCATTTACAATGACACCAAAACCAACTTGCACAAGTGGGATGGAAAGGTTCCTCCACAATGCACTCCCACACCAAACATCCTCACACTATCTTTAAACAAGACTTGGGAGATAGCTCGTGAACCTCTCCATAAGGAAATTGATAATTTGAAGACCTGCGGGGTGGGACCAGGCATGCCCTTTTCCAACCAAATATTGGCAAAACATCCAAACTTTGGAGTGATTGGCCTGGTCCCTTGCGCAGTAGGAGGAACAAAGATAGAAAAGTGGCAAAAGGGTACTATTCTATACAATCAGTTGGTGGACAGAGCAAGAGCTGCGAGGCAATGTACTGGTTGTAATATTCGTGCACTGCTTTGGTATCAAGGAGAGAGTGATTGTGGTGAGCGGGACTCTAGGCTCTATATGGGAAGGTTGGAGAGGTTTTTCAATAATCTTCGGCATGATCTTGACTCTCCTGATCTCCCCATTCTTTTGGTATATACTAATTTATATGCAGATATGCTAAATCTTGTTGATAATAAAAGTAATTTTACAATCTAATATATCACATCAAATCACGTCAGTTTGTAGATTTACTTTTATAGAATTACAAATTGGTTACACTTCAACATAATGCACCTTTGCAAATCATTATAAAAATTATAAAAATATACATGTTTTTTGCAGGTTGTAATTTCTGCTGGAGAAGGAAACTTCCTAAGAAATATAAGAGATGCTCAGCTGAATATAAACCTGAAGAATGTCGTGCACGTTGATGCCATGGGCTTAACCCTATTACCAGATCATTTGCATTTGGATACAAAGTCTGCTGTTCGCATTGGTCAGAAGCTAGCTGATGATTTTCTATACAACTTTTATCACTAGAAGTAATTAAACCTAATCAATCCCCAAAATTCAATAATCTAAAAAAATAATGTTTTTCTATGGAACCAATGTTGGATATAGTATTAGGGTATGCAAGAATTGAGCACTACTTTTGAAAAAGAATAAGGCTCACCATAAAAAAAATATAGTGCATGAAGTTTATACTCTCTAAAACTATATGTAGCATTACTCGTTTGTAATATCTTAAATAACAATTCTGATCAATTTCCTATTTCCATTATTTCTCTTTCCTTCTATGTTTGTGATGTTCTTTGTCCTAATGTTGCACAAAATCTTTCATAATGCTTCTCTATTATCTTCTAATGAGAAAAGCTTGTATGCCGCCCCATGTTGACCGCTGATCAAAAAAAAATTTACTTAATGATTAAGGAAGTGTATTAGGGTATTTTTATTTTTTTAAATATTTAAATATACTTAAAAAAATGTGAATAGAAAAATGAAAAAAAAAAGTTGCAAAAGCAACTAGCAGTAACAATGAGAGGTGCTACTATGGCGGTGCTCATCTTCTATATACCAAATCTTTTGGTTGCCCATCAACTTTTGTGTTACGGATTTTATCATTCTTAATAATACAAGTTGACAAAACATATTTTAAAATTTTAATGATTTCATACGTCAATCACTAAAATCTATCAAGTGGTTCCTTCAAAGTTCATATGTTAATTAATAACTAAAATCTAAAATTAAAAAAATAACTTACAACTCTTTTACAATTATTTTATAATTTTTTTAATTTAAAATTATTTTATGAAATTAACAAAATTAAATTGGCCAGTTATAAAATAAATTATAAAAAATTATAGAAACTATATAATTTACACCAATGATATTATAAGTATTAATTTTATCTATAAATTTAGTTTAAACTTATATTATAAGGCAAATTATATTATACCAATGATTATAAATAAGCGGTAAATGCGTTGGTATTAGTGGTATATTTCCTTTGAGGTTAAAAGTTTGAATTTAATTAGAGGCAAACAATCTCTAAGAGCCATTAATTAAAAGATTATTTTTTGTGACGCTCCCAACTCCCACGTACGAACACGTGAAAATCAAGGCGTCTGGATGATGATAACATGCAGGGTCACGCATCCCATCGCTAAGTGCCAAATGTGTGGATAAGCAACACGTGTACAACAAAAATAATGCAGCAGTAATATAAAGTCTTTCAACTAAGTACCAAAATTTTGTTTAAATACAAACTCGCTTAAAACAAGCGTAATAAAATACTACAAGTTTTAACATTGTCTCAAATCCAAAATACATAAAATAAAGGCAAGGGAAAATAATTTCCAACAGTACAACTCCAAATCAGTACTCTAGCAGAGCCGCCTCCTTAGGCTCAGCCTTCTCCTCCTCATTTGCATCAAAGATTACAGTACCAAAGACGGTACCGCAGGTAAGTAATAATACAACCAAACCTCAAGATAAAAAAATATATCCATGCCACAACAATATGCATGAACATGATGTCATATGCATATGTCCTGAAAATATCATTTTTCCATACAAACATATGTTATTTATTTAAATCAATATATGATTTTCGACGATCAACCAAGTTTAATTACAGGATTAATTACTTCTAGTGATAAAAATTGTACAGAAAACTATTAGCTAGTTTCTGAATAATGCGAACAGCAGACTTTTTATCCAAATGTAGGTGATCTGCTATAAAGGTTGATCCCACAAAATCAACACGCACAACATTCTTCAAGTTTATATTCAGCTGAGCATCTCATACAGGTCTTAGGAACTTTCCTTCTCCAATAGAAACTACAACCTGCAAAAAATATGTATATTTTTAGAATTTTTATAATGATTAATTTGCAAAGATGCATTATGGAATTGTAACCAATTTCTGAAAGGAGAAATGTTTTAGTAATAGTGAAATCTCACAAAAGTAAATTCACACACTAACATGGCTTGATGTCACTTTATTATAAATTAGATTCAACATATCATATAAAGTCATATCAGTTTGGAAGGCTACTTATGAAAGAAACCATACGTGCATAAAAGAAACTGATTGAACTAAGCAATAAATAAACCAGAGAAAGTACCATAAGAATGGGGAGACCAGGAGTGTAACAGCCCGCTAAAATTTAGTCTTATCTCCTCACCCTTCTCTTTCTTTTTCGCACATATTAGACAGCACGGCAATCAGTTTTGGATTCTTTCCCGACAGCAGTCACTATCTCTCTCGTCTCTACCCTCACCCGAAATCACATGCATAATTATCTTTTTCCGTAAATCACGTTACTTTGTTCTTCACCGACAATTGTAAAATCATGAATAGATTTATCCTAAGCGTTGTACCTCGATGGCGTATTCCGGATCTTATCCACCGAATTTCAAAGTATTAGATAAGCTTGTTTTTAAAATAGCACAATTATAATAATTTAATGAGCTCTGAAAATATTATAATTGTGGATAATTAAGAGACATTAACAGTTTCAATCACAACAATCAATCTGAGAAAACCACATGGTCTTACTCTAATTCAAAACCATTGTAGTGGCGGCTTTCACGCTATTACACTTTGAAAGGCGCCTACTTTTTTTTGTAAGGACCCCGGTAATAGGCAGCCTTTTCCAGTACACAAATGTAATTTTTGTTTTTGTTTTGTTTTTGTTTTTTTTGTTTTTTTTGTTTTTTTTTTTGATCCCTGGCTTGTCCCTTTTCTCATTTAATTCAGATTTCTTCCTAAGCCATTAGGATATGGTTCATTAGAGTTTCAAACAATTGAAGTATAAATCAACCAACAATGACTCAATGCAGTCTTTCTAGGCCTTCCGGGTATGTGTTGTGTGTGTTTAAGCAAAACTCTTAACATCTTTCCCTTGGTTTAACAACTAAATAAAATGGATAAGTCCCTCTTTTGACATATACTCATATTTGCACTACATTCCACATGTTTCATGACCTCAAATTTTTTTTTTTTTTTTTTTAGCATGTAAAATTCAAGAATGGGGAATTTAATTTGCTTTCAACTCATTACTAGAACTCCCCAAGGTGGACCAAAATATGTCTAAGGCATGCAAACAGAGAATTAAATTCTCTTACACCCCCCAACTAGATTGTAGCATTGTCCTCAATGATGCAAGAGAAATGAAGGAATTTACACAAATAGAGCAATTAAGGGGCAAAACAACTAAAAGAAGAACCGCAAATTCAAAGAAAAACTGAAGGAAAGAGGAAAAGGAAGTACCTGGACAGCTTTGAAAAGGAATGCAACTAAAATAAAAATGAAAACTGAAAAACAAAAGAAAACAATGAAAAGAACTGGATAAATCAAGAACCATCAATTAGGATCAAGCAAATGTAGAGTAGATTCCTCAGGTGCAAAGTTAGAAATAAAAGGCTTGAGCCTTTGACCATTAACCTTAAAAGCATTTCCATTTTTAGGATTGACAACCTCAATAGCACCATGAGGGAAAACTGTTTTAACCACATAGGGGCCACTCCATCGGGATCTTAACTTGCCAGGGAACAAATGAAGTCGAGAATTGTAGAGTAAAACCGGTTGATTAGGCTCAAATGATTTTCTTTGAATATGCTTATCATGGAAAGACTTCATACGTTCCTTGGACAGCTTAGAATTATCATAAGCATCCCTCCGAATTCCTCTAATTCACAAAGATGTAATTTTCTCAAAGATCCAGCTTGATCAAGATCAAAATTAAACTTTTTGATGGCCCAAAATGCACGGTGTTCAATGTAAAGCCCGCTAAAATTATCAGTTTTGGATTCTTTCCCGACAGCAATCACATCTCTCTCGTCTTAACCCTCTATCTTTAGTTATTTATGTTTAACATAGTTGATTTGGTTGGCTGTAGACTGTGTAGTTAGTGTTTGTGGAGTTCGCTGCGTAGTTGTGAAACGAAGTGTGGTTGTGAAGTGTTAGGCTTGATTTTGTAGTTTTGTGGACTGTGCTGTGAAGTATAGGCGTGAGATGGATGCCGTAGATGTGATACGGCGGGTTGTGTGAAGAGAATACGCGTGTAGCGTATTCTGTGTAATGCAGCGACGCGCCGCGCGACATGCGCTGTAGTGATGTGGGTCGTAGAAGGAAGGGAGTACGCATGTAGTGTACTCCGTGTGGTATGGCGATGCATCGTGTGATGTGCATCGTGTTGATGAGTGTTGTAGCGAAGGAAGTACGCGTAGCGCGTACTCCGTGTCGCGTAGCGATGCACCGTGAGACGTGTATCGCAGTGATGGGTTTTGTAGTGTGAATGGAAGAGAGTTCACGTGAGTGTACTCTGTACTAAGTCGTGATACACCGGATGGCGTGTCACGAAGGGTTGAATGGCGTAGCAGAGAAGTGTGGAGCGTATGGTGTAATGTTGGGAAACTGTATGACAGTGTCCCGAAGCAGTGATGATATGGATTATAGTCCGGGATGACTGGTGTCATCTTGTGGTTGACTATGGCTAAGAGTATATGGATTGAGAAATGAGTTGTTTGTTTGGTTGTTATTGATAATTTTAATGAACTTGTTTTAGTGCAAAGGCTTTCTGAAGTCAATTTATCTCTTCCGAGTATAGTGAAACCTCAAGTTGGCCGTGGTGTTGCAAGTGCTTACAATATGGCAATTGAGTTCAGAAGTGAAAATCTTAAGGACTTGAGTGTTCCTCTTCCAGCTGTTGTGCAGTTCCTCGTGTCTCGCGCTCTATTCTCATAGAACGCGACGATCGAGGTAAGTTAGCCTCTAACTTACTATCAGTTTATTGTGTATGTGTGATGGGTAAGGGAACTACAATTTATGTATGTATGTTATCGTATATGCCATGTCATGCTATGTCATTACATGTTTATCTGTTACGTATGATTTAATCTCTCATGAATATTTATCTGTTACACAATCTTTTCTGTCATACAATGCTGTATGTTATAAGTATGCCATGTTAAGTATGCCATATGATACATGTATGCCATGAAATGTTTATGATTAAATCATATTGTGCCATTTACAAGTATACGCCATGTTAGAAAAGTATATGATATTAAATAATATCTCATGCATTAAGAAAGATAAGACATGTTATGTTATGATAATACGTGGGGCCACAACAACTGTGGAGTACGTATTATATTTATGTTACTTATAATGCGTGGGGCCACAACAACTGTGGAGTACGTATTATATTTATGTTACTTATAATGCGTGGGGCCACAACAACTGTGGAGTACGTATTATATTTTATGTTACTTATAATGCGTGGGGCCACAACAACTGTGGAGCATACACTACATGAGACACAGCAATTGTGACATGTAGAATACGTGGGGCCACAACAACTGTGGAGTACGTATTATATTTTATGTTATGTGTATTCATGGGGCCACAACAACTGTGGNCTCTTGGTAGTCGATCTTGGAATTCTAACCCCATTTCCATGCACTTAAAAGAAAGCAAGCTTTGTTACATGTAATTCCCTTGGTTGATTAACTAAATTGTGTATAAATCTCTCAGTTGATACAAAATTCAGATTAATCTATCTCCAGTGTTCTTAAACTCAACAAATTTATTTCATGGCATGTGATTCTCAGATTTTCTCAAATTGTAGTTGGTAATTTCACCTTTGCATGAATTCATTCGCTTTATTTGCTAGAGTCTAGCAAAAAGCTAGTTGGGGGGTATGATAAAGTGTCAAACATTACATGATTAGGATGCTAAATTAAATAAATTGTTCAACCAAAAGTGAATTAAGCACTTAATTATGTAGTAATTTATAGCACTTGACTCAATTGATAAATTCTGATATTTTTGTGCTTAAAAAGATTTATAATGCAATTGTTTCACATGAAAATAAATATTTTAATTTTACTCCTCTCATATCATGCTTATACACTGCAAGGTGACTTTGTTTTTGAGAAATAAATATATGAGCTGTTACGTCTATATTTGAGACTAAAGAAACATTATAATAAAGAAAATATAAAATTTATGTGGTGGTCCAGTGAGAGAAAAGAAGATTGAGGATGTGGAGCTGGAGTGGGACACATGTGTTGGAGCTACAAGCCGAAATAAGGAAGCATACGGAAGGAGCTTGGTCTTTGGAATTGCCTTTTCCTTTTGGTGTTTTTGAGGAGTTCGGTGGAAGCTGAGGACTACAAGTCTCTCACGGCAGATGCATAAACAATAGGACAGCATCATTCACGGATGCAAGCTGAAAGAAAACAAACAGAAATTCAGCACATGCAGAAAAAGAAAACAACTCTCACACATGCATCAATCACGGCGCCGCAGAAATCAAACGTGGACAGCAAAGAATGACAGCAACTCACGGATGAAAGCACTTCACATGCAGACCTATAAAAGGCTGGAAGCTTAGAAAGAAGAAAATTATTCAGGACTTAGACGGTGGCAGCAGAAGCCACTAGCTTTTTTTTCTTTTTTTCTTTCCTATTTCTTTATTTCCGTTAGGCATTTTTCGTCTAGTGGAGTTTCAGTTTGTTTTATTTCTATTTAGTTCGGTCATTAAGTTTATTTCTCAGTTCGTTCCAACTTGTTTTATTTAATCTTCTGCACTTATTTTCATTCAACTTGAAATGTTAGGATTTATCGTTTTTATGCATCTTGCTAATTTAGTAATGATAGGCTAGATTTTTTAGCTTGGGATTCAATGAGTAACCTATGACTGTTTTGGAGTGGATTTTCTTCAATGTTATTTGATTTCAATGTTTAACTTGTTGGATAATATTTCAATTTACATATAGAAAGGATTGAAGTTCTTTGTTCTTGGTTTAGATTATTTGTAGACGTAAAGGCACAATTAATACTTGAACAAGTAACAAGACTTTGATGGTTTTCTTTCACTATTTTATAATTGTTATATAATCTATCAAGTAATTTTATGAAGCCAATAATTGTGGTTCATTGCTATATTATCCGACCATGAGTTTTAGGAATAAGATCATGGTTGAGAGAAGGTGAAAAGAGAAGTAAATCTATCTCCAAATAAGTGGGTGAAAATTGCANTTTTTAGCTTGGGATTCAATGAGTAACCTATGACTGTTTTGGAGTGGATTTTCTTCAATGTTATTTGATTTCAATGTTTAACTTGTTGGATAATATTTCAATTTACATATAGAAAGGATTGAAGTTCTTTGTTCTTGGTTTAGATTATTTGTAGACGTAAAGGCACAATTAATACTTGAACAAGTAACAAGACTTTGATGGTTTTCTTTCACTATTTTATAATTGTTATATAATCTATCAAGTAATTTTATGAAGCCAATAATTGTGGTTCATTGCTATATTATCCGACCATGAGTTTTAGGAATAGGATCATGGTTGAGAGAAGGTGAAAAGAGAAGTAAATCGATCTCCAAATAAGTGGGTGAAAATTGCATCCCAAGTGTTTGTTTTATTGTTTCTTACAAGCTTAATCCATTTGTTACACACTTTCTCTAAGCCTCGTAGTTTTGGTAATTTTAGAAACTTAGATCTACATTCATTTTCATCTTTCATAATCGATACATCTTTTACACAAAGAAAATCTCACAAACGCTTTGATAACTCTTTGTCCCTGTGGAATACGATCTTGGACTCATCCTTGTATTACTTTGACAGCTTCTACGCTTGGAAGACATAATTATAAGCTGATCAGCTTGCATTTAGATACGAGTTTTGCTATGTACAAGTAAAGTTACGTACTAATCTGCATACCAATACTAATTTCTTCATATTCAAAATTTAAATTAAAATTATTTTCAATAAAATTTATATTTTGACCAATCACATTAGATTGATATACATATTAATACATAATTATACTTATAATTAGATTTTTCCAAAAAAATAAAGCTCACCATTCAAAAATAGAATGCACAAAGTTTGTACATTCTAGACTATATGCAGCGGTACTCATTTATAATACCTCAAATAACCGTACCGATCAATGTCCAATTTCCATTATTGCTCTTTCTTCATTGATTTTATCACTCAAAAGTCAAAATATTATGTAACAATGGATGTTTTTGAAAATTACAAAATTTAGGATGAAAAGCATTTATCCCTGAAGCTCAAATAAGATGATTTGATAGTCTATCCCGTTACTTCAAAGTCCATATGTTAATTAATAACTAAAATCTAAAATTATAAAAATAACTTACAACTATTTTATATTTATTTTATAATTATTTTTAAAATAAAAGTATTTTATCAAATTAACACAATTAAATTGGTCAGTTATAAAATAAATAATAAGTATATCATTATGTGTATATAATTTACACCAATGATATAATAAGTATTCATTTATAAATAAATTTAATTTAAACTTATATTATAAAGCAAATTATATTATACCAATGATTAAGCGGTAAAGGTCTTGATATTAGTAGTATATTTTCTTCAAGATTCAAAGTTTTAATTTAATTATGTGTAAATAATCTCTAAGAATTGAGTAATTTTACGTATATTCGTAAAATATTTAAATATTATGTAATTATTTTGAAAAAATATATATTTTATAATTAAAAAATTAATTTTTATTTTATATAAATTTTATATTTATTTAATTTTTAAAATAATTATTCAGCACTTACAAACCATTCCAAAACATGCTGAGACAATAAAAATAAAAATCTCCAGAAAAAATTAATAGATATTGTTAACTGAACCATGAAAGGAAAATTGTAAAATTACAATAAAAACAAAAAATAATCTAAAACCAATTAACGATCGATGCGAATGCTATCTTGTGGATTTCATCGTACCAGCTTGAGCTATGAAGATATGAAAATGGCGAGCAAAGGGGATGAGGAAGCCAAATATCACACTGACTTCTTTCTCATTCTCTAACGGAGAGCAGAGGAAGAGCATATAATGAACCATGAATCTTCTCGTCACGGCAATTGACAATCTCCCTTCACTTTTCCTCCACAGACCTACCTTCCCTTCATCCCAATCTCCCTTCCTTAGCTTCCCCATCGTTTCAATACCTTCTTCCTCCCAGTCTATAGCCCTACGTCTGTCGAGAACGAGACGCTTCGCCTCCAACGGGGTCAAATCCTCGGCGGCTTCAGAAATCGACATGGTCAAGAACAGGCATGGGGTCTATACGCCAAAGCAGAAGAAGGTTGTGGTTCTGTGGGACCTCGATAACAAGCCCCCGAAGGGCCCGCCGTACCAGGCGGCTATGGCTCTGAAGCAGGTGGCCCAAAGGTTCGGCGATGTGATTGACTTCTCGGCCTACGCCAACCGCCACGCCTTCAACCATTTGCCTCAGTGGGTACTCGAGCAACGGCGGGAGCGCAAGCAGTTGGACATTTTGGAACGCAAGGGTCTGGCTATCCCGTCCGAACCCTATATCTGTGGTGTCTGCGGCCGCAAGTGTAAGACCAATCTCGACCTCAAGAAGCACTTCAAGCAGCTCCACGAGCGGGAGCGCCAGAAGAAGCTGAACCGGATGAGGTCGCTGAAGGGAAAGAAGCGGCAGCGTTACAAGGAGAGATTCGTGTCCGGGAATCACAAGTACAACGAGGCGGAGAGGTCGTTGATTACGCCGAAGCTTGGGTACGGGTTGGCATCGGAGCTGAGGCGCGCCGGAGTGTTTGTAAAGACGGTGGAGGACAAGCCTCAGGCGGCGGATTGGGCGGTGAAGAGGCAAATGCAACACTCGATGAGCCGAGGGGTTGATTGGTTATTTCTAGTATCGGACGATTCGGATTTCTCGGAGATGTTGAGGAGGGCGAGGGACGCGAATTTGGGGACGGTGGTGGTGGGGGATTGGGATAGGGCATTGGGTAGGCATGCAGATTTGTGGGTCCCGTGGATTCAGGTGGAGAATGGGGAGGTGTCGGAGGAGGATTTAGTGCCTAAGAGTCAAAGGAGGAGGGAGGAGGATGAGCTGTTCTCTGTTACTAGTTTGGATGACAATGTTGCTAATGAGAGCCATTTTTTGGACGATGTAGTGGATGAACTTGTTGCAGCGAGGACCAGCATTAACGGTGTAAAGATTTCTGCTTTTTCTGAAGTGGAAGAGGAGGAGGCAGAGAGAGGGGGGGAATGGGAAACAGAGGAAGAGAACGTGGAGAATTTGTTTTGGGATAGTGAAGATGAGGAGGATGAGTATTACTGATATAGCCATTCTTGGTTTGAGGTATACAAGGCATTTATGAGCCATTTAATTCTTTTATGGAACCAGTATGTTTTGCTTGAAGTAGAAGAATTAAGCATAGGGAATGGTGGGAAGATGTTGAAAACGGAAGCACCTTATATGCAGTTAACTGGTTTGGGAGTATACAGTGTTAATAGGTTGAACTTTGCCTAAAAATTACGACAATGTTTCACTTATGGGATATTTTGGCCGTTCGCTTTGAAGGAGCTTAAGGCTGTAATTTCCCTTGTGAATGTTTCTTTCATCAACAAACTCTCGAGGTTGCTGCTATTAGTGTCTCATTCGAGTTTGCAGAAATAGCATTTGTCTGCTCCAAATCATCCAAGTATGTTTCTTTCTTTTGAGTAGAGTTAGTAAAAGCATATAACTTAATCAAGGTTTAATAATGAGAATTGGTGCGATGCTGCAATCCAATTAGGACCAGCTTCTGTTTTAGAATTTGCCTTGGTGTGTTGTTTAGTCCTGAAATTAGAATTAGTGCCAGAAAGATGCTTAGTTATTGTCGCGTCGTTTATTTCATATTTGTCTGCAGGACTAGACTTAGTATGCCTCAGGAAAGCAAAAGCTTTTGCACAATCATGCATATCTAGCCTGATTAGATAAGTTTCATGATGCTTCACTCTTTTAAACGATGGTCTGGTTGGTTGTCTTGGTGCCATGAGTTATATTCTGGTTTTGATTCAGTAGTTCTTCTTTTCCTGAATTACTTAAAAGTTTATGTATAAAACCCTTTTACTAAAAAATAGGTAACTAATGCCAACGTTATAGATTGAAAGGAATCTGCTGTGGCAGAGAAGTTTTTAAGAGAGAGCAATCCTTTGATTTTCTAGAAGATGCAGCCCTAGATAAGGTTGTATTAATGTATTTTCTCAGAAGATAGCTACCCCCTTAACTAGATGGGATGAGAAGCTCTGTTGAGTTTTAGACGAACTTGAACCTCAACCTATTTTATTTCTTCAACTCATATTTAAGGTTGCATTGAAGTTTGAATAGCTGAATGTTAAAGTAGTAGTGATATGTGAATTTTTTAGATGTAAATAGTATCTGTAACAGATATTAGTGCATGAGTTTGACTGCATGCACACGCACACGCACACAGAAGAGGTTATCTACAGCCCCTAGCCACACATAATTTTGTTCAGAGTTCATTTAATGGACTAAGGATCTTGATCAGGAGCAACAACAAACTGAGCGAGTTTGAAACCTAGTTGCAAACAACTTTCTTAGCGTGATATAGTTTCCTCACATAGTTCTCAGACTCTGATGATGTTTGTGATGTAATGCAGACCTTTGAACTTTGTTGCATTTACAAATCCTTAGTGTATTTAACTGTAATTTTGATTGAGGTTATGAGTTCTCTAATTTGAACCGATTATCTTAGCAAGTGTCTGTGGACATCTTTGTTAAGATTTGAGTGAACAGAAATATTGAATGAAGGAGAACTCGAAGAGGATGAGAGAAACATTTTCTTATTCATAAAGAAGTTTTCTGAATTCTATGGCTCTTTACAATGTTGCCTTATATACAACTCACTGCAACTACTATGGCTGGAAATAATAAATAATGCAAAGTCTGCTATCGAATTACACCTATACAAAAATACAAAAGATAACTAACCCTGCTAGATGGTCATGGTACATATAGGCCATAATCAGCTCACTCCACATCAGTCCTAGAGTGTCAGTCCTTAGTGGATGTTGCTGGGTGCAGGACCAACGTTGGTAGTGGCCTCTGGAGCAGAGTGACCCGTGTATTTCCTTAGTGGCTCAGTGTCCTTTTTCTGCAGGGGAATCAGTGCCTTTCCTTGATCCTTTTGTGTGCAATTCTTGAGAACGCCAAGGCTTAGGCATAGGCTTAGGACTAGAAGCAACCACAAAGAACGCAAGTTACACACCTGAAAAAATCGTATGTATTATTTTGTAGCATGAAAACACTAACCTATTGCCAGATCTATTCTTGAACTCTTCTCCCTTTATCAGCTCTCACAGAACAGGTGGCTGGGTATGTCACCATAATGAACTGCCTTTTATTATCATTATTATTATTATTAAGTAGGAAGATATTTATTGATATTATTATTATTATTATTATTTTAATTTGTTGCTCTCTTATGTGCATGTCCAACAATGTCAAGTAGGTTTTCCTTAGGCTTACACCTATAGAATACTATCTTTTTCTTTTCTTTATATCAGTTCTTCATAACCGGTAAAATACTATTAGATTGAACCTGTTGTATGTATAAGTTGCAATTTATAGTACATTTTTCAGTGTATGACAATAATAACTTGTAAAAAAAAACTTACGAAGTTTGTCTGAACATTATATGCTGTGGAATACTCTTCGATCTGTGAAAACTTGTCTGAACATTCAGCTCATATGAGCATGCTCATAACTTTCTGTTTAATCCATCTTCATCATAGGCACCACATATTTTCCATTGGGATTTTACCTGTTTTGTTGCTTTACAAAGTTGATGCGCTCCAATGGATTTCTAATATATCGTCTATTACATGCAAGGAGTGAAAAATCATTATGTGCATCATGTTCAATCGTAGTTGGAAGCTATTATTTTTTATAAATTGGGGTTAATGAACCACTAGCATCGGTTTCTCTATATGCATTTTCAAAATCACATCTTTTGAATATTGATTTTGTATATAAAGAAAAACTCTCACGTTAGATTATACATCTTTGAACCAAATAATAATAAAATATTATTATTTTTTATTTTTTTTCTTAAAATTATTATTTTTTATATATTTTACAAAAATACCAATTCTATATATCTAAATATTACCAATTTCATATATCAAAATGACCAATTTTATCAATAAATATTAATATGTACTAAAAAGCATTTTGTATCAACTTCATACAAATTTCATATATCAAAATCATCTTAATACAAAATTTACAAAGTTGATTTTAATTGGTAGGAGAAAAAAAACAGTAAAATAATGTTTGAAGAGTGAATGGTGCTCCCTCAAACTTGAAAAAATACTATTTATAGTTATATAAAATTTTAAATATGCATAATCTAATGTAGATTAATTTAGAGAAATATTATGTAAATATAAATATGAATATAAAAAAACATAAGCCATTGCCAATGCTTCATCGAAAAAACCCAGTCAAAAGTCAGTCTTGCAGGTTGTGTTTGTTGACCAAATATTCCAGGATTCATTGTTTTGGGCCTTTCGCTGAGTGGCTGAGGATTTTGTTCATTGACTGTCGGAAATGACAAAACCCTCCACTTTCTCTATAGGAAGCCAATTGAAGCTCTCATCTTTCTTAACATATGATGAACAGGCTCAAAAAATTGTGTGCTAGCTTGGATCTTTTGTACCATCGTTGTCATTGATGATGGGATTGGGAATCTGGGATCCTAGCCGTTGAAGGTGGGGGGACAACAGAATTTCCATTTTTTCATCTATTTATGTTTACACTTTGTCTAAAAGTTTTAAAAAAAAAAAAATCTTTTTATTTTTATGTCTTTTAATAATATAAGAATTATGGGGTGGAAACAGCCCCTTACAAAAACAGAGAAGAAAGCCCAAATACACAGCAGCTTGATCTGAACGCTGAGTGCAGTGGCCAAAACATGCAAGCACCCCGAAATACTGCATTCATAAAATACAGCACTCTTAACTTCCCATTCTTACAAAAACAGGAAGATGAATTTTCTTCTTTTTTTGTGACAGAATAAGAAAACAGACTGGTCAAAGCCTCACCCTGGCTATATATGCGTGGAGTTTTGCACCCAGCCAACATCTCAAAGGAAGACATGCTTTGAAGATGCTATATGTTTCCTCAATCCAAACCGCATCCATGGCTAGCACATTAAAAACAGAAAATCCATGACCACCAGATCATTCATAGCCCAATCTCATTTGAACGAGAAGATACACAACATGTTAGAGGATTCTCGGACAGTATGAATTGTATATAAACATTTTAATAATGTTGTCTATTTTTCTCTATATCAGACCAACCATTTCGATCTATGGTACAATCAAAATGCAACACCAATATTGGAATCTTAGTGAGTTTTTTCTACGAACTTTTGATTATATAATGTTTACAGAAGCACGTAAAGGTGTCGGAGTTCTATTTTAGTGCAGCACTTCAATGATGCGAGAATACTATATGTCCACTAGTTGCTGGAAATTCTAATTCTTGGTCCATGATCGACATGATTAATTTGCAGTCAGAGGCAAAACTTGATCTCAGGGCTGACCCATTTCTTTTATTTTATTCTGATTTCTGTTGCTGCCGACTGAATGACTCCTTAGTTTAGACAGTTATCCAAACTCCTACGTCTTCCAAAGTTCATCTCTCTCTCTCTCTCACGCAATTATATATATATTTAAGAGTAATACCAACTTTGGCCCAACATCTGACAGTTTGTATCTGTCTCATTTATGAATAGTTTTATGATTGTCATGGCTTTGAATGATTGCAGAGTGCAGATCATGTACAGTTGCTATAACATTCCAAATTTTTGCAGCAACTGTTGAGTTTTTCTTTCCCTTCGCTTTGTCTTATTTTCAATAGCAGCTTCTGCTTCAGTGCTTCGGTACATTTGACTCGCCGCCGACTGTTCTTCGTCGGTTTCGGCCAATTCTGACGTCCAACGACCAGTTTTCATCGGTGGAAGTCGGTTTCTTGATTTGGTGTACAGCCCTAATATTTATTATAGATATAATTGATTCATTACTAATGTAGAAACTTCAGTAAGAGATCATCCATTGCAATATTAAAAAATATTAAAATTAATATATATTTTTATATCAATTAATACGAAAGATTTTTATATAAATAATTTGTTTGGTTTGTCACTAAGCACGCTCTTCGCCTTCTTTTTCAATTGATTTTTTTATCAAAGAGAAATGTTTTAATTATAAATTAATTTTATAAAAATAAACTCATAAATTAACATAATTTAATGTGATATATCAAATTATAAAATTTAATTTTATTATAAAATAGATTTAAATGATCATATAAAAACATATCAATTTATAATTTTATTTTTATAAAATATTTTTGTGACTATAAAACTTATCTTTATTAAAATGGTTATTTATTTAAGCTTGGAAATATGTTTTAATAGGATGGATTTTGAAATCCTTCATCATCAATGGGATATTAATAAAACTTTTCTTTAATACTCATATTAAAAGAAATAAATTGATATTTAATATATTTAACTTTTATACTTTTTTTAAACAGTTGTTTTTATACTTTTTTTAAACAGTGGTTTATATATATAGATATGTGTGTCAAATGTTACAGTTATAAAAAAAAATTTATAAAAATAAATATATAAATTGACATAATGTAATGTGTTAGATTATAAAATTATTATTATTATAAAATAGATCTCTTATATTATATGTAATTAAATTAAATTAAATTATATATTTAATTTTATGAGTTATATGATTTTTACTATAATATATATATTTATACAGTTTGAAAATAAGATTTAATAGAGTGGATTTCCTCCGTGCCATCTCCATCATCATTAATGAGATAATTTAATTAATAAAACTTAGGTGTCGTATTCTTCTTAAATAATAAGGCTATTCAGTAGTTAACAACTTAAGAAGTCAAAATAATGAAACTGATTGCCTCGAACCTTTCGCCAAACCATTACCTAAGTGCCACGTTTCTATATATAATCGATATTGATCATTGTTAGTCACCGCTACCTATGAAGCTAATTAAGCACTCTATAATAAATATTATTAATTAATGGCTAATAATTTTCAAATAAAATTTCAAAATAAATCAAATTAATTAAATTAATATTTATTACATCATCAGTGATGATCATGTCGTGTATGTACGTAATATTTTTTGCGGTAAGATTTGTACGTATTCCACTTATCTTGTTAAAAAATATTTTGTTTAAAAGTTAATTTGAGTTGGGTTGAGATAAATTAAAATATTATTTATGAATAATAATATATTGAAATGGTTAAGTAAGTTTTATGTGCCTACTTAAAATGTATTTGAATGTTAATGTAAGTTTATATGTATTTATATGAAATTGAAAAAAGTTGTAATTCTCGCGTGTAAAAAAATATTGAGTTAAAAAAGATTATGGATCTCATGTGTAAAGAGATTTTGAATTGAAATGAATTCAATAATTTAAGAGTTTGGTATTTAGATGTTAGACTCAGATTAAAATTAGACTAACCTAAATTGACTTCAATTAAGTGTCACTTTCAAAGGGGCCTTAATCCACTTTAATGAACAATATATAGCTCAAGCATATGACTAAATGGCTTCATTCGCATTTACATCTCCATTTACAACGACAACAACCATAAGGCTAGGGAACCACAGCAAAGCGAGTTACATTGGATCTAAAATGACTATAACGACGGAGTGAGATCATATCCTTCTTAGTAGAATTGAGAGATCAGATATCTCGTGAGGTTCATATACATTGAGAGAAAGAGGATAAAAAAAAAAAAAAATGTTGATGATGGATTGCTACGAAAGGCGTCTTATAGGTGTTCGTGATTTGCAAGTGACAACATATAAGAATTCAAACTAAAGAGAAATTACAATAGGATTGTGCGTGGATGCCACGTGAGTTGGCGGTCGTGTGTAAGCCACATGAGTCGGAATTTTCATTCGACGAATGACAACAAGTTTCGATAGATAAGAGGATGGAGAGTTCAATTGAGCGTCGACAAGTGGTGGATGATGCATGCATGCATGGTAGCTGTCTATGTTAGATGCACTGGTTTTTGTTTGGTCAAAGAGGAGAGAAACTGAGGAAGAAAGGGGGAAAGAGAGAGAGGGAAAAGGTGGTATGATGTGAGGATCAGAGAAAACGAGGAGGAAGATGAAAGAGAGGCAGAAGCCGAATATATAATATTATATATTTTCAAAGCTGTGTTCTGATATCTCACCGCTAGGTAGAGATAGAATTAGACAATAACAATGCTTATTGACAACAAGATTATGCAGAATTCGGCCTTCTGCACCTAAAAAAAAAATGAAAATTTAATATTAGTGTTACGAATCTTCCGCCCTCCCAAATAGAAAAGGTCCATACCCACCACCTTCGTAATTTCCACAACCTGGGTTCGTTTGCCATTTGCGTGGACGGGAATTACTCATTTTCACAGCCGCAAATATCCATCTAAGCACCGACTCCTCTCTCTTTCTATCCCAAAATCCATCTCCCACTTGTCCACAAAAACCAAACTCCTTGTCACCATCATGATTTTAATAGCCGTACAAAGATAAATTCATAAATTAACGTAATTTTATATAATATATTAGATTTATTTGATTATAAAATAATTCTATAATATAATATATTATATAAAATTTATACGTTAAATTATAAATTTATTTTTATAAAATATGTTTATGACTAAAATATTTTTAAGAATATTAATATCATGTATCAGGTTATGTCACGTTTGACAAACAAAGACATCTTAATGAGCATCAAATTAAGGGGGGGCCTTTGGAGTCGGGTTGCTGCTTTGATTGCTTGCTTGCTTGCTTGCGTACAAGAGGCGTAACCATCCAAGTCGGCTCTCACATGCCCACAAAACCGCTACGTGCATTTTCTTTTATTTCTTTTATGAACTCTCCAAAGAAATTGCCCTTTCAGACCCACCAAAACTGATCAGCAACATCTATATATATATATATAGTATTACATGCATATTGCATCACCAACTATTATACAAGAGAGAGAGAGAGAGAGAGGGGGGAGAGAGACAGAAGGGATAGGAGATGATAGATTATGTCGGCCAGTTTTGGACTTATCTTCAAGGAAGATCAACGTGGCGGCCGTTCCCAGAACAGAGACTATAGCAGCCAAGTAGGAAACTCTCCAGCCCCGTCTCTCTCTCTTTCTCTATATATACTGCACTCTGCATATTCCAGGAAATTGTTTGTGGCACGGACTTTCTGAAACTGAAAACGGAATCTTCCTGGGTTTTGTATTCGTTTTTGGGTTATATGCTGTAGATGTTGAGATTTTACGAATAAGTAAGGGAGGGAGGGGAAAAGGCTAGGGGTGTTAAGAGTAGTGATTATTCTGTGATGGAAGGAGCTGCATGTTGTTCGACGTCAACAAGCGCAGAAAAGCGAAAGCAAAGGCAAAACCAGGAGAAGCCATATCGGGGAATAAGGATGAGGAAGTGGGGGAAGTGGGTGGCCGAGATTAGAGAACCCAACAAGAGGTCTAGGATTTGGCTTGGCTCCTACACAACTCCGGTCGCCGCCGCACGAGCCTACGACACCGCTGTGTTCTATCTCCGAGGCCCTTCCGCTCGGCTTAACTTTCCCGATTTGATCTTTCAAGAAGACGATGACGAGCTCCGGGACATCTCCGCCGCTTCTATACGCAAGAAAGCCACCGAAGTCGGAGCCAGAGTCGACGCCCTTCAGGCTGCCCTCCATGCATCGCAACCGAAGCCTAGTCGAGTCTCAGAGACGCCCGATTTAAACGAGTATCCGGGACCGGAAAACTCCGACGAAGATTGATCAATATTGCACGCTTAGTTATTAGTTTCTTCATGTCTTTTTCCATGATCTTCGGGCGGTGTGCAAGAAAAAAGAAATTGCATCTCGCACACCGCTAAGAGAAATTTAGGAGGAAGGAGATTAAGTTGGCTGTGAAAACACAATCAACGGGTCCTGTTTGATACGTTTGGATTCCCAGTTGTAACCAGAACTAAGCAGAAATAGTTTTGATAGTGATCAGATTAGTTTTCTTTTTCTTTTTTCTTTCTCATCAACTAAACAACTTTCATTCATATAAAGTTTCGTTGATCATGTCTCTAGGTATATAAATTCTCTCTGAAATGAACTCTGCACTAAAGTTTTTGGCCAGAAATTTGAGGAGGAGACCAGGGAAAAGATGAAGAATGGCCGTGGAATGAGGGAAACAGCGATGGCCTACCAAACAAGCTTTTATATTTTCAATTTTTTCTTTTTTTCAGAACGCAAAGGAGATAAGATCAAAGATAAGGCAGAGTTGGGGCACCAAGAACTGCTACTCATGACGTGCCTGTGGACACCACAAAAACCATGAAAACGAGAGAAAGAGAGAGAGTGGTGGTCCTTAATCAGAGAGGGGCCCCGGTGTCACCGTCATGGTATGGTGGAAGCTTACGAAAGCTTTGCTTACTAGAAGTTGATGGTTGATGTGGCGGTGATAGTTTGTGTTTTTTTTGTCTTCATGTTTTGTTAATTGTAATTGTTTATATTTTGGGTTTTGTCTTTTATTTTTCTCTCTTTTTTTTTTCGTTTTTTGTGTTTTTTTTTTTATTCATTCTTGTTTTGATTTGCATTTTTGAGTTAATGATAGTATGTTATCACTTCCCTTCACGCCTATTTAATTATGTTTTTGATAATAAATATCTTGGCTTTACGTGCATCGCCTAGAGTACATTAGTCGCCATTTTGTTCTCAAACATTTCGTGCTAATAAAATAAAATATAAATATCAACTTTCGTATTCTTAAGTATCATATGATTTGATACGAAATATGTCGAAGAGATATGTTTGATTAGATTTTTAAGGGTTTGTTTTTAAAAATATATATATATTGAATCTTGTAAAAATTTCTAATGGTGAATAGCTAAAACGAAAAATAATTTCAATAAAAAAATTTTGAGATGTATTTTCTATTGAATTTTATAAAAAATAATGCAATTAATCACATTAATAGAATGTACAAAAAATATATAAAAATGATTGGATATTGGTGACAATTTATGGTGAGAAAATGCAGTATTTTTTTTTTTATATTTTGATTTGGTTCATTAAAATAGTTTCAATCCGATGATAATGTTTTGGTTTTTTTTTTATTTTTTTAATTTGGTCGGTTAATCTTTTTATGGCCGGACTTCTTTCTTGCAAAAACAATATATATGATGCTGACCCAACTGTCCTTGATACATTAATCTTTTGACTTTCTTTCATCATACATATAAATTAAGTAAATCCTATAGATCTTAGTGCTCTTTTATTAATTATTTTTTTCAGTGGCTTATGTTTTAATCAAGTGAAATAATTGGCTTCCACAATTATTTTCTTTTCTTTAATTGATCAGTTAAATTTAGTTAAATTTCTCCTTCTGTTTCTTTTTCTTTCATTTCCCATCACCAAGGAACTAAAAACGTTGTATCTCCTTTTTTTTATCTAAAAATTTATTTTTATCATCTCAATTATTATTATTTTCTCATTATTTTATTATGTGACATTAGATTATAACTTTATAAGTGAAATATAATAAATAATTTCTAATTATCTAATAACACATCATATAATAATGAGTAGCATTATTCTTTTTTTTTATATTAAAACACGTTCTATATTCACTCCGACCCCATTAGATAAATATTACCGACGAGAGATCAATACGAGATCAGAAGTGTTATGATTAAAAAGAAATTTTATTAAAATATATTTATAAATTGAAATGATTTTATATAATATTTTATATTTATGTTATTATAAAATATATAATTTTATAATTTATATATTACATCTAAAACATTTCTCAAGATCATCTTTCATTTAACGAAGTCTATTTCAACAAGAGCTAGTCAAAGTCTCTCACCCCTTTCTAAAACTACTACTAAAAACAGTGCGTATCTTATTTAATTAAAAATCTGGTCAATCGATCTAGAGTTCCACTGCAGTACAGTACGAGTATATGAGGAAAACAAGAAATGAAGAAAGAAAGAAAGAAAGCGATCCATGTTGGATTGCTTGCAAATAAGGTCATCCGCCCCATAGTTTGCACTTTCTACGAAAACGCAACAGTTCAACAATTCAACATTTCGGTGAGAAAGCTGCCAATATTGTTTTTCAGAGTCGTACGTATCTGTCGCATGACATGACAGGAAAACCTTGTCTAGAGGCATCAAAGTCATACAATTTCAGGCACCGCCGAGAACTTGCCACATACTTTAGGGGTTCCCATCAAAGCCACAACTCTCATGACCAAGTACTGAAAGATAGATAAGGATTATCTTATTTCTTAACTTTTCCAAGGTCCAGTATGCAGCTAACAGCACACCCATATAAAAGCATATTCTCTCGTTTAGATATGATTATCTTTAATGGATAAAGCTAAGCTGTACTTAAACCTTGTGTAATAGTAATTACCCAGATTTATATTCAACAAGACTGCATAAATACACTAAGAATGATTTTTATTATAAAAAAAATTAGTTAAAGTTATAAATATGTAAACATCGTATAATTATTTTAAAAAAAATAAAAAAATATATAAGATTTATATTAAAAGAATAAATTTTTTAATAACAGACTTTACTCTTTTTTAAAATAATTATACGATATTTTTGCACTCTACTAATATATATAATATTATTCAAAATCTATTATTTTTTAATGGACAAAAGGTCTGTTTAAAACTTGTCTATTTGAAATTTCTACCTAACATTATTTTTTTTATATAATAAAATATTATTTCATTCATTTATATAATAAATAATTACATGAGAAATACAAATTAAATTTAAACTTTTCTAATTTTTTAACACAAATTTTTTTATAACTAGTAAGATCTTATCTTACACTTCTAGACTAATCGTACGAGATACTTGGTCAGAAGGTCATTCATTCAAGAAATTGCTACTAGATGAAATACTATCTTTCCGTATAAGATAAAAATATAATTAGTAGAAACCTTTCTCGGGTGTTCCACATTCTAGTACGATTTTGAAGATGCCTCCTTGAATCCTTTGGTTGACAAGGATAGTGCCACGGCGTCTATAGCGCCAGCATCACGACAAACAAAAACCCATCAAGGCAACTTCACCAGGTTGTCATTCTCTTGCACAGCACAACTCAAAATGTCATTCACAAGGAATGGATCTTTTCGTTCTTTAATTGTTCGTTGATGCGGCAAAAGCAGATAGTGCATGCCCACCTATGGAAGTTCACATATAAAAGAACAATAAAAAATTATCATAGTATAAGGAATTCTGTGAGAGGAATGATATTTTATGATCTACATTACAACTTGGTTTCAATTCTTTTCCTGCAATAACGGATCTTTTGATATCGGAACATATCACAAAGTTCGGAAAAGCAGAAATGTTTCCATTCTCATTACTTGTAATTGCCTGCATCACATTTCTGCTCCGTTTCTTCCGTAACGGGAAAGCTTTTTTCTTCTTATTTTGGTTTGAATGTCAAATATGTATATGGTCAAATCAAGCCTTACAATAAGCCGTCAATTGCGATGAAAGAACTGATCAAGTCAAATTCATGGATTGTAATATTTTCATCAAGCACCAAAGAAAAACTAATCTAATAAATTATGAGGATAACTAATGCAAATGATTTGAGTTAGATGATGCTGAGTTGTCAAATGGCAAGTTGATGGTTCTGAGATACCTTGAATTGGCAGATCAATGTAAAGATGGCAGAAAACCGTGATCTTTACCTAATTTGGACAATTTTTGATGCATTTTAATATTTTGACTATAACTTTGGCAATAGGTATCAGAATTGCACATATGACCCCAATTCGAAAAACTATTTTTGGCGTGCACATCGTGGTCACCCAGCTATGCTCAATATGCATCTTTTTCAATTCCAAAATCCACTGGTTTCCCTTTAGAATCATTATTTTTATAAGTTAATTTTTGCCTTTTATGATAATATTTCATTTATCATTTAAAAAGTGATTCTGACTTACTAGATTTTTGGCAAATTAATTTTTTTATGACGTATTTAATTTTAGCATGATTATTAGGATTTTGCTATTTTTTGTAAAATTGTGATATGGACGGTTTTAAGCTATTCCAACCCAGATGTGGGTTGATTTTTAACCTCTTTAGATTTGATAATTTTGAATTGAATATCAGAGTTGTTTTCTCTGTATTTTTGGACGAATCGCTTGTCTTTCTTCTTTGGGAATTATCTATTGAAACTACTAGTATGCAAAATAATCAATATTATGTCCGGCGGAAGTAACAACTCAAATTTTGGAGAGAATAAAAACAAAAACAAAAACAGGAACAAAATAGTGAAGATAACCAGGCTAGAACTTTGGCTCGTAAGAGAAACTTGTGTGGTCTGATGTGATTAGATCTTCCGGATAACGCCCTGTTGTAGCAGGAAGCAGTAGGGCTTGGTTTGTTCTTTAGGAGAACTTAAATCATAATATGGTCCTGACAGGGAGAGGTCGGTTTGTTTCTTTTCAGAACGCTTAGTTGGTCGTCTAAGAAAATAATCGGGTGGTCCAATGTCATCAGATTTTCCAGCTAACAACCTGTTGCAGAGGGAAGCAGTCAGCGTGCATTCTAAACTTGTGATCTCTAGAATGCACATAAAAAGGTACGAAAGACATAAGACAAATGGAACAAAGAAACTTGCAATTGTTTACCCATTGTACTGCAATCAACAGCCTTTATGAAGTCAAATCATGCCGCTTCATGCTTGGAATGAGCTGCACCTCTTAATTCTCCTGAAATGCAAGGGACATTCTAATATTAACTCTTCTCTTTGGTGAAATGTTGGATCGGTTCATCTACCATGATGATGCACTTGTGATAGCAACTAGATAGCCATTCAGCAAAATGTCAAGATCTGTTGGAGAGGATGAAATGTGTAAAGAGTGATAGATACCATGTGCAAAATGTTAATGGAAATTGACACAGTTTAAAAGAAATTGATGCTTATACAACAGATTTCTAGACATAAAGAAAGTAGATTGATATACACAACCAGAGCCTAAATAAAAGGTCCAATCATGTAAAGTAATAAGCAGAAGGCCAACTGAAAAGTTACCATTGCTAGCTCATGTTTGGTATGGTGACTACAGCAAGTTTGATGCTTCTTCAAGTATTTTTTATGTTTCTTAAAAGACAGATACTGCAAGGCCGCCACCACATAGGGGTCATCTGAACCCTTTAAAACCATCAACAAACAAAAAAATGTTAAATAATTGAAGTTTCCTTCAGAAAGAAGACCATCTTGAGGCATGAAAGAAGACCAAAGTCGTCCACACTACATCGGTCAGAGAAAACCAAGAGGTAAAGATGGTTATTTGCTTCAACCTGACTGACGATGAACCTTGATAGCAAAAAGATCGACAGTGTCAATCTACCAACCTTAGTGGCATGCCCAGTAACAGCCTTTTTCATGGTAATCTTAATTGGTTATCTATGCATGGGTAGTGTACCAACCTTGTAAAAATTGCAGTGAATGACAGAGTTTCACAGGATTCCTTTTCATGGTTCTCTATGCCATTTTCATCAATGCGCCATGTAGGCTTTATCAGGTCTGGGAAGCACCCAATTTGATAAAAATCAGAACAAAAGAATGATCTTCTCAAGGATAATACATCAGATTGTGATAAGCCCAACTCAGATCCACCTCTGGAAGATAATGCTTAACTTGGTTAGATAGAGTTTCAAATGTGTTTCAACTATTTAGTGTTATCATCTGGTGTAATTCGTAGACTTCCAGTTGGACTATATAACAACTTTCTCTATTAATAGCACAACCTGCACACTGGTTTGGGTGCAACAGAAATTACCTTAACAGATCTAATAGGCAATAACACTTGGTTTAAGTTCTCAACTCTGCTAAAGTTTGAGGCTACCTATAATAGACTAGGAAGCACCTCACCCGAGTTGAGCCCACTGTCCAGGCTTAATCAAAGTGATCCAGCCACCTTAAGACAATCACGTCCTCTTCCAACTAGCCAATCTATGCTCAATCTTCTCAATCACACCATTCCAAACAAAATTTGTTCTTTCAGGCTATTGCTATAGATTGTTATGGACTAAGCTCCATGACTTGTTTTTTCTTTCAAATTCTAACAAGGTGTTTCTCTTGTATTGCTATAGATTTTTACTATCAATAAAACTTACAATTTCTTAAAAAAGACGAAGCTGCATAGCACGAATTCTATAAGTTCATTAGCTGATTTAAGGAGCTGTGCCACGCAGCAGTAAATTCAAAACCATACCCTTAACCCCAGCTGTGAAATCAGGGACCATGCTTAGTTTACTATCATTCATACTATACTGTGGTATTGACAAAAATAAAATCCATCTTGCACGAACCTATTTTTCTGTTTGAAACAAATGCCAAATTACATTCCTATTTCCCTGTTCAAATCGAACACGGCTAAGGACGGATATTCCAAATGAGGTTTTGCAAGCACTATGTAACAAATACTTAACAGAGAGTGGGTAAACCTCACTTCCAGGGGAGGGACCTCGAAAAGAATTTGAGGAAGCACAAGAAATCTAAAGATTCTTAATATTTAGGATAAAAAGCATACAACGCTTACTTCCCCCATATAAAGGGTATTTGTTACAAACTAAAGGTTTCGCTAATACAATCGGTGGTAAGATAGTTCTAAAATAACAATCAACATAATAAAACGATATCACTTAACCATAATACTGAAATGGACTACTAATAAGTTGGCAAGGCCCAATTAATTATTCCTCTGGCCCATTTGTCTGGGTCCATCCCATTAGAAACCCCAATCCACAACCAAGTTGCCATTCCTTCCAATCCACCCTTCAACGCCTAACTCCCTTTTTCTCCTCCTTCTCAAAACCTCGAGACAGAGCCTCCTCCGTTTTAGAACACCTTGCCAACAAGGTGTGGGTAAGCATTCGTTAGCTGATGAAACCCTTCCCATGTGGCATCTTCATCTTTCTGCCCCTACCAACGAACCAACACCCCCGCAACTGGTAAAGCCCCCTTTTTTCAAAACATTTTGTCTAACAAAGCTTTGGGTTTAGGTTTCAGAACCCCCATGGAATCCACTAGTGACAAGGTGGAGATCGATTGAATCTGAGACCCCACTCGGTGGATTTGGGTCCTCTCAAGCAGCTTTAGGTCATAGGCGACTTCACCCATCCTCTCGATGACTTGGTACGACCCACAAAACCAGGGAGACAGCTTAGCATTCCTCCTTTGTGCCATGGATTGCTTTCAGTAAGGCTGTAACCTTACATACACCCAGTCCCCCACATTAAAAGTTCTTTCCTTTCTCTTCAAATAAGCTAACTTTTTCATTCTTACTTGTGCATCTTGCAAATTTTGCTAAAGCAAGTGAAGGATCTGCTTTCGAGACTTCAGGTTAGAATCCACTACCTCCACTAGGGACATTCCTTGTTAGTAATTGAGTAGTTTATGGTGAGGGTAGCCGTAAAGGGCTTCAAATGGTGTGAATTGGGTTGAAGAGTGTTTTGTGGTGTTGTAACACCATTCGGCTAAGGGAATCCATTAGGCCCAATCACGAGATCTATCTCCCACAAAACATCTGAGATAGTTTTATAGGATTTTGTTGACAGCCTCAAACTAGATGTCAGATTGAGGGTGTTAGGTTGAGCTGAAGGCTAGTTGGACCCCTTGTTGTTTGAACAACTCACCAAATTTTACTTGCGAAAGACTTTTCTCTGTTAGAGACTACAAAATTAGGCATCCTGTGGAGTTTAAAAATGTGTTTGAGGAACTGTTGGGATAAGGTTGGGGGTATGTATGGGTGGGATAAGGGAATGAAATGATTGAATTTAGTTAAATGATCCACCACTATCAAAAGGCAGTTAAATCCTTGGGATGTAGGGAGTCCCTCAATGAAGTCTATTGTAATTTCAATACAGGGTCTAGAGGGCATGGATAGGGGCTATAACAAACCCCTAGGGAGGCTATTTTCAAGCTTCACACACTGACATGTGTCACAACTACAAATAAATTCTTTTACATCTGACCTAAGGCTTGGTGAATAGAACTCTCTTCTGATTCTGTGAAAGGCTTCTCAAAGCGTAAATGTCCACCAACTGTACTGTTGTGAAATAGGTTCAAAAGCTTTAGTTTGAAGGGCCTATCCTGGGTTACATACATCCTCTGTTTGTAGTACAACAACCCTACCCTTAGTGAGTATTTAGGACCCAATGTGCCCTCATTCCCTTCGGTTAACAACACTTGTAAAGCTGGGCAAAGGGGTATAACAGTTTCAACTCCTCCAATAGCTCTAGTTTAGGAACCGAGATCATGGCTTTGGTGTATCCCTTCAATTCCTTCTCTTCCAAGCACCTAGAAAGTGCATCGGCCATCTTATTGTCCTTCCTTTATGTTGAACCTAAGGTTTCAAGTTTTGTGTAATTATATATTTACACATGGATTTTGATGATAACAAATGAATTCAAAGAATAAAGGAGTCTCAAGCTCAAATTATCTATACAATGGAGTCAAGCATATCAAGAAACCAAGCATGAGCAAGAAGGGAACAAGCTCACATTAAAGTCATAGAGTAATGTTGTAAATCTTTTAAAATTCGAAATTAGGATTAAGGCTCAAAATTAATATTTTATCATAAAGCATTAAAATACATTTTCCACATGTGCATGAATACTTTTGAAAATTAAATTTGAATATTTTGAAAGATAATTGATTGTCATCTTTCACATGTGCATGCCATGATTAAAGGTTTGAACTTTGAAAATATTAAAGATGATTGATTGTCATCTTTCACATGTGCATGTTTTATTTGAATATTTTCAAAAGTGATTGATGCTTTTCTTGACTTATGCAAAAGGAAGATGCCTTTGTTTGAATATTTTGAAAAGTAAAGTGTGCTCCTTTTGTCATATGCAAAAAGTAAAAAATTAGGTTTGAAATTTTTGAAAAGCAAAGTGTGCTCCTTTTGTCATATGCAAAAAGTAAAAAGATTAGGTTTGAAATTTTTGAAAAATGAATGATGATGTTTTTGACATGTGAATCTTTTTAAATTTGAATATGAAGTCTCATATGCCTATAAATAGATCATTTGAGAGCTTCACATTCACAACACCAAGAGCATACAACTCTCATTCAAAGCTTTCATTCTCTCTTCTCTAAGCATTGAGCCTTAACCCTTGTTCATTTTGAGAGATATAGTTTGTGCTTGTATTGTTCTTATTTCACTCATTGAGGAGTGTTTTCTGATATCCTACCCACTATCAATTCTTGTATCAGTAAAAGGGTGTGTACAACCCTTGTGCGTGTAGAAAGTGTTCTACACAGGGAATCGTTGAATCACCACGTGTAAGGTGATTGCAAGTGTAGAGGGTGTTCTACACGGATCCTTTGTAGCGGTGTTGTTCAAAGGTGTAATAGGTTTCTATCTCCACCTGAAGGAGATTGAATAGTGAATTCGGGGATCCTCAAGGGGTAGCTTGAGGCGAGGACGTAGGCAGTGGGGCCGAACCTCGTTAACATACTGAGTTTGCTTCTCTCTTACCCTTACTCTTTATATTTATTGTTGTTTCATATTTTGTTTATATTTTATATTGTATATTTGATTTATAATTGTTATTTTTTTAAATACAACTCAATTCACCCCCCTCTTGTGTTAGTCATCTGGGCAACACTTTACTTGCACTCGACTAAGAAGTCATAACCTAGAAGTTTAAATACCCACCTCTACTGCATAGGGGTGCCAACTTTCTGATCTAAAAGAAATTTCAAGCTCTGATGGTTAGTTTTTATAGTAAACTTACCTCTCAAGAGATAGGGTCCCCACCTCTCTACTACTGAGACTAGGGCCAACAACTCATTTTCGTAAGTAGACATGTTTAAAGCCCTCCCCTTCAAGGCTTGGCTGAAGTATGCTATCAAATGTCCCTGCTATAAGAGCACTACACCCACTGCCCTTTCAGAAGCATCACATTCGATGTAAGAAGGTTGGCTGAAATCTAGAAGCGCCAACACAAGGGGCTTTATCACAGCTACCTTCAAACTTTGAAAAGCCTCCCCAACTTGTAGGTCCAATGAAACCCATTTTTACTTAGGAGATAAGTCAAAAGGGCTTACCATAGCTTCGGATGAACCTTCTATAGTATCACATGAGGCCCAAGAAACCTCTTAGAGCCTTGAGAAAAGTTGGAGGTCGCCATTCCAACATAGCTCGAACCTTTTTAGGATAAGCATTTACTTCTTGTGCTGGGATAAAATTACCCAAATAAGCCATTTTTGAAACCCCAAACTTGCACTTGGACCTTTTGGCAAACAGCTGGTATTACTTCAAGATTTCTAGGATAAGTTTCAAATGATGGAGATGTTGTTCTTCATTCGAGCTGTACACTAGGATGTCAACAAAGAAAACCAGAATAAATTTTCTCAAATATGATTTAAAAATAGAATTCATTAGACTCTGAAATGTTGAAGGAGCATTGATCAAGCCAAAAGACATGACCAAAAACTCATAATAGCCTTCATGGGTTCTGAATGCTGTTTTAGAAATATCCTCTAGTTTGACATAGATCTGATGGTACCCAGACCTTAAGTCAAGCTTGGAAAAAATGTTAAAGCCACCCAATTCATTCAACGGCTCTTCTATAACTGGTATAGGATATTTGTCTTTCATAGTGGCACTATTAAGGGCCCTATAATCAATACACAAATGCCAAGACCTATCAGCTTTTCTAACTAAAAGGGCAAGGGATGAGTAAGGGCTATGGCTGAGCTGAATCACCCCAGTGGCCAAGAGTTCCTTAACAATTTTTTCAATCTCATCGTTTTGAAAGAAAGGATAATGATAAGGTCTCACAAATATGGGTTTAGTTCCTAGGTAGATGATTATGGAATGGTCATGGGATCTATAGGGTGGTAAGGTCTTTGGTTCAGAACCTCCTGGAACTATTTGAGAAGTTTTTGAATTGCCTCGGGTGGTTGTTGGTCTAACTCCCTTTCATTGTTTTGCAATAGCTGTAGTAGGGCCCCTTTATTCTCCAAGCTGTTGGCAACAAGTAAACTTCCTTCATAAATTTAGTATTTTCTAGGCCTTTTAAGAGTACTTTCTACTTGTTCCACATAAACTACAAATTCAACTCTTGAAAATTCCAAAGGATGGTGCCAAGTGTTTGAAGCCATTATACCCCTAAGACCATATCACACCTTATCAAACCTAGTACATAAGGCTCAATAAAAAATTGAGTTCCCTGAATGGTTATGGGAATTAGTGTCACTTTCCCAGCACTTCCAACTATCTCCCCATTGTCCACCTTCACTTGGACTCTAATTGTGTCATCCAACTGTAACACAGTTTTCTGTAAAATTTCAAGATCTAGGAAATTGTTTGTGCTGCTTGTGTCTATCAACACTACTATTTCCACCCTGCCAATGGCAACCAACACTCTCATTATTCTTGGGTTCACATACCCCATAATAGAATGTAAAGAAATTTCATCCTTAAGGACCCCCAAATCCAGTACCAAGTCCTCTTGGTTCCCTTCCACCCCTTCCAATTCAGACCCTACAACTACTTCAGACCCATTCCCTAGGTGATCATAAATCTTTTCAATTATATATAACTTTAGTTTTTGACGTTTGTGACCCTAACTCCATTTATCATCACAATAATAACATAAACCTTTTTTCTCGCCTTTCTTTCATTTGGGTGTGGTTAATTTTCTGGATAGGTAGGAGATTTTTGGGGACGGGTTTAGGGTAATCAAGTGGTTTAGTGGGTGGTTTAAAGATTCCTGGATCAAGTGAGTAAGGAAACTGCCACTTAGTGCTTTTCTTATTTAGAGCCACATGCTTTTCTTAGGGGTTGAACATTCTAACTGGTAGTCGAATGTTATCCCTCAAGCCACTAAGGAAGCAACTCAATTTGTAATATTCAGATAACCCTCTCAATCAATTGGACAAGGTTTCGAATTGTGTTTTATACTCCTCAACTGAGACCAATTGTTTCAACCTAGTGAGAGCCTCCATTGGGTTATCATAACAATTTGCCCCAAATCGAATGATTAAGGCCTAAACAAAGGAATCTCAGTCAGTCATAGACCCTGATTCTTCGAGTTCTTGGAACCAAGTGAGGGCCTTACCCTCCATGTGAAAGAGGCTAGGCATAGCCTATGCTGTGGAAGAGTATTATGGAAAACAAAAAACTATTTTACCTTGTAAAGCTAGCCATTAGGGTCCTCTCTATTAAACATAGGAAAATCCAATCGTAGTGGACGTATCTATACCTTTCCCATAGGAACTAAGGCATGGTATGTGTTCCGTGAACTTCCAAAAGAAGTGCATTCCACATGCTGATGACGATTTTGTTTCTACAACTCCAAGGTGAGGGCGACCACCTACTGCGCGATAGCTTCACTCTACCGTTTCAAGGCCAACATCTTAGTCTCCACCTATCAAAATTGGGATTCATTTGTCTTCTTTAAGGAATTTGATTCTTCTTGTAGTTGATTAAGTCTCGTTCCTTCAGCCATGAGAGCAAGGAAGGATCAAAAGCTCTCGATACCAGTTTTAACAAATACTTAATAGAAAGTGGGTAAACCTTACTTCAAGGGGAGGGGCCTCCAGAAGAATTTGAAGAAGCAGAAGAAATCGGAAGATTCTTAGAGAAGGTTTGGGGCCTAAAATGAGATATAAAATTTTCATCTGATTTCATTTCATCTCATCATATCTTATTCGCAAACATAATTTAAATACAAAATTTTCAAACTAATTATTACAACTTTTTTCAAACTTTCAAATAAAAAATAAATAAATAATCCAAAATTTTCAAATTCCCAAACAAAAATAATATTATAAAACTATATTCTTATAATATTTTAACTTTATAATATTTTTTATTCAACTTTTTCTCTCTCATTTCCCAAAACTCAAAAAATACTCAACTCAAATTATCTCACTACTATTCACAAACTATCTTACTACTATTCACAAAATTCTCATATAAGCTGACTCCCCAAACCTGCCCTAATATTTAGGATAAAAAGCATACAACGGTTACTTCCCCCATATAAAGGGTATTTATAACAAACTAAAGGTTTAACTAATACAACTAAAACAACAGTCAACATAATAAAATAATATCACTTAACCATACTATTGAAATGGACTACTAAAAAGCTAGCAAGGCCCAATTAATTATTCCTCTGGCCCATTCTTCTGCATCCAACCCATTAGAGACCCCAATCCACAACCAATGTTACCATTCCTTCCGATCCACCCTTCAATGCCTAACTCCCTTTTCTGCCCCTTCTCGAAACCTCTTGACACATTAACAAGTTAATTCCGTTAACATTATTTACATAGCAAAAATCAATGCATGTGCATTATATTAAACATTAGCTTTGTGGTATTGGCTAGATGGAAGAAAAATAACATTTATCTTGCAGCAACCTAAATCAACTTGCTTAGCACTGAAACTCGAAATAATATCAATGCTTGTCCATTGTTGCCACTAATAATCCTACCCAAGTTAAGCTATCATGCATAAACATTGACCAGTTCATGTACGTAATCAAGATTGGAACATGTCTTTATTCACTAAAAACTTTTAGGAGATGGCCTGATGGGTAAAAAGTACTCCAAAAGCTTAACATCCAAAAACTGGGAAATAAAAAGAAATGAATAAACTAACCTGAAAAGTGTTGCCTTTAGAGTGGCGGCGGAGTAAGGGCTCGTTTGGAGAGTGAAATGAGATGAAAATTTTATGAATAGTAATTAGATAGTTTGAATTGAGTCTTTTTTGGATTTTGGGAAAGGAGAGAGAAAAAATTGAATAAAAAATATTAGAAAGTTAAAATATTCTTAGAATATAGTTTTATCATATTATTTTTGTTTGAGAATTTGAAAAAGTTTAATTAACTTTTATTTTTATTTGTAGGTTTGAAAAAGTTGTAATGATTAGTTTAAAAATTGTCTTTAAATTATATTTGGGAAGGAGATGGGATAAGATGAAAATTTTAAGATGAGATCTATTTCTCAAAGTTTTGAATACCGTACCGGTTAAGACACTGGAACGATATATTTTGGTATCGGTACCGTTTTATGTAACATTTCAGAATAGTCGATATAGGAATAAATTATATATAAATATATATATATATATATATATATATATATATTATATTCCAAAATAATAGTCTATATATGAATAAATTATATATAAATACATATATATAAATTATAAATAGGCTAGTCTGAATTGTGGGTCAAAAAATGAGTTTGCAGTTTGAAGAAAAAAAAAAAAAAGCAAAGTCCGAAATAAAATATTGGCCCATACGGCTGGTATTTGGGACTGTACGAAACGAAAATATTACCTGTACCAGATTAATAGCTAGTACGGCACATACCGGCTAGTACGGGACAGTATCAAAAACACTGCTATTTCCAAACGAGCCCTAAGACAGAGACAATAAGCTCCCTTCGACTTCAACGTTGATGTTTGAAGGAAACCTAGAGCAAAGCTTCAAGGAGAAGTACAATGTGTCGCTTGTCTCACTAAGGAAAGTTGGAGGATTGGTTCACGTTTTGAGTAATCACCAGCCCAACCCAAGCAAAATGTGTTCATAGCCACACCCCCAACTATGAATAATATTAAGGTGCAATTTGGATAGTAAGTTGAAATGAAAGTTAAAAGTTACATAAATATTGTTAGAATATTATTTTTTAATATTATTATTATTTTAAATTTTGAAAAAATTAAATTGTTTATTATATTTTGTATGTAAATTTGAGAAAGTTGTAATGATTAGATGAAACACTTATTGTATTCAAACGGGCCCAAGAATTCACTATTTCAAAATCTAATGGATTTTCTTTATAAAAATTTACCACGAATCAGCATATATAATTATGGAAAATTTGCAAGTGAATTATGGCAAATATTATTGTACTCTTTGATTTATTTATTTAATGCTAAAATAAATAAATACTAAAACTCTAAACTCATTTGTTAGAAACATGTACAGATATAAAAATAGAGATTAGAAATTTAAATTTTGCTACTTAGTACAAGCATGTGTATTTACACACCACTTTAACATGAGACCTATATCAGTTTTAAAAGAAAAAGTTAGACAACAATTATTTTTTAAAATAACTTATATGAAAGGCTTCCACATCCGCAATGTATTGGGGCGTGTAAAAAAATATTCTTATAAATAATTTTTTTCTAAAATGTTTCAAGTATATTGGAAAAAAATCCGTACTGATTTTACAAAGAAAAATGGTATTTTTAGTTTTAGGGCATGCAACTCTGGTGCATTCCATTTGAAAAAAGTAGGTAAATTTGATGTTGAATCTAAGATTTCAAGTTTTGTGTAATTATATATTTACACATGGATTTTGATGATAACAAATGAATTCAAAGAATGAAGAAGTCTCAAGCTCAAGTTGTCCACACAATGGAGTCAAGCACATCAAGGAACCAAGCATGAGCAAGAAGGGAACAAGTTCACATTAAAGTCATATAGTAATGTTGTAAATATCTTCAAAATTCGAAATTAGGATTAAGGCTCAAAAATTAATATTTTATCATAAAGCATTAAAATACATTTTCCACATGTGCATGAATATTTTGAAAATGAAATTTGAAAATTTTGAAAGATAATTGATTGTCATCTTTCACATGTGCATGCCATGATTAAAGGTTTGAACTTTGAAAATATTAAAGATGATTGATTGTCATCTTTCACATGTGCATGTTTTATTTGAATATTTTCAAAAGTGATTGATGTTTTTCTTGACTTATGCAAAAGGAATATGTCTTTGTTTGAAAATTTTGAAAAGTAAAGTGTGCTCCTTTTGTCATATGCAAAAAGTAAAAGATTAGGTTTGAAATTTTTTGAAAAGTAAAGTGTGCTCCTTTTGTCATATGCAAAAAGTAAAAAGATTAGATTTGAAATTTTTGAAAAATGAATGATGATGTCTTTGACATGTGAATCTTTTTAAATTTGAATATGAAGTCTCATATGCCTATAAATAGATCATTTGAGAGCTTCACATTTACAACACCAAGAGCATACAATATTCATTCAAGGCTTTCATTCTCTCTTCTTTAAGCATTGAGCCTTAACTCTTATTCATTTTGAGAGATATAGTTTGTGCTTGTATTGTTCTTATTTCACTCATTGAGGAGTGTTTTCTGATATCCTACCCACTATCAATTCTTGTATCAATAAAAGGGTGTGTACAACTCTTGTGCGTGTAGAAAGTGTTCTACACAGGGAATCGTTGAATCACCACGTGTAAGGTGATTGCAAGTGTAGAGGGTGTTCTACACGGATCCTTTGTAGCGGTGTTGTTCAAAGGTGTAATAGGTTTCTATCTCCACCTGAAGGAGATTGAATAGTGAATTCGGGGATCCTGAAGGGGTAGCTCGAGACGAGGACGTAGGCAGTGGGGCCGAACCTCATTAACATACTGAGTTTGCTTCTCTCTTACCCTTACTCTTTATATTTATTGTTGTTTCATATTTTGTTTATATTTTATATTGTATATTTGATTTATAATTGTTATTTTTTTTAAATACAACTCAATTCACCCCTCTTCTTGTGTTAGTCATTTGGGCAACAATTGGTATCAGAGCTAAAACTCTATTATAAGATTAACTATCTTTTGAGTTAAGATCTTATGGCTAACATTGCAGTTTCATTTGGTGAAGGTCAATCTAGCAGTCAGCCTCCACTCTTTTGTGGAGACAATTACTCATTCTGGAAAGTTAGAATGAGAATATTCCTTCAGGCTCAAGGTCGAGAAATCTGGAAATGCATTGTAAATGGACCTTATATTCCAACAAAAGTGGTTGATGGAGTAAAGGTCAAAAAGGAAAAAGAAGAGTTTAATTGTGAAGACGATAGACTTTATACTTTGAATTTAACTGCTATGAATTTATTATATAATGCTCTCAATGGTAATGAGTTTAATAGAGTAATGACTTGTGCTACGGCAAAAGAAATTTGGGATAACTTGGAAGTTACTTATGAAGGAACTTCTCAAGTTAAGGAATCAAAAATTTATATTCTTACTCATGAATATGAAATGTTTAAGATGAATGATGATGAATCTATTTCTAGTATGCACACTCGTCTTACTAACATCATAAACAGCTTGACAGCTCTTGGCAAAGTTTATTCCAAAGTGGAAATGGTAAGGAAAATTCTCAACTCTCTACCAAAACGTTGGGAATCAAAAGTGACAGCGATTCTTGAAGCTAGAGACCTCAAGAAGCTCGAAGTGAATGAACTCATCGGGTCACTTATCACCCATGAGTACACATTGAAAAGAGGAGAAGAAGAAGGAAAGCCAAAGAAGAGCTTGGCGCTTAAAAATGTTCCTCATGAAAGTGAAAGTGATGAAGATGAGGAAAATGACGATAAAGATGAAGAAGTTGCGATGATAACAAGAAGAATTCAGAGATTCTTAAAGAAAAATAAAACTCCTCCGAGGAAATCCTTCAAAAAGTTTTCCAAGAAAGATTCAGGTAAAAATGATACTTTAATTTGTTATAAATGCAATAAGCCTAGTCATATCAAGCCAGATTATCCCCTGCTAAAGAAAGATCGAAACAAAGGCAAGAAAGTAATGAAAGCTACATGGGATGATGATTCAAGTAGCTCAGATAGTGAAGCAAGCAATGAAGAACGGGTGTTTTGAGAAACCCATATGAGAAAAAGTGAGAGTTTGGGAAAAAGAAAGACATGGGGAGGAAGCCCTTGATGTGGTGAATCCAATGGTGGTGCTTGGTGGCTGATTTGGCCGTGTATGGTGGTCCAAAATGGTGAAAAGCCTTAAAAACCCATTTGTTTGGAGGCGAGAGTGGCGGCTAACCGTGGCTCGGATGGAGGTGAAACTTGGAGGGGATGTTCACCGGTGAGAGGGGAAGAAATCTGGGTGGGTGGTGTAGTCCACGCCGCCGGCGAGCGGCGGTTCTGGGCGGAGAAAGAAATCGGCAACAGGGGAGAAAACAGGGCAGGGGCAGCAACTTCCGGGGGCTCTCGGCGACTAACGGCTGGTCCGATGGCTCTGAAAATTGGTGTGTATGAACTATGGTGAAAGGGGAAGAGAATGGCGGGGGTGGTGTACGACACCTCCACCGGACGGCGGAGAAACGGGCGGCGACGGTAATGAGACAAGAAGGAAGAGCACGGGAAGAGAGAGAGAATTGGTGGCCGGCGTTGCACACCTCCGGTGCAGATGTGTTCGCCGGTGAGGGAGGGACATGCCGGAGGTGGAGGTGAGGCACGGCGGCCGGAGGTGGCGCCGGTAGGAAGCTAGAACCGATCAGCTATGGTGGAAGGGTGTAAGTCGACCATGGAGAGAAGGAGAGGAAAGAGAAGGAAAAAAAAAAAAGGAAAAATGAAGGAAAAAGGGTAGGAGCCTAGGTAATAAACTTCAATCCTACGTTTTGGGATCCTCAAATAATTCAACGGTGAATTAAAACACTGATTAAAAACGCGTAAATGTTTTATTTTAAATAAAACACTTTAAATAAAACACCACGATGAATTAAGGTAGAATATTATTTTATAAACTAAAATTTATAAAATAATATTTCCTCATCATTATATAAAATGATAAAGTACCGTTAATTAATCGAAGATGATAAAACCAATTAATTTAAATAAGAGTTTTCAACGTAAAATTAAACATCTTAATATCTTAAAACAACTAAAATATTTAATCTAAGTAATTATCCACAATTATAATATTTTCAGAGCTCATTAAATTATTATAATTGTGCTACTTTAAAAACAAGCTTATCTAATACTTTGAAATTCGATGGATAAGATCCGGGAAAACGCCATCGAGGTACAACGCTTAGGATAAAACTGTTCATGATTTTACAGCTGTCGGTGAAGAACAAATTACGTGATTTACGGAAAAGATAATCTATACGCGTGATTCCAGATGAGG